>OZ017739.1:240005209-240055209 GCA_963969285.1 Odontomyia ornata
AAGAGGTCCTAGTCCCCCTACCAACTGGAGATTAAACTTCAGAAAAAAGGCTTCTGAAATATATAGAATACCAGCAGAACTACTCCATATAGAGCATCCTCAGTTAAGTAATTTCCTGTTCCGTTAAATATTCAGACAATGGTTAGAGGACCAGTTACCAGAAGCCTAGCGTCCTGTGTACAAAAATGGAGACAAGTTAAGGTGTCAAAATTATAGAGGCATCCCTTTACTGTGCACATCATATCAATTGCTCTTCAAAATTATAGAAAGAAAATTAAAGTACCACCAAGATAGTATTATAAGAGTACTAGGGAGGTTTTCTAGGTGGCTGGTCTGATTTTGAACAGACATTCTTAGTTAATCACAAAGTAATGCCTGGATTTGTCATCCGTAGTATAGCACACCAATTCCGGATGCCGAAAAAGCATTTCTGACGTTGAAACATGCATTCAACTGAATTGTCCTAGGAGTTCATGAAATTAAAACTGAACAATACAGTTCGACAAAACTTGACCATAAGGCAGCTATAGCCTTGAAGCTGTAGGATATCATTGTACATTTTGGAGCCAACTTGAATAGAAGACGCTCATAAAAACATGTAAGTGGATACCAAACGCCGTGAGTAAAGCTTCTTCTTCTTCTTAGCACTACAAACCCTTTCGGGCCTTCGCTTCCTGCAAACAGTGCCTCCAACTGTCTTGGTCCGTTGACCACGTCATCCAATTCTGAAATCTGAGCAGCGATGAACTGTCTTCGTTAACCGAGTCAGACCAGCGTTTCCTCAGTTTCCCCACTGGCCACCAACCTTCAGTTCTCCCAACGAGTACCTTCTTGGGTATCCGTTGTTCGTCTATACGATTACGACTCCCATGCTCACAAGAAGACGACTGAACTACCCTCTAAAAACCTCCCCTGTCAACTTGAGAACCTAGCCTAGGACCGTTTGAGATATTACCTCGGGCCAGGTCTCCTTTTATTTTGCCGTGGGGTGCCCTCAAGCTGGGGGATCTCTCTTCTAGTGGGAGAGGAGAGCTGAAGAAGAAGTGCAAGATAAGCGATCCCCCAGCCCCAATATCACCAGTTGCTCTGAGTCCCTTTTATCTTTTAGGACTGTCCGAACATAATGTGCCATTTGGCTCCATTTGCCAACCGTTTCAAGCATCACCACAACTTTATTATCCGGAGTGAGCTCTCCTGCCTTCCTGTAGAGGTCCCCTTTGTTGCCTGTCCCATTTGATGCACGCAAAAAGTAACTCCTTACTGAGAACATTGCCCCATATTTCTGCCCAGTACCGTAGCACTGTCTCGACAGCACTCATTAAGAGGCGGCTTCTTGATGGGCTGGGTCCCCCTACATTGACCATAAGTCGACCCAGAGCCGATACTTCTGAAGCAGCTTTCTCAGCCGTGGCTCTGATTGGCCCAGAGAAACTCACCATCGAGTCGATCAGTAGCGTCAGGCACTTCACTGCTGGCTTCGATTCGATTAATATACCTCCAATGCTGATCATCCTTACTGAACGGATTCTCTTTTTTGTTAAGATGACCACTTTGGTTTTCTCCGGTGCTAAACTGAACCCTCAAGCAATCATCCAGTCCTTCACTCAGTGCATTAGCTTACCTAGCCTAAATTGCACCTGTTCAATGGTGCTTCCAGTGACCAGAACCACAAGGTCATCCACATACCCGATCAAGTGTGACTCATCTGGCATCTCCAGTTTCAAAAGCCCATCGTAAGATATATTCCACTGGTCCAGACAAAGGATAGATCTTGTTGCGAATTCCGGTGTACTGACTTTCTCCCATTCGGAACTTCTAATTGCCGCCGTAACATTTTCACCTTCCTTTGGGCACTCCTACCTTTTCCTCTGTGTATTCATTTAATTTTATTAACATTCTTCCAATTTCCCTTCAATTTTTACTTCTTCATCATCACAATCCTACCCTTATTTCCAACTAAAATCATAAAACATATACTAATAATTTCAATTTTCCCACTAACAACATTTCATTCATTAATTCCCACTAACAAAATTATATTCAATATCTTTTTTTCTAACAAAACATAATTCCTTTCCTTTATACTAACTAATTCTATTCCCACTAACAAAAATTATTTTTTATACTAACAAAAATTAATTCACGTTCCCCTACTAACAAAATTCAATCCCATGCCCAAATGCAACGTTCAAGTTGCTTATGAGATGAATGGGAGATCGACAATCCATGGCACCATTAGCTGCGTCGTGAGTTCTCGATCGAGGGTCTGCTGGAACCCTGAGTTCAAGTTCCCCCGGGCGCACGGAAGCACTCTTTTTGGGGTATCGGCAAAACCAATAGCTTCCGAAATGTGTATATGTGACACTTTGAATTCAACGAAGCGCTTCTTGGAGTGTTCAAATAATAATAATAAAACAATGGATACTATTGAGTTTGTCGATATGGACCAAAAGATGTGTGGGTAGCGGAATCGAAGTGTAATGAACTTCGATTACGTTACCCAGATGCAACAGCGGTAATTGGAGAAGAATTTGGATTACGGGATCGGATTGCATAAAGGTGAAAGTGAAATTAAGTGGTGAGGATTGGGGGAGTCAGATTATGATTTGGAAAAGAGAAGGGTGTTTCATGTGCGCAGTAAAATTGATTTTTGAAGGGTTTTAAGATTGGGAAAAAAAGGGAGTTAGTATTTGGAAAAAAAAGTTAAAGGAGTTTTGCTGTGCGGGATAAAAGTGATTTTTGGGTGTTTTAAGATTGGAAAAAAAAAAGATTTTTGGGTGTTTTAAGATTGGAAGAAAAAAAGATTTTGGATTGAGAATGTGATGGTGAATTAAATAGATTTTTCTTTGAAGTTTTAATGACGAAGTAGAAGAGTGAAAGTATTGAGAAAGTGAGGTGAATATTGGATTTTGGAAGAGAAAGAATTTGAATTTGTGCGGTGTGAAAAAGAAAAAGAAAAGACTTTATTGATTTGAAGTGCGGGGAGACGAAAATTGAAAGTTTTTGATTTGAAATTTAGCGAAAAAACAAAAAAAAATAAATTTTGTTGGTTTTCTGCGGGTACGGATCAGAAAGTTGAAAGTGGCCGTTGTGTTTTTAGTTTTTTTGTTATTTTAACCTTAAAATCTGATTTTCAGTGGCCCCACGCTTCTTTTTTTGTACATCACCGGGCGCTCGGGATTTTGCAAGGAAAGAAGTAAGTATCAATCATATTTTGTTTCAATATTTTACAATAATTTTTATATTAAATTGAATTGATTTGTTGTGTTGCATTTTGGTATATATTCTTTGGTTTAAATCTCGAAAGGGCCTTTTACTCGTAAGGTTTTTTGTGAATATAATTGTTGGACTAAATAAAATGGCCATGCCAGTTTAAACCCATTTTTTTCATTTCTCAAACATGACCTCCCCCTTTCCCGTCCATTTCCCACTGTGTTAGTTTCTTTATGTAACGTGGCTCAGCACGAGCAGAGGGTGTCCCGGAAGACCCACGACACGACTGAGCGCTAGCCGGCCTCAGTATGCCACCCCGGGCTACGCACCCCTCTGCTGATATTTAATGTCTGCAACTGCGGTGACTTCCGTGGTTGCTACATATGGCGCCCAACCCTAGGCTTTCTAATATGTTTAATTGATTTTGATTGCTTGCTTTTGTTATAGTTAAATTTTTCAATTTTGGATTTGTTGGGCTGAGTACCTGGAGTGCCTAACTTGAACAGTGGTTTGTGCATTCCAGGGAAATATTTTTTTTCTCTTTCTCTTTTCTATTCTTTGCAACGATTTTAGTTATTATCTTCGATTTAATGTTTCGGTTGTGTTGCAAATGATTTATATTTTAGTAATGATTTCATGGACTGTTTTGAATTTGAGAGTTTTTAGTTTTGATATTAATTTTTGGATTTTGATCACGGGGTTCGCCGCAGTTGCAGTGGCGCCTACCGTGCTGTTTTGTGTTTAACAGTCTTCACCGGCTATGATAGTGGTCATGCTGTAGCAGTGTGGATGTTGGTTGGGATCAACCGAATTTCAAGTCGTTGGTTATATCTCCCTGCACGGGATAGTTGGACTTAGATCCAACTCTTGGAATTAGCCAACGCTTTCGGCCCTTCCATCATATATCTGGTGGTAGCTTTAGGATATGTGCGGTTCTTGTCCGAGCCATTATGAAGTCCGTCGAGTTTCATAATGGTCTCGTAGTCGGCCCTTTGTGGCGACAATTTGAGCGGAGTCCACCTACGAGTTCCATTGTTATACCAGGCACTGTTGTGGTTTGTCTGCTTCGTGTATTGTATAAATTTTAGCCTTCATCCCATTCAATTACCTTTTCTTTTCCTTTTCCTCCTAGGGGGAATCATTTTGAGAATTTAGCGAAAAAACAAAAAAAAATAAATTTTGTTGGTTTTCTGCGGGTACGGATCAGAAAGTTGAAAGTGGCCGTTGTGTTTTTAGTTTTTTTGTTATTTTAACCTTAAAATCTGATTTTCAGTGGCCCCACGCTTCTTTTTTTGTACATCACCGGGCGCTCGGGATTTTGCAAGGAAAGAAGTAAGTATCAATCATATTTTGTTTCAATATTTTACAATAATTTTTATATTAAATTGAATTGATTTGTTGTGTTGCATTTTGGTATATATTCTTTGGTTTAAATCTCGAAAGGGCCTTTTACTCGTAAGGTTTTTTGTGAATATAATTGTTGGACTAAATAAAATGGCCATGCCAGTTTAAACCCATTTTTTTCATTTCTCAAACATGACCTCCCCCTTTCCCGTCCATTTCCCACTGTGTTAGTTTCTTTATGTAACGTGGCTCAGCACGAGCAGAGGGTGTCCCGGAAGACCCACGACACGACTGAGCGCTAGCCGGCCTCAGTATGCCACCCCGGGCTACGCACCCCTCTGCTGATATTTAATGTCTGCAACTGCGGTGACTTCCGTGGTTGCTACATATGGCGCCCAACCCTAGGCTTTCTAATATGTTTAATTGATTTTGATTGCTTGCTTTTGTTATAGTTAAATTTTTCAATTTTGGATTTGTTGGGCTGAGTACCTGGAGTGCCTAACTTGAACAGTGGTTTGTGCATTCCAGGGAAATATTTTTTTTCTCTTTCTCTTTTCTATTCTTTGCAACGATTTTAGTTATTATCTTCGATTTAATGTTTCGGTTGTGTTGCAAATGATTTATATTTTAGTAATGATTTCATGGACTGTTTTGAATTTGAGAGTTTTTAGTTTTGATATTAATTTTTGGATTTTGATCACGGGGTTCGCCGCAGTTGCAGTGGCGCCTACCGTGCTGTTTTGTGTTTAACAGTCTTCACCGGCTATGATAGTGGTCATGCTGTAGCAGTGTGGATGTTGGTTGGGATCAACCGAATTTCAAGTCGTTGGTTATATCTCCCTGCACGGGATAGTTGGACTTAGATCCAACTCTTGGAATTAGCCAACGCTTTCGGCCCTTCCATCATATATCTGGTGGTAGCTTTAGGATATGTGCGGTTCTTGTCCGAGCCATTATGAAGTCCGTCGAGTTTCATAATGGTCTCGTAGTCGGCCCTTTGTGGCGACAATTTGAGCGGAGTCCACCTACGAGTTCCATTGTTATACCAGGCACTGTTGTGGTTTGTCTGCTTCGTGTATTGTATAAATTTTAGCCTTCATCCCATTCAATTACCTTTTCTTTTCCTTTTCCTCCTAGGGGGAATCATTTTGAGAAATGATAGCGAAATCACTCTTGATAATTGAATTTAATCATAACACATTTGCACTCATTTCACTTGCTCGTCAATATACATTTTCTTTTATCTCATCAACTCATTGAAAATTTTGAATTTTTATTATTGATTGTTAAATAATTACCGTTAGGTTACTTGTTCGATTTTAAAGTCATTGGATTTAGGTAATTTAGTTGTAGATTATTAGGGCTTAATTAGGGTTTATGATTTAGATTAGTTTAGATAATTGGGTTTACGATTTTGTTAGTCTAGAGTAGTTCAGTTAGTTTTAATTTTGAAGATTGAGATTAGTTTAGTTCGTTTTGGGTTTTGAGTAATTTTAGGTTCAGTTTGGTTACTTGAGTTTAGTTTAGGTAGTGAGTTAGGTTTTGGCTTGGGTTAGTTTAAAGTATATTTTGAGACTTTCAAATTAAATTTTGATTTTAGCTTAGGTTAGGTGTTAAGATTTTATATATTTATTTACTTGTCTGTTTGTCGGTCTGGTATTTGATTTCTAATTTATTTTTAATTAAATCGTTTTTTTGTCCGTCTGTTATTTATTAAATTATTTATTTTATTGTCGGTATAGTCCGTCTGCTATTTATTGATTTCTCTGATTTCATCGGTGTGTCCGTCCGTTAATTGTTAATTAGTTTATTGATTTTACAATTTTTTTATCCAGTATTTATAACATTAATTTTCAATTATGGCATCGCATAACGCTTCTTACTCCAACTATTCCAGCTCTGACGACGAATGTTATTCCTTCCCACCAATGCATAAGTGGAGGGTCAGTTTTGATGGTTTTTCTGCTGGTCTAGATGTTGAGCAGTTCCTGTTTCGAGCCACCACCTTGGCAAAAAATTACAACATTCCCTTGGAGGAACTGGCATCTAGCCTCCACATTCTTCTGAAAGGACCAGCAGAAGAATGGTACTGGTTATTCCGGCAGCTCAACCCCAATTTTACGTGGCCTGATTTGGAAGCTGCGTTAAAGGAGCGTTATGGATCTCATTGGACCGACGTAGATGTGCGGCGAGCGATCGATGCGCGTTTCCAGAGGCCAGAAGAATATTTCCGTGAGTTTCATGGCTACATAATAGAGATGGCCTTGCGTCTTAAAAATAGGTTTTCTAACTTTGACATGCAAGCCATTCTATTGCGGATCATGGACGAACGAATGAGGAATCATTTGGCAGGCTTGGAATTTGCATCGACAACAGAGTTAGTTCGTCACTGCACTAGAGTTGAAGCTGTGTGGTATCCCTCCGATAGACCTGTGGCCGACCATCGCAGTAGGCATCCTCCCAACATTGACGCTGTTGATATGTTGGAGAATGCCTGGTGTGATCCTCAACCGAGATCTGCTGTAGGATATCATGCACACTTCCAGAGTCGGGCTCCAAATGGGATCCCTTCGTCCTTCCAGGAATACCATAGCACAATGAATAACCAGATACCAGACCAGTGCCCATCCACAAATTTCTTCATTTTGTCCGATTCACCACCATTTTCTAGCAATGTGATTGATCCAGGTAGGTCATCGGACTACATCGAATGTAATGGAAAGGTGGGTGATGATCGTGAATCATCCGCTAGTTTTAGAGCACGACCTTTTCGGGATCGCTTTCGGAGATCCTGGAGATATTTCTTTGCCAGGCGTCTCTTGAAGCGTGCCTGCTTGAAGTCAATTGTTGCAACTCCTGGTGACAATAGGCCCTACGCAGATATTTTTGTCAAGGGTCGCAAATTGACGGGCTTGTTGGATAGCGGAGCCAGTGTCAGTATCCTCGTAGCTGGAGCCTTGGACCTGCTGTCGGACTTGGGTTTGCATATGCATACCATGCATGCTCATATTCAGACTGCATCAGGGCACAAAGATCCAGTTCTGGGATACGTCACCACATTGGTGCAATTTAATAAATTGATGAGATTCCTAGTTGTTCCTTCCTTGACGCACGCAGTGTATCTTGGAATTGACTTCTGAGATCTCTTCAAAATAGCACCAATCCAGGTCAACGCTATCGAAACAGCCTCGGAACCAAAGAGCCCTGAATTTCATCTGCTGTCCCCAAAAAATCAGCAACGACTGGACTTCGTCAAACAACAGTTTCCATCGTATAATGAAAAAGGCTTGTGTAGGACCAGTCTCGTGTCTCATCACATCGACACTGGTTCCGCTCGACCCATCAAGCAGCGGCACTGTGCTGTCTCACCTGTTATACAGAAACTGCTGTATGACGAACTCGATCGTATGTTGTCTTTGGGGGTAATAGAGGAAAGTCAGAGTTCGTGGAGTTCGCCTGTGACCCTTGTCAGAAAACTCGGCAAGGTGCGTTTGTGTCTTGACGCTCGACGCCTCAACGAGGTGACCGTTAAGGACGCCTATCCGTTGCCACTAATTGAAGGTCTTTTGGCACGCTTGCAGAGTACCAGGTTCATTACCAGCTTGGAGCTGAAGGATGCCTTTTGGCAAATACCATTGGATGAGGCAAGTAAGGAGAAAACAGCCTTTACTCTCCCTGGCAGGCCCTTGTACCATTTCAAGGTCATACCGTTCGGTCTATGTAATGCTCCCCAAACGATGTGTCGGTTGATGCATAAGGTAATACCGCATGAGCTGCAGGACAAGGTATTCGTTTATCTAGATGACTTGCTTGTTACAAGTTCAACATTTGATGAGCACTTGGAGCTCCTGAGTACTGTTGCAAAACTGCTCAGGGACGCCAACTTGACCATCAATGTTGAAAAAAGCAAATTCGTCAAGAAGGAGATCAAATATCTTGGCTTTGTATTGAGTGATGGTATCCTGCGCACCGACCCGGAGCAGGTTTCAGGTATAGTCTCCTATCCTGAACCCCAAACGGCCAAAGATGTGAGACGGTTCATGGGCATGGCAGGATGGTACAGGCGTTTTATTCCAAACTTTGCCTCGGTTACGGCCCCTCTAACGGATTTGCTAAAGGGTAAACATGCCTTCAAGTGGTCTGCTTCCGCCCATAGTGCCTTCAATAAAGTGAAGCAATTGCTGATTTCTGCTCGAGTGCTGGCCAACCTCGACTTTACGAAGCACTTCTATATCCAGTGTGACGCACGTACAGTGGATATTGGAAGTGTTTTGTTCCAGAAGGACGATGAGGGTGGAGAGCATCTAATCGCATATATGTCTATGAGATTCGACGCTGCGCAACGTAACTATAGCATTACAGAATCGGAATGGTTAGCTGCGGTGCAGAGCGTAAAGAGATTCAGGGCATATATCGTAGGGTTGCCTTTCACCATCATAACCGACCATGCCAATCTTAAATGGCTGATGCAGCAGTCGGACCTTTCTGGTCGATTGGCTCGCTGGAGTCTGAAATTACAAGGATTCAATTTCCAAATTGAACACCGGAAAGGTGCCCTTAACGTTGTTCCCAATGCGTTGTCAAGAACATGCTCGGAGGAAGAGCGGGTGAACTCGATCATCCCCTGTCTCCCGGAGCACGGACACATTGGTGGTTCAATCCCGGAGTCTGCATTTCAGGAGCACGAGTATGAGCATCTCAAGGAGCAAATCTTGAAACAACCCGATCAGTTTCAGAATTTGGACCTTGTAGATGGTCGAATCTATATTAGTACTGGTTCTCCTGTAACGTCGACTACTGATATTCCCAGAACAAAACTATGGGTTCCTGAGTGTCACCAACGAGCTCTCATAGTACGAGCTCATGATGATCCCCGGGGCTCTCATTGTGGAATTCGCAAAACAACTGAAGTTTTGCAAAGGTATTATTATTGGCCTCGTTTGCGTCAAGATGTGATTCAGCACATCAAGAATTGCCTGATATGCAAACAGGTCAAACCGGCAAATTCCACAATGAGACCCCCTATGGGAGCATCACGAGACTCCGAACGACCTATGCAGCGCCTGTTTGTGGACTTCATGGGCCCATACCCTCGTTCAAGATCAGGGAATACCCAATTGTTCGTGGTCCTGGATCATTACACCAAGTTCGTATGGCTCAAGCCCATGACGAAAGCCACCGCAGAGTCAGTCGTGTGATATTTGGAGCGCGAAATCTTTCTGACCTTCGGAGTGCCTGGATGGCTTCACTCTGACAATGGGGTACAGTTCACCTCCAAGGTATTCAGCAAGCTTATGTATGACTATGGAGTGCAGCATTGCTTCACCCCATATCATTCGCCGCAGGCGAATGCCTCAGAGAGGTCAAACCAGTCGACACTGAACACCATTAGAGCCTATATAGGGTCTGATCATGGCAAGTGGGACGAGAATCTTCCAGCCTCATGTTTTGCCTTCCGCAAGGTGATTCATGAGTCCACAGGATATTCGCCCTACTTTCTCATGTTCGGGTACCACCCTATCCAACATGGTTCCGAGTACGCCCACCTCAGAAGCCTTAATGCCTTTGAGGATGGTGAGGTACAGCTAAGTGCTAACAGTGATCGACTGCGAGCTGTACAGGACCAAGTCAGATGCAAATTGCAAGAAGCCTACCAAAAGGGAGCTCAACGCTGCAACCTTCGTGTTCGTCCTCGTGAGCTACTCCAGGGTCAGAAGGTTTTCGTGCGTAATTTCACTGTGAGCAACGCCGCAGATCGCTTTGCTGCCAAATTCGCTCCACGATACACTCTTGCAGCGGTCCGTCGTCGTATTGGGCAAGTGGCATACGAGCTTGAGGATGAATCCGGTAAGCTGCTAGGGACCTTTCACGCCAAAGACATCCGATCCGATTCGTGACTACCCCTGCCGACATTCTTTGTTTGCCCGGCTGAATGAGACACTCAGGGTCTGGGTCGTCCCCACGTTTGTTGCGAATTCCGGCATACCGACTTTCTCCCATTCGGAACTTCTAATTGCCGCCGTAACATTTTCACCTTCCTTTGGGTACTCCTACCTTTTCCTCTGTGTATTCATTTGATTTTATTAACATTCTTCCAATTTCCCTTCAATTTTTATTTCTTCATCATCACAATCCTACCCTTATTTCCAACTAAAATCATAAAACATATACTAATAATTTCAATTTTCCCACTAACAACATTTCATCCATTAATTCCCGCTAACAAAATTATATTCAATACCTTTTTTTCTAACAAAACATAATTCCTTTCCTTTATACTAACTAATTCTATTCCCACTAACAAAATTTATTTTTTATACTAACAAAAATTAATTCACGTTCCCCTACTAACAAAATTCAATTCCATGCCCAAATGCAACGTTCAAGTTGCTTATGAGATGAATGGGAGATCAACAATCCATGGCACCATTAGCTGCGTCGTGAGTTCTCGATCGAGGGTCTGCTGGAACCCTGAGTTCAAGTTCCCCCGGGCGCACGGAAGCACTATTTTTGGGGTATCGGCAAAACCAATAGCTTCCGAAATGTGTATATGTGACACTTTGAATTCAACGAAGCGCTTCTTGGAGTGTTCAAATTGCCATATGTAAAACAATGGATACTATTGAGTTTGTCGATATGGACCAAAAGATGTGTGGGTAGCGGAATCGAAGTGTAATGAACTTCGATTACGTTACCCAGATGCGACAGCGGTAATTGGAGAAGAATTTGGATTGCGGGATCGGATTGGATAAAGGTGAAAGTGAAATTAAGTGGTGAGGATTGGGGGAGTCAGATTATGATTTGGAAAAGAGAAGGGTGTTTCATGTGCGCAGTAAAATTGATTTTTGAAGGGTTTTAAGATTGGGAAAAAAAGGGAGCTAGTATTTGGAAAAAAAGTTAAAGGAGTTTTGCTGTGCGGGATGAAAGTGATTTTTGGGTATTTTAAGATTGGAAGAAAAAAAGATTTTTGGATTGAGAATGTGATGGTGAATTAAATAGATTTTTCTTTGAAGTTTTAATGACGAAGTAGGAAAGTGAAAGTATTGAGACAGTGAGGTGAATATTGGATTTTGGAAGAGAAAGGGGTTGAATTTGTGCGGTGTGAAAAAGAAAAAGAAAAGACTTTATTGATTTGAAGTGCGGGGAGACGAAAATTGAAAGTTTTTGACTTGAAATTTAGCGAAAAAACAAAAAAAAAATATAGTGAAGTTTTCTGCTGGTACGGATCAGAAAGTTGAAAGTGGCCGTTGTGTTTTTAGTTTTTTTTGTTATTTTAACCTTAAAATCTGATTTTCAGTGGCCCCACGCTTCTTTTTTTGTACATCACTGGGCGCTCGGGATTTTGCAAGGAAAGAAGTAAGTATCAATCATATTTTGTTTCAATATTTTACAATAATTTTTATATTAAATTGAATTGATTTGTTGTGTTGCATTTTGGTATATATTCTTTTGTTTAAATCTCGAAAGGGCCTTTTACTCGTAAGGTTTTTTGTGGTTGTGAATATAATTGTTGGACTAAATAAAATGGCCATGCCAGTTTAAACTCATTTTTTTCATTTCTCAAACATGACCTCCCCCTTTCCCGTCCATTTCCCACTGTGTTAGTTTCTTTATGTAACGTGGCTCAGCACGAGCAGAGGGTGTCCCGGAAGACCCACGACACGACTGAGCGCTAGCCGGCCTCAGTATGCCACCCCGGGCTACGCACCCCTCTGCTGATATTTAATGTCTGCAACTGCGGAGACCTCCGTGGTTGCTACAATCTCTGAGATACACCCGATGTAACTTACGTCTTTTGTTGGCACTGTGTCATGTCGTCGAGGAGGCTTCCGTACTTCTGGTAGTCTCTCAAAAGCCGCATTCGATATTTTGGAAATTGTAAAGGCTTTTCCATCGTATCAAGGTTGTGACCCCATCTAGCGGAATTGAAGATGGTCCAGAGGTCACGTGTCGCCAACAGGATGGTACGTCACTTGGTGCAACTATATGTTTTTGCATTTAGGACTGCGCTGATTACCTCTGTGATTGCATGAAGAGTGGATCGTCTTGCTCTAATATAGGTCCCCAGCAGCACGAATCGCGTCAGTGAGTCTTCTCTTGATGAGTTTCTCTAGCACTTTCCCAGCAATGTCTAACATGCATAACGAGCGGTATGCAGATGGCAATCCGCGATTTACCTTTTCCTTGCTGATCAGCATGAGCTTCGCTGCCATCCATCGTACCGAGAAAACTCTGTCCCATAGGCAAGCACAGAATGTGCTGAGCAGCAAGTCAGGACAATGGTGACAAACAAGCTGCAATACCTCAGTTGGAACACCATCTGGACTTGGAGCCTTCCTCTCTTTCAGTGAAAGGACTGCCTCCTCCAGTTCCAGCTGTGTGAAAAGTGGACGCTCAACTGCTGTTTCACTATGGACAGCGCCAACATGGACGGGACGGGTGAGGAAGAGCACCCGCACCATCTCGTCCATATTTTCCACATCAAGATTCCCCCGGACTCTTGTTCACATTGCCAACTAAATCTTGCCAGCAGCAAGCCTCGCTGTTGTTAATCAATTTGTGAAGGCATTTTGTAATGAATCATGCGACGCCGCTGGTGACCACTACCAACACACTTTGCTGCTAGGTGGCTTGTCATTTTACGTTGGTTGCAACCAGTGCACATCCCACGTCTATTTTGTCGTGGGATACCAACAGAATTTGACAGCCACATGGAATTGAAGTGTGGAGGTAGTGGCCGCCACGCATGAGGTAGGCCCGGAGTGTGCCGATAGTTTCAAAAGGGTAAAAAACGGGCAGCGTGTGTCGCGAGTTATAGTGTAGGAAGGTTTATTTGATATGATTATATTTACCCGACTGGTAGAAAGTTTTATTATCCATGTTTTAAACCTGAATTAGTCGTGGTGAAATAAGCTCGTGGAAGTTTTAACCTATTTCACCCACAAAAATAAAAAAAAATGTTCCTCGTAACGTATAACGGAGTATTGGTGTGTGGAATTTGGGTATAAATTCCAATTTACCCAACAACTTGTCCGTAAGTAATTTGCATGCCATTCAAACTGCATTATGAGTCTTCCAGTTTCTAGACGAAATAAAAGCACCGGATCATTGTCATCATCACAAATATCTGTACTTTTTGCTAGATCAACTCCTTCAACAAGTGTCGATTTGGATGGGAATTCAGAACGCCCTACACTTGACGAGCATGCCACATTCAAGTCCAGGACTGAGAATGCCCGCCTGTTATGGAAGACTTCATTAAGTTTGCCCGATTTGGAGACATGATAAAATTCTTACATGCTCTGCACATTTTCATCGCAAAGTTTAGTAAGGACGGAAGGATGACAATTCTTAAGCGGGAACGCATCGCCCAAACGTAAAGGAAAAAAATGAGCAAGTGAGTTTTTCTTAGGCAGATAGCTTTAAATCAATTTTACTGACACAAGAAACAACTGAAATTTGTAGGAAATCCGCTGGAATCAATTAGGCGATTCCATCCCCTCCACAGCTCTCCGCTTGGGAATCACTATTTCGAACCCAGATAGCGGCAGTACCATTTTCATCAAAATACCATAAGCCGAACTTTCTTCATGGTTGTTGCTCACTCACTAGCATAAAATCAGCTTTCATGTCCCTCGCAAACTACTCAAGCAGATTTTGGGCGGTTGAACTGCGGTGTAGGCTTAGTTACAGGACGTGGGTCATCGAAGTTCTTATTTTGCCTTGGCTAGAGCTTCCTTGAAAATCCGGCATTTTCCTGATTCCAAGATGTGTCCAAAATCAGGTCTTGGATCAGCATCCTTGCAAAAAAAACAGTATGCCTTCTTCGTACACTCTTTTCTTTTATGTCTCATTTCACCGCATTTGTAACATAGGGAACTCCTATCGGGTCCTTTGCATACTTGTGCAGTGTGACCATAGCCAAGGCATTTGAAACGTTGAAGAGGCGCTGCTCAACCCACCCTATTCGTACTTTGCCCTTATTCAGAAATCGTTCGGCGTCCTTTTCGGTCAAGTCAGTTATGGCCATGCGTTTTCCCCTTTGGTTTTTTGGTGTTAGCCTTGCTTTGATCCTGCGCACGCTACTGAGTTCCCTTCCGATGGCCTCTTCTACCTCAGCCATATCCGTCATGCAGTCAATGTTTCTTATTTCGATCATTGCCATCGGCTCGAGCGAGGCTTTAGTTGTGCTGTTGCCGTGGACTTTCTATACTGCGTCGCAAAATGCTTCCCTTTTGTCGGCCTCTGCTCCGAATCCAACTAGTATGTGGCCCGACGCGTTGCTCATACTGCTTGAATTGCAGTGTTGGTATCCTTGCGCCTTATGTTTCCCTTCATATTCCACAGCACTTCCAGGTAGGATCGACCATATTGGAGTTGTACGAGCAGATCCTGCTGCCGGGGTCTTTGTCGGGGCTTTCTTGGCTCCTGTTTTGTTTCAGATCTCTTTTCTTGTTGTGCGAACTTTGTTTTCTGGCGCTTTTTGAAGGAGGTTCTTTGCAATCTTCTTCACTTCTCTTACTGTCACTATCTGTAGTCCCTGATCTGGCATTCGGTACCCATCAAGTGCCTCTTCCTTCTTTCTTTTATCCTGATCCCCTTCGAGTGGGCTAGTCACCATTCTTTTATTGCCCTACTTTAGCCCTCTGCTCTTCTGCGGCCTTCTAATTCTCTTCAACCTGTGACCAGCTCCTCCGATAATACTCTATGCAGTCTAGGAGCTCCTCTAGTTCAAAGAGCCCAATCTTTACTGCTTGGTGAATTTTTGTCGAGTCGCAGGCCGATTGTATTCTTTTCAGAACATCTCCCGCTTTTGGGAATAGAATTTTTTCTTCATGTTACTGGGCGGCAATTGCGCTTTGCGACCACCGTTCTTGGAAGATATTGTAGGCTACCGTTTCCAAATACTGGGCTTCCGGCACATTTTCGACTTTGGGCAACGAAATCACACAACATCGCTTTATTTGTCTGGTAAATCCTGTCCGTTCTTGCCTTAATCTCTTCTTGGACTTCAGGATTGTTTGCTGTTATATCGGCATTTATGAACGTAGCTGCAGTCACTTCGTTAGCAATTGCAGCAGTAATCATCAAATTCTCGATGTTCTTTATATTTTCCTTGACCGCTCGAACATCTGACGAGCTCTGCAGAATTTCTCGTTTTTCCTTTTTGGGACGCTCAGGCGTTCGCATCATGTTTCGCTGCGCCCAGATGTCGCAGAAATCTCAGTCTAGACAAGACTGCCGTTTTTCTTCCGGTTTCTCTGTCATTGTGTTGGTCGTCGTTTTTGTCAGCTTTCGTAGCGCTCCAGATGTGCTGTTAAGACTGGTTGTGTCGTCTTTGTTATTTTTGCTTTCTTTCTTTTCGGTTTCTTTGATCTTTTTTAAGAGATTTGGGTTGCGCCAGTCTTATTGGGTCGCCCCTTGGAGCCGCTATCTTCGTTCGTGTGTGTAGTGGCCTTTTGATCCTATGGTTATCTTTGCAGAGCAGGGAGGCCTGACGAGGGTTGGCACAAGCCCTTATGGGGAGAAGTGCTCAGAGCCAGACTAGGGCTAATCCGGAGTCCGTCTTAACTAAACCCACACCACCAACCCAATGGAGCGAACTTCGAACGTACTCGGAGGCCTGCCAAGGTTTTGCTGGGATGGAGATGGTATCATAGTTAAATTGGAGCTACCATGCAAAGTAACTCGGTGCAAAGCATCATATCCGCTAGCCCAAAGCATCAGTTCCAGTTCGTTGTCCAAACCGTTGTCCAGATCCAGTCAGGGTCGTTATGTGTAATCCCACAAGGTAATCTCACGGCGCCCCCCATATCCTACGGTCTGTGGGGCGACGCTCCCCGAAAGATGCTAGCCTCCAAAAGTACTCTTCTCAACCGGCATTCCCACTGCAGGGCTTTCCTTGGGGTACGTGGGGGTAGAACTCCCCAAAGAATGCTAGCCTCCAAGATTATTCCTGTCGGCCAGCATCCCTCCATGCGAGAGACTCCATTCAAGAAAGTAAAACATGGAATCTGGCAAGTAAATTCGAATAGAAAGTGGACCTATTTGAATGAAAAGTGCTCCAAAAATGGTAAGAAACAGGGTAAAGCTTACATTCTGACGATGAGTTGTATAAACTTTTCGACAAACTACTTGTATTTACTTGCGTAAATTACGCAAATTATAATGAGAGGACCATGTAGAAAGAATAGAAGAAAACCAGCTACGCAAAAGAATGTTCAAGTGTACAGCACGAGATAGACGTCCAGTGAGAATACCGAGTATTTGATGAGAGAACACAATAGAAAGTGACAGCAGATCCATTCTTGGAGTGATTAACAGGCATGCTGGGGTGCAGAACAATGATAATTATAGATTAATCGTTGATTATAGTACCTTTGACTTACCACCTTGCCTAAGGTGGATGATTTGTCCCCGGAGTAACTTCTTCTTGTTAGGGTCACTGATTGTGTGATGCTCCTCGTACAGAGTATCGAGGGCCTTGCATCATCGGAACGCTTTCCGGCCTCACTGCTTCTTCTGTAGGTTTGGATCTGGTAGAGGATTGTGGAGCTGCTACCGTTGCCAACGTTGGTACTCTTGAATTGTCAGTGGATGAGGACTAGGTGTCTTGCGGCTTTGTCGGTCTTAGACCACTTGCATTGTTCAGATTTGATTTGGCTGGAGGCTGCCTAGTAGTTCAGTACTTTGGAATGTTGGCGGGAGTAGTATCAGGTACATAAACTTCTAGTGGACGTTTTCTGGAAAATACAAAAAACAGATTAAAAGTTGTGTAATGATTTTTTTTTAATGTCCGTGTAGGACACGGGTGCCGATGGTCTGGCATAAGTGTCAGCGAGCTATAAACAACACCGAGCTCAGCTAACTAGCTTCGCTTAACGACCACGTACGCGTACTTGACGACTAACATTTGCGGGATCATATGAGGCGGGTTCTTGTCAAGCCACAAAGCTACACTACAAATACTTATCACGCGTACTCTACTCTACAAGACGCACCGATCAATTTTTATTGTCTTTAGAAAAGTTCTATTAGGTAAACTTTTTAATTGGATCATTTCACCCTTTTCACATCAATTTAATGTAAATCTATACGACAAATTTGCTCTACATTTGAAGCTTTATCTATAGTCGCGCGGATATCGATCACTCCTTCGGATGGTTCCGATAGCTTTTTAAATTACTTTTTATGGAATTTTTTGCAGCTACATATAAATGAGTTGCATATTTTGAATAATAATTTTTCTGAAAAATTATTAGAGAAGAAAAATGTTAGAAGAAGGTGGTTTCGACGTGTGCACTAATTCTCCTCAGGCCATCACACTTAGATACACACCGGTGATGGCGACCACCATGCTCAGAGGTGAGGGAGTTAATTTTTAATTTTTCTACTTATGCAAACTCAATATGTTTTTGTATCTGCAAGTTATATTCAAGGTAAATTTCTCTTGTAAGTACTTGTATTAGCTAAACTTTTTAATTGGATCATTTCACCCTCTTCACATCAACTTAATGTAAATCTATACGACAAATTTGCTCTACATTTGAAGCTTATCTAACGTCGCGCGGATATCGATCACTCTTTTGGATGGCTCCGATAGCTTTTTTAGGTCTTTGTAAAAAATTTTTTTACAAAGACCTACTAGTTTCGCGACCTGTCTGTCCGTCTGTCCGTCCGTCTGCCCGTCCGTCCGTCTGTCCGTCTGTCCGTCTGTCCGTGCGTCACAGCTGATTTCCTCAGAAACTATAGAAGCTAGAATGCTCAAACTTTGTGAAAAGGTCAGAAGTGATGATCTCTCAAAAGTTAAGGCCTTGACAAAAATTTTAAAAATGTTTAAGGGGGGTCCCCCCTAAGAACGAATTGGCCCTTAAAAATTTTTTTTAACCAAAGGTAGTCGAGTGGGGTATCAAATGAAAGGTCTTGATTAGAACTCTTAGAATCTGAAACAAAAAATCATTTGATGAATTAGGGGGTCCACGGGAAGGCAAAATGTACACAAAATTTGTGTCCCCCCCCCCCTCGCGATTGGACACCTTTCAGCCGAAAAATCTGAAAACTATCACGAATGTGGACCATTAAATTGATGTGAAAGAGGTGAAATGATCCAATTAAAAAGTTTAGCTAATACAAATACTTACAAGAGAAATTTACTTTGAATATAACTTGCAGATACAAAAACATATTGAGTTTGCATAAGTAGAAAAATTAAAAATTAACTCCCTCACCTCTGAGCATGGTGGTCGCCATCACCGGTGTTTATCTAAGTGTGATGGCCTGAGGAGAATTAGTGCACACGTCGAAACCACCTTCTTCTAACATTTTTCTTCTCTAATAATTTTTCAGAAAAATTATTATTCAAAATATGCAACTCATTTATATGTAGCTGCAAACAATTCCATAAAAAGTAATTTAAAAAGCTATCGGAGCCATCCGAAAGAGTGATCGATATCCGCGCGACTATAGATAAAGCTTCAAATGTAGAGCAAATTTGTCGTATAGATTTACATCAAATTGATGTGAAAAGGGTGAAATGATCCAATTTAAAAGTTTAGCTAATACAAATACTTACAAGAGAAATTTACCTTGAATATAACTTGCAGATACAAAAACATATTGAGTTTGCATAAGTAGAAAAATTAAAAATTAACTCCCTTACCTCTGAGCATGGTGGTCGCCATCACCGGTGTGTATCTAAGTGTGATGGCCTGAGGAGAATTAGTGCACACGTCGAAACCACCTTCTTCTAACATTTTTCTTCTCTAATAATTTTTCAGAAAAATTATTATTCAAAATATGCAACTCATTTATATGTAGCTGCAAACAATTCCATAAAAAGTAATTTAAAAAGCTATCGGAGCCATCCGAAAGAGTGATCGATATCCGCGCGACTATAGATAAAGCTTCAAATGTAGAGCAAATTTGTCGTATAGATTTACATTAAATTGATGTGAAGAGGGTGAAATGATCCAATTAAAAAGTTTAGCTAATACAAATACTTACAAGAGAAATTTACCTTGAATATAACTTGCAGATACAAAAACATATTGAGTTTGCATAAGTAGAAAAATTAAAAATTAACTCCCTCACCTCTGAGCATGGTGGTCGCCATCACCGGTGTGTATCTAAGTGTGATGGCCTGAGGAGAATTAGTGCACACGTCGAAACCACCTTTTTCTAACATTTTTCTTCTCTAATAATTTTTCAGAAAAATTATTATTCAAAATATGCAACTCATTTATATGTAGCTGCAAACAATTCCATAAAAAGTAATTTAAAAAGCTATCGGAGCCATCCGAAAGAGTGATCGATATCCGCGCGCCTATAGATAAAGCTTCAAATGTAGAGCAAATTTGTCGTATAGATTTACATTAAATTGATGTGAAAGAGGTGAAATGATCCAATTTAAAAGTTTAGCTAATACAAATACTTACAAGAGAAATTTACCTTGAATATAACTTGCAGATACAAAAACATATTGAGTTTGCATAAGTAGAAAAATTAAAAATTAACTCCCTCACCTCTGAGCATGGTGGTCGCCATCACCGGTGTGTATCTAAGTGTGATGGCCTGAGGAGAATTAGTGCACACGTCGAAACCACCTTCTTCTAACATTTTTCTTCTCTAATAATTTTTCAGAAAAATAATTATTCAAAATATGCAACTCATTTATATGTAGCTGCAAACAATTCCATAAAAAGTAATTCTATTAGGTGTCAATTGAGCTACTCTACAGTAATTCAATATTTTTTTGCCTCGTTAAAGTTAGCGGACACAGAGGCTTGAGACAAACGCAAACATTACACAAAAAGCAACCGTTACTTTCACAGAAGAAGGTCGTTGCATTAGAAGGGGAATGTCAAACCTAAAGATGTTAAAGTGGCTGAAGTGAACCACTCATCTCTGCCTAAAGGATGGAAATTTGACGGATGCAGTTTACTTTACACTAGTAAAACAACAAACTAAGCAGTTTCGACGGGGGTGAGCACCTTATCTCTTCAGGAGCAGCCACTCCTGATCACCACGGGGCTGCTCGACTGCTTATGTTTATTACAGGACAGTCTCTTCGATGCCGACCCAGACATGGAGAGACTGAAGGGTTTCGCTCTTCACTAGTAAAGAAACAATTGTTTCCGCAGTGGAGAGATGGTTGTTATAATTTTAGGCCCCTCTCCTTGAATACAAGTCCCTGTCTTCAACGAAAGTATGCTAATAAAAACCGCTAACCAATCATAAAAACAAATTGGGTGTCGGTCAGGACTAATTGATGATTCGGATTTTATCACTGCCGGTCATCAGATTAGCTCCCAGCAAAAACTGACGCAACTTCAAGCAAAACCCCTGGCACCATCAGTTTGTTCAAAATTGGAACTGTCCGACTACAAACTTTATAAAAATGTGCAAACCTTTCTTTTGGTAACATTAAGGGACGAACTACACTATAACATCATCGGCATGTTCAGGTGGCAGAGCCACCACGAACGAAGATCTCCAGAAGATGCTATAGACCTTATTATACCGAAGACAAGACAAAGAACACCAAAAGAAAGTTTATCGGTGACTCTATCTTTACTTTACGGAACCCTCTAAAGTATGCTACGTTAATATCAAATGGTGAGGGTGACAATAAAAATTGAATCGGTTCATCTGCCGGCAGCAAAATTAAAAATGTGAGAACTCGAAGGAGAGTGATGATGTTTCCCCTTCGGGCCCCACGTTGGGCGCCATTGTGATGATTTTACGTCGCGCGCGGTACGCGGTACCTTTGTTGTTTTGCCTTTTTATTAGCGTAGCGTTCGCCGGGTTGAGTTAGCGTAGCTTTTTTTCGGTACCGCGTCGGAAATTCGGGAACGTGAAGTAAAAATTAGATTATGTTCTTTGACTGATTAAATGAAGAAATACGGAGTAACGTAAAATAGGTTTCCTCTCCGTATGGTTTTATTCTGGTGACGCGTTTGAAAACAGGCATGTATTGGTGGCTGAATATTGTAAATGAGCGTAACCCATTCGGAGACCCGCGACCGAAATCCTCTCCGATCTAGCTGGCCGACAAGCAGCCACCACGTGAATGGGTTACGGTGCACGGATTGGTTGACCGGTTGGTACCATCCGTTGGCACTACTCAGACTTAACGTCTAGAACCGATGAGAGGTCAGTTCCGCGTTCGCACGTAAGCGTAAAATCATTACAGTTGTCGACATTAATTCTGAAGCAGCTAAATCCACATATTGTTAAGGCAATTACCGTCGCAATAAGCATTAAGCGGTTAGCGCCAAAAGAGCTTTTAGAGGTTATTTAGTTATTTAGTTTAACTACAAAGTGGGTAGGTCCTCATATGATTTGGGTGGCTAACGCTGGAATAGAGAAAAGTATTTAAAATGATTACCTGAGTTAATTCTAAAGTGGCTAGGTACATATGTGGAGCAGACAATCAACTGCGGAACAGACTATTCAATGTTAGTCTAGGTATTGCCACCGATTTAAGTTCTATTTATACAAGATTTCCATTTACTTATGTTTCTATTTTCATTTTTTTAATAGCTAAGCCCACTCAAAAAAGTGTCTTCACAAAAAACAATGCAATGTTATGAGCAAATCATCATCAGGATAAAGTTTTTTATGGAATTTTCATAATTACTCACATGCATGAGAAAAATGTTCTATCAGAACTCATATTTTATATCTCACAGACATCCTATCTGTATTTTCATTGTAGAGTTCACGTCACCAAGCGAAACATCTCAAGTGACCCATCAACTCTTCGCATGGAAAAAGTCTCCGGTCGTATGATTGATTTTCAAGTTCAACCAGACCAAAACATTAATATTATGTAAATATGTACATACATATATCGCACCACTTGTCTCGACCAGACTCTTGTGTACGTTAGATTATTTCGAAAGGAATTATTGCCTTGATTCTGCCGAGTGAAATATGACTAGCGTATGGAATCTCAGCTGCAGATGACTTCATGTTTAATTTTTAAATTATCTGCATGGGAGTATACATATTTTGTTTCTGTTTTCTATTTGAAAATTTTGTTGCTGTTTTCGATTCGAAAATTGAAAATTTTCAACAGTTGCCCAATATATTTAATCAGATTAATGGTTATTCTAAGTGTTTAATTAATATCTATTATGAGCTTGAACTTCACTACTTTCAGTTATGAATTTTCATGACGTATGTTTCTCAATTAAACTTGGGGGTGACATGGTGCAAGACACTTTCAGAAGAACTTGTTAGAATTGTTTTATCTTGTGGTAGTTGGAGTAGCCCCTTATGACTTACGTGTCTTTTGGGCCGTTACATAATTTGACGCAACTGTTGCAGCAAACAAAAACAACCACTTAACTTGACATAAGGAACCAGATTCCTTCACAGCTACAGCATACAGAGGTTGTACTTTTTGTAATATTTCTCTTTTATTTAATTTTATATCACTAATCACTTAAAACAATTTCTAGGGAATATGAACCGTTTAAGAAAATGCAAATTATACCTGTTCCAAAATTTTAATGACTTCCTGATTAAAAAGTCAGGGTAGGACAATAAAACTGAAGAATTACTTCTCGTTTTGTCTGACCATATTATATATATATATATATATATATATATATATATATATATATATATATATATATATATATATATATATATATATATATATATATATATATCTATATGTATATATATATATATATATATATATATGTATATACATATAAATTTATATATATATATATATATATATATATATATATATATATATATATATATATATATATATATACATATATATATATATATATATATATATATATATATATATATATATATATATATATATATATGTATATACATATAAATTTTTATATATATATATATATATATATTTATATATATATCTTTATATATATATATATATATATATATATATATATATATATATATATCTTTATATATATATATATATATATATATATATATATATATATATATATATATATATATATATATATATCTTTATATATATATATATATATATATATATATATATCTTTATATATATATATATATATATATATATATATATATATATATATATATATATATATATATATATATACCTGTATATGTATATCTATATACGGTGATGGATTATGTTTGATTTTCAAAGGACAATAAAACTGAAGAATTACTTCTCGTTTTGTCTGACCATATTATATATATATATATATATATATATATATATATATATATATATATATATATATATATATATATATATATATATATATGTATATACATATAAATTTATATATATATATATATATATATATATATATATATATATATATATATATAAATATATATATACATATATATATATATATATATATATATATATATATATATATATATATATATATATATATATATATATGTATATACATATAAATTTATATATATATATATATATCTTTATATATATATATATATATATATATATATATATATATATATATATCTTTATATATATATATATATATATATATATATATATATATACCTGTATATGTATATCTATATACGGTGATGGATTATGTTTGATTTTCAAAAGGCTTTTATGCCAGATCACGCTGTAATGTAATTTTTATTTAGTATTGGTTCGCAAATTATCATGGAAAGACTGACATTGCAGCAACGTAGCTAAATTGTTCAGCTATATTACGAAAATCAGCGTTCTGTTAAGGCACTACTTCGCAAACATTGAGAAAAACAATGGACTTATTGAGGAATCATTTTGGTGAGAGCCTGATTTCACGTTTTTGACCAGTTAATTTTGATATTACACAATTAGATCATTTTCTTTGGAGTTACAGGAAGTCTCTGCTCTTCAGGGATAAGCTAGCTTCAATCGAATTATTCGTGCCAAGGTTTATCGTTAGGGAGATAACAATTTCATATCTATATATGAACGCACCCTTAGACATTTTTAATGAACTATCAATCTCAAAACGTTAGCTAAAGTCAACATTTTCATCATGGTAAAGCTCTGCCATAGCTTGAAAAAATAAACAATAAAATCGTGAAATCATCTTCATTTCTGGCTCAATGGCCAGTGGTGTTATGTTGGAAGATTATTGGTCCCAAAATTTGATAAACGACATCAACGATATTTGGTTTCATCAAAGTAGAGCCACTAGCCACACAGCATGCATCATAATCGATTTGTTGAAATTTATTTATTTATTGTTATGTCGTTAATGGAAAATCTTCTATATATGTATGCCAATAATTTTAATGTTCCGGGAAAGTGAAAACGCAATGTCTTTTAATTTGATTTAAGAGAGTTTATTTAATTACAAAAATGCACAATAATCAATTTAACACTTTCACTAATTTTAATTTTCACTATTAAAAGTCTAACACTTGTCCATAAATTTCTTATCGCAATTGTCTTCTAAATCACTTCTCTATTACGAAAATCACTTTTCTATTACTCGAACAATATCGCTTCCCACACACTATAGCAGTTCTTTTCGCGGTCGAATGAATGATTCCCCCATTCATTCAGCCCACCTTTATATAGGGTCTCTAATCATTCAACTCAGTTCTCGTACATTGGTGAATCAGCGGGAACATTCCAGTAGCGTAATGAATGGAGCATGCTTGTTTGGTTCTCGTGGTTTCGAGTAAATTCGTTTTTTTGATGTTCTTAATGGTTGTGAAAACAATTGCGGCAGTAGCTCGCAGAATTATTTGTACATGTAAAACTGCCCCCACCTCAGTTCTTTTCGCCCCGAAAAGATGTGTCGCCATTTGTAGTCGATTCTCCCTGGGTGTAATATGGGGCAAGACGGTCCAGATGCACGTTTTTAATTTTGGCTCTTGGCCTACGGTGCTCCTGTATGCGATATACGACGTCGTTGATTCGCTTTGTGACCCGGTATGGTCCCTCCCAATTATGTTGCAACTTTGGAGACTTACCCTTTCGCCGTTGCGGATTATATAGCCAGACTAAGTCATCTTGCTGGAAGCCAGTAGAATTTGCCTTTAGATCATACCTGGTCTTCATGCGGTCAGTAGCCGATTCGAGGTGTTTTCGCACAGTCCGATGTATCCGGTTCAACCGTTGTCTTAGCTCACTTGCGTACTCCGAGATCGTTTGGGGTTTCTCAGGGGATGTCCCGAACCTTATGTCAGCTGGCAGACGAATAGTCTTTCCAAAAATGACTTTGGCTGGGGCTTGGCCCGTCGATGCATGTTCGGCAGCTCTGTACGCCATCAAAAATAGTGGGATATGTCGGTCCCAGTCCCTTTGGTTCTCTTGAACCATTTTGGCCAGGTTTTTATTGAGCGTGCCGTTGAAACGTTTGACCATTCCATCGGATTGGGGATGCAGCGGTGTTGTCCTCGTTTTCCGTATTCCCAGTAGTTCACACATTTCGCCAAAACTACTGACTCAAAGTTTCGGCCTTGATCTGAATGTAATTCGGAAGGTACGCCGTACCTACTGACCCAATTTAACACTAACTGTTCAGCTACGGTTGTTGCTTCCTGGTTGGGAATGGGGTAGACCTCGGGCCACTTGCTGAAATAATTGGCTACAACCACCGTGTATCGATTTCCCCATTCGGATTCAGAGAAGGGTCCTGCGATGTCAACAGCAATCCTTTCAAATGGTACATCCGTGTTGTAGGTTTGCATTTGTCCTCTCATTCGCCGCTTTGGACCTTTGACGGAAGCGCAGATTGTGCATTAACGGCACCAGTCCTCTACGTCTTCTCGAGCATGGAGCCCGTAAAACCTTTCCCGCGATTTCGCTAAGGTCTTGTTAACGCCAAGGTGGCCTCCCGAGGATCCTTCGTGCATCTCGGCTTTTGGGAAGTATAATTTGCATCCTATAGGAGCTGCCATCCACCGTTTCCCATTTTCGCTTGAGTATGCCATCCTCTACATGAAGGGAGTTCCATTGTGCCCAATAGCTTTTCAGGGTTGCGCCATGCATTGAAACGTCTTTCCACTCCGGTCGCCCAGTCGTCACCTTCCATACGAGCAATGGTCCGATGTCTTCATCGGCTAACTGGCCGTTTCGAATCTCCTCCGATGACCAACCTTCATTGAATTCGGCCGTTATCAATCGCAGATCAACAGATGGTTCCTTTTCCTCCATCCGTCGGCAATGCTTGAAGTTAGCTGGACATGGATGACGAGATCGGGTATCAGCATTGCCATGAACTCTGTCCTTGTGAAGTAGTTGGGGCCTCACTAGGTCTGGTCGGATCGTCGATTGGGTTGCACCAGTGTCGTTTGTTATGATGCAATGTTCTTCATCAACTTGACCAGGAAGGCATAAGTCTGCTTCTCCACGATGTTGCGTTGACACGGTGATGGAGGTGTTGGGGATGTCGATCCACCTAGCTGACGTACGTCGCATGAAGTTGGCCCTTTCAGTTTGATGGGGTTCTATTCTAGCCTCCTGACACGGTCTGGATCTCCACCATTCTGGACAATAGCTCCGTTTTCTTCGCTTCTTGCAGTCTCTTTGCAGGTGCCCCTTCTCATCGCAATCCCAGCATATAGGCGCACCATTTACTTGCGGCTCTCGCTCATTTTCCACGCGCTCACACCTGCACTCGTCTACCACTACCTTGCGAACCCGGGCAGTGGTACGAGTCACATTTTTCACTGCCTCAAAGTTCAGGCTATAAGCCAATGCATCCTTGACTGTTTGCTTTTGAGCTAAACGCACAGCTTGTTGTGATTCCTGGTCTTCTAAGGTGCTGATGAATGCTTCTGTTGCTGCGTCATCTCGATGTTCCTGGTCGTACACTGGGTAGGTCAAAAGTGCCAGTCGCTCAATGTCTTGGGCTAGCTGCTGTAAGGTTTCGCCAGACTTCTGCATCCGATTCTGGAGCTGTGCCCGATAAATTTGTTTCAGATGGGCGCCTCCATAACACATGTCGAGCGCATTCATTATAGCAGCCGGGTTTGAATGCAACTCAACGGGAATCGTCTGCAAAACCTCGGCAGCTGGGCCTCTTAGAGCAAGAATCAGTGCAGTTGCTCGTTCCTGCTCGTTCCAGTGATTTTCCCTTGCGGCAGCTTCAAACTGGATCTTGTAAATACTCCAGACCGTTTGCCCATTGAATATTGGTGCTTGCACATTTCTGGATGTGCTTTGCACTGCGGTTATAAGTGGGGCTGGTGTAGTGATTACTACTGCCTTCGCTGCTTCCAATTCTTTTTTCACTTTTTCCATCTTATGGCTCATTCTCTCCTCAACCAGGCTAATCTCATGATTAATTCTCTCCTCGACTTGATAAACCTTTTCTTCGACGCATTTAATTTGCTGGTTCAGACTACCGAGCTCCGCCTTTATTTTGGTTGACTGTTTTTGCAAATCCGCCTTGATTTCGATCGCTTGTTGGTCCATCTTCGCTGATTGTTCATTTAGCTTCACAGTTAAACTAGAAGACTGTTGTCGCTGCTCTTGCTGCATCAGCATTAACATTTGCATTAGCGCATTTTCTGGCTCCTTTGATTTTGGTGTTTCCGCGTCTCCCTTAAGCTCCGCCATGGTAAATTCATTTATTTTCAAATGTTAGCTTCGTGGTTATTTTTACTATTTCGCTTTTATTTATTTTTCCACCAGTTTCCACGTTACATTTCACTATTGGGCATTTTTCTTTTTTTTTATATGTTTAAACGTTTTTCACTTTCAAAATTTTCTTTCTCACTTCTCGACACCACTGTCGCATGTTTTTGGTTCACGGCCAATAATTTTCATGTTCCGGGAAAGTGAAAACGCAATGTCTTTTAATTTAAGTTAAAAGAGTTTATTTAATTACAAAAATGCACAAAATTAATTTAACACTTTCACTAATTTTAATTTTCACTATTAAAAGTCTAACACATGTCCATAAATTTCTTATCGCGATTGTCTTCTAAATCACTTCTCTATTACGAAAATCACTTTTCTATTACTCGAACAATATCGCTTCCCACACACTATAGCAGTTCTTATCGCGGTCGAATGAATGATTCCCCCCATTCATTCAGCTTGCCTTTATATAGGGTCTCTAATCATTCAACTCAGTTCTCGTACATTGGTGAGTTAGCGAGAACATTCCAGCAGCGTAATGAATGGAGCATGCTTGTTGGGTTCTCGTGGTTTCGAGTAAATTCGTTTTGTTAATGTTCTTAATGGTTGTGAAAACAATTGCGGCAGTAGCTCGCAGAATTATTTGTACATGTAACAATATATACGAGTATATATATATATATATATATATATATATATATATGTATATATATATATATATATATATATATATGTATATATATATATATGTATATATATATATATATATATATATATATAAATATGTACATATATATATATATATATATATATATATATATATATATATATATATATATATATATACATATGTACATATATATATATATATATATATATATATATATATATATATATATATATATATATATATATATATATATATATACGAGTATATATTTATTTACACTATTTTACAGATTCGTGAATCCAATTACAGAATACTATTATATTATATAATACATGCGAATAAACAAAGTTGCAGTTTGAATTCAGAAAAAAAAACAAAAATATAAAATACGAATAAACTATTGGAACCTAAGGAGAATTTTATGCAATATGCTTTTAACAGCGGTTAAGGAATGTCGCAGAGGACCCAGCTGGAGCTCATTGTAACGTCGTGATACGCGTAATAAAAATGAATAAAAATAAATATCGGTACGAGCAAAGGGCATGAAGAATATGTCAGTTGAACGCGTTCTTGAGCTGGGACGTATATAAAGCCTTTCCCGAAGGTTGGATGAAAGAATACCATGATATAATTCAAACAAGCAGCACAGGTCTAAGAATTCTTTCCTATTTTTGAGTGATGGAATGTTGAGGATCTGTAAGCGCTCATCGTAGGAGCTATAAGTGAGGTTATATTTGTAGAATAGAGCTCGTGTGAATTCACGCTGTACAGTTTCAACAGCATCCGATAGATTGGTATAGTGGGGAAACTTTACTTGGGAGGCATACTCAAAGATTGGTTATGCATGAAATATGGATGTTAAATTTCAAACCTGGGTCAAATACTACTCCCAAATCTTTAAATTTGTCCATTAGTGCGAGCACCGATCCATCGATCTGGTATTCATATAAAACTGGATGAATTTTGTTGGTGAATGTCATGTGACAACATTTGGAAATGTTAAGAAGAAGTATATTACCTTGACACCAATTTTGGAGGTTGACAAGATCATTTTGAAGGTATAAGCAGTCTTTGCAGGAGTTAATGGAACGATAAATTTTTAAATCATCTGCATAAAGAAGACAATTAGAGAACAAGCATTAGGGAAGATCATTAATGAAAATTTTGAATAGCAAAGGGCCTAAAATTGATCCTTGAGGAACACCAGATTTTAGGTTAAATGGGTCCGACAAAAAAAAAATTATTCCATGTAACGGTCCAGGAGTGATGGAATAAGAAGGATAAGATCCAAGAGAGAATAGAGTCGGAAACGCGGAACGATCGGAGTTTATTAGCAAAAAGGCCGTGATAAACACTGACAAAGACTTTAGCAAAATCAGCGTATATGAAATCGACTTGTTGACTCTTGTCGAAAGCAAGAGAGATGGTATTCGTAAGTTCTAACAAAGTAGTTACTGTCGAATGACCTTTAATGAAGAAGTGTTGTTCGTTAGCTAACAGGAAACTGATGTCATCGTACATTCTGTTATGCACAATTCTCTCAAGGAGCTTGGCAAAACAACGATAGTTTGAGATTTTACTTTGATGTCCGGACTTTTTCTTTTTTTTTGTGGTAGGGAAGTAAATGCTATTTATGCACAGAGTGTGGGACTCCCATATGCGACTGGACTACCCACTAAACACCTCCTCTGTCATCCTGAGAACCCAGCCTGGAAACGTTTGACACAGTACTTCGGGCCAGGTCTCGTTTTGTTACGCCGTCGGGCGCCTTCAAGCTGGGGAGTCCCTTTCCTAGCGGGAGGGGAGAAGGGAAGAGGAAATACCAGAAGAGCGATCCCCCAGCCTCAGCGCCCCCGGCTGCTGTGAGTCCCTTTTATATTTTAAGACTGCCCGAGCATAATGTGCCACCTGGTTCCATTTGTCAACCGATTTGAGCATCACCGCAACTATGGATCGGAACGATGTTAGCATGCTTCCAGACGTCAAGAAAGCAGGAGGAAGAAAGGCTAATATTCAAAATAATTGATAGTGGGCTAGATAAAGAAGAAGATAATGACTTAACGAACATTTTCAATTTCCGATGAAGAGGTCACGATAGAATGCATAATAGGGGAAGGAGAAGGACACGATGAGTATATAGTGGGGTTCGAAACCTTAAATGTGGAGGAAAAAAATTGAGTGAAAAGGTCACAGATAGCTTGTCCATCAGAAGCTTGGCAATTACGCCATGAGAAGATATTAGGAACATGGTATGTTGTTTTCCGAGAATATATGTATGTCCAAAAGGGCTTAGGACTATTAGATTGCAGTGATGTTTCAATCATATAATAATAAGATTGCATTGCGTTCTTAACCGCTTTTTGGCTTCTTTACGAAGCAGTCGGTAGTTGGTGAGGTCAGTGTTAGTGCTGGAATAATAAAGTTTTTGCGCACCTGGTCTTTCAAATATAGAGCGTCTGAGACTTTAACGGAAAACCAGCTGGGGCTCTTTTCCCGAGGGGAATGGCAGATAGTTACATGGTTTGTAATTATGCTACTGAGATTTTCATAGAAAGTTGATAGCGCTGAATTGACATCTAGCTTCTGTAGCATTGAATTCCAGTCAATATTATCCAGCTCAAGCCGATTGGCTGCATAGTTGGCTTTGCGGAAATTAAATCTTGAGGAGAAAGGAGTGCGTTTGGACTGAGGTGCAAGGAAAGATAAACTAACCTCAAGCGGAGGATGATGGGGATCAGGTTTTACATATTCGGAGGGAGATTTTGTGATCGAGGATATAGAGGCAGGATTGGTAGTAAGGATGAAATCAAGAAGTTGATTGTTTGCGTTTGGGATCATATTTAATTGCAATAGGGAGCAAAGCGATAAAAAAGAAGAAAACAGGAATGAGAGATATTTGAAGGATGAGACGGTATGAGAGCTTGAGTCCCACCTTAGGCAAGGCATGTTAAAGTCACCACAGATGCTACAGAAATACGAAGATAATTCAGAGAAAAAACGGTTGTAAACGCGGAAAGGAGCATTGCAAGGGATATACACGCAAAGTAATACTAAACTCACGGCTTGAGAGATATTGATTAAGACAGTGATGGATTCTACTGGAAGTGACGGTGAAAAGTCAGAGCAGAGGTGGCTGTCTTAGGCTTTATGAGTAGAAATAAGTACACCACCACCGTCAGATTTACCTGAAACCAAACGATTTCTATCAGTTCAGTGGACATCATATGGTGTAAAAATTTCACTGCTGGCAATATCAGGAGTTAACCAGGTTTCTTTAAAACAAATATAATCAGTGCCGGAAATGGAAGAGTCAATTTCAATAGCTTCCAGCTTGGTTCACATACCATGAGCATTCTGATAATCAAGATTGAAACTACGTGAAGTGTTTTGAATATCAAAATTTCAATTAATACTTGAAAATGTTGTTGGGTTACCAGTTGTTAAAGTTTCGGAAGAGAGCTTACCACGCAATGAAAATTTCTTCTTTTGGTTGCCTCAAACGGTTTAATTAATGTTTCAGGAGGCCAGTATTCTGGTTGAAGAACTATGCTGCAGTTTGACGGTACAGTAAGCTTAAAGGAAGCTATAACTCTTCCCTCGGTGTTATCTTTTGTCAGTTTGCGGCAGCTGATGATCTTTACTGAAGGTCCGAATTTCGTTGAGACATAATCACAAATGTCATCCGACGATGTCTCATAAGCCAGACGAGATATAAATATTTGCTTCGGCAGCGCCACGACATGAAGAGATGGAACTATCTGTGGTGCTGGCAGATTATCAGCGGAATTAGAAACATTAGCTACTGGCGTTGGTTGAATATCCGTTACAAGAGTGTTGGGTGAAGTGGGCCGATTTTTCGATAAATCACCTCAACGAGAAGATGAGGGCCCAGGTGATGATTGAAATACAACCTCTGAATCATTGCTAGCCAACAGTTTAGTGCTGTTTTTTGTTGCAAGTTTAGCTTGCGTTTTACATCTCGTTATTATGGCAGGAGCAGTATCTTATGTTATTTTAGTATTCTCCCCCGATGAAGGAAGATCTGGTGCAGAAGGCTGTAACACACCGCGAGTATCCAGGCTCGTCTGAGTTAGAGGATGTGCAGATACAGTGTCAACAAACTGGAGCAAGGGAGCAATCTCATTACACGCAACCGAACATTTATTGTGCAAAGCACTAAGTTCATCACATAAAGTTTTAACCGTTAAGCTAGCCATGCGGAGCCTAGAAACGTAGGCTGAATTGAATAACATCTACAGGTCTCGCAGTACCAGTGGACGCCATTGTCCGGTTTGTTTATAACGTCGGCAACAGTACCTTTGATGTTTACGCAAGCCAAATGATAAAACCGTTCACAGGGGCCAAAACATAGCACAAAAGGGGACTTATCATCAGAATCGTGGCATTTGGTCGCACAGCAGGACATTTTAAATGCGAAAAATTGTTTTGTTTTTTTGTAGTTCTAGTGTATCTCGAGTCCACCAGATTTACTTTTGTATTATTATTATAATCATTATTATTATTATTTTTAATTTCAATGTTTTTTTTTGCTTTTTTATAATATGATGGGAGAATTCTAGGATTAAAAGTTGTAATTGTACTTCTATAGTCCATATAAGAACCAATTACTAAAAGTCTCCACGATATGAAGGATTGCCTATCTCAGGGGGAAGATAAAACAACCAAAAGCTTTAGTCTCTAAGGCTTAACCCAAAAAAAAGTGCTTTATAGTATGAAATTGCATAACAAGGAGCAAATAATTAAAGTGGCACAATTACTCACTCATAAGTAAAACCTTTTCACATTGCCATAAGTTGAAATCACTTTACGAAATTTTTCACTATACAAAGAGAAAAACGAATTTTCAGAGTCAAAATAAAATGCAGGGAAAATCTTTTCACATTCGCAATTGCGACGAAAGTCACCGAAAGTAAACAGAAGTGATAATAGAAAAAAACGATTTAATTATAAAAAATTTCGAGGTAAAACAAAGTAAATCAGTAGAGCACACGGCAAAACACGTTCAACGATTTCCAAGTTGAAAGTTCAAATATATATATATGCAGTGGAACCTCGTTAAGTGGAAAACCTTTATAACTCGAAGAAAATTGTCATCTCCTTTCTTTCAAAGTATAAAACCTCCGTTACTCGAAATCTGAAAGCTCTATAAGTCGAAAAAATAAATACTTACGAACAAGGTGTCTCAGTATAAAATTTCCTTCTTTAACTCCAAAAAAATGAGTTCAACCGCTATATCTCGAAGAAAATAATGTTTGATGTTATACCCTCTATACATCGAATTTTTGCGGATATACCACCTCTGTAGCTCGAAGAAAAAATAAATCCGTCACTGAAAAGAAAAAGAAAATTAAAAACGTTAAGTCTGTCTGAAAAATTAAAAGTGATAGAGGCTGTGAAAACGTGTATAAGAAAGAAAGATGTCACTGATCAATACAAAATACCGATGAGTACTTTCTCAACAATAATTAAAAAAGAAAGTGAAATAATGTGCAGAATAGAAAATGGCCAAAATTTACCCAGTAAAAGAAACAGAGCAGCTGAATTTCCTAATTGGGAAGAGTGCTTACTCAAGTGTGTCGGAGCAACAATATTCGCATTAGTGGACCACTGCTCCAAGAAAAAGTGGGAGCATACGCTAAGTCACTAGGCTCCACAAACCCAATATTCGTATCAGTCCTGTTGTCAACTACCGTCCAGCTTCTGCATACCAATTAACACGGTACTTGGCAACGATAATGGCTGACGTCATGCACCTTGACGACAAATACGCAATAAAGAACAGCCGCAAGCTAGCAAATTCTACCACTTCTTTAAAACTAACTGAAACTTATTGACTTTTATCACTAGACATCACCAACCTCTACTCCTCTATATCCGTCGATGAAACACTGGCCACACTCAAAGAAAAACCGACGATTCATAGATCAACTGCTGAATCTCATAAAGACCACAATCAAGCAGAACTATTTTAAGTTCAATAGCAACACATATATTGCCAAGGGTGGTCTGGGAATGGGACATCCAATGTCCTGAATAATGTCAGAAATATTCTTAAAATCTTTGGAAGAAGTTTTTATACCCAAAGTCGTCAAAAGATTCAATGTAATATTTTACAGACAATATGTGGATGACTGTTTGATCGTTATTGACTCACAAGCAAATCAAAAAGACGAAATACTTACCTTTATGAATGAAATTCACCGGAATATAAATTTCACCATGAAAGAAGAAACAAACGCACAACTCAACTATATGGACCTAACTGTGACACGTGAAAAAACACGATTGGACTACAAAATATACAGAAAACCAACCACAACTGATCATACCATTCATAAAACATCTAACTACCCCGCATAATGTAAGCTAGCAGCGTACAGATCAATGGTGCAGAGGCTTCACCACATCTCTATAACTCCTACTAACTACTCCAACGAGCTTAACAAAATTTACAGAATAGCTAATAGTAACGGATTAAAACAACGCGACATTGACAAACTTGTCACACAGCACAAACAAAAACAGGAACGCCAACCGAATGAAACTCATGAAAAGACGTAGGCAAAGAGACATACAAACTATCAAACTTCCTTAGGAAATACAAATTGCAAACTGCATTCAAAACGAACAACAACATTGGAAACAAACGGAAACCAAAACTAAATGACGCATCAATATACTAAAATAGCGGCATATACAAACTGACATGCAAGGACTCCTACATGATATATATAGGAAGGACAACACGAAAACCAATGAAAAGATACAAAAAGCATTTACGATCTTTCTTACACAACAAGGCAGACTCAAATTATGCGTCTCACCTACAAAACCACGCACATGAGCCTGACGCTATGACAAACCCTATAAAATTGCTACACAAACAAAACAAAGGACCGGGACTTGGCATCCTAAAAAGGCTTGAAATTTATAAACATAGAAAGAGAGACGGTAACATTTTCATCAAACAACTTGCTACCAATTCCGACAAAATTTTCCCAGTATTAGACCACATTCTTAGACGAAAACAGAAACGAGATGACGCAGAACAAACAAGCAAAAAAACAAAAACTTAATACCCCTCTACCTGGCATAATTTAGTACTTGACCTAACTTATTACCTGATCTAATTACCCATCCGCTCAACCCGTCCTACAACTATATAAAGTCATTCCCTTCAACACAACCTTTAGACACTGAAAATGACTCGAAGTAGTCGAAACGCGTCTGCTCACACAACAAAGGTACTTGGCAAGGTCCGACGGTTTTTAAAGAAAAACAAGTTGGGTAGACATATCTATGCTCGTGTCAGAAGGGTTTTGTACTCAACTTACAAAATGCAGTAACCGGCAACGAATAAAATCAAGAAAAACGTCATGTTCGAAGATCATACTATTATTAACAAAGTTGAAACAATTTTGACTTATGAGGTATTTGTTAAAGTTATACCCATAAATATCTCGCTTGATAATTTTTTCAGATTTTTTAGATCACGGGTGTCCATTCGCGAGGGAGGAAACACATTTGTCATGTATTTCCCAACTGGGCACCCACTGAAGCAAAAGCTGTCAGTTTAAGAACTGTTTTGAAGTAGTCTAAAAATGTTAGATGATATGGAAAAAAACACTAGTTCATCTTGTAGCGCCGCGAATTTGCAACCGCAATGTAAAAACGTAAATTCTCTCTCACTGCGTCGTAAAAAGAAAAGTTCTATAGCATTCGACTACGATACGTCGACGCGTATGGATCGAGCAAAACATGAAGTGTTAGATTATCGGTTAAGTAAACTTCATTGTGTCGTTAAATTAACGTTTAGTATTATTTCATATGCTCGTCCGTACATTGGTGACCCCGTTAAAAACAAGTGAGTATGGCCAACGAATAATTCCACGACGTTGTCAGCGGTTCAAACAACCCAGCGTACACCGGCATAAATGTCATGCAAGACGCAACAGGGATTCAAGCCATCACGTGCAAGTTGCCACCATTTTGGCAGAGTAAGCTGGAACTGTGGTTCACGCGCGTAAAAGTGACGTTCCGAGCATGCAGAATTTCAAGCGACGCAGCTCATTTCGACAAAGTTATCTCCGAAATGGAATTGTCAATCATTAAGCAAGTTGCGGACGAAATAGAATCACCGCCTGCCACCGGCAAATACGAGACCTTAAAGGCAAGGCTATTGTCCGTATTCACAATTAGTGACCACGAGCGCATCAGACAATTGATGCACTGCTTGGAATGAGAGGAACAGCGTCCATCACGATTGCTAGTGCAATCGCAAACAGTGGCAGGAAACAACGTGTCCGACACCATGTTAAAATCGTTATGGCTTCAACGCCTTCCCACGCAAACACGAGCGATTCTCGCAGCAATAGAGGTGACAGAGTTAAGCAAACATGCGGCGGCGGCAGACAGAATTGCTAGTAGCTGCGCAGGTGGCAATGCAGCGCAAGTGATTAACCACGATAATGCACACCTCGCTGCAAACTACCACGATGAATGCATTACTCCACAAAGGATGGACGGCAGAGCTGAAGTTAATAAAATTCAGCGGTCAGATAAGAACGTGTATCCGTAATGTAATCAATGCCGCCACCGAAAACGATAGGCGAGCATCACACCAGTTACTATCATAGGAGATATGGAGCAGCTGCTGTGCGCTGTCGTCCACCCTGCAGTTTTCGTGCACCACCGCCGGAAAACTACTCGGATAATTAGCTCAACAGGCGACGGCTAATGATTCTCGTCAGAGTCACCTAGAAATATGGGACCCGAAATTAAAAATTGAATTTTTAATCGACATGGGCGCAGATGTCTTGGGGCTCCCAGTTAACGCAATCTAAAAGAAATGCAAACGCGATGTGTACAGATTGTATGCCGCAAATGGCACACCGATAGATACGTTTGGAAATACAACGCTAAATGTGTCACTCGGCCTTGAGCGTCAGTACCCATGGCAGTTTCATATCGCACAAGTAGGACACCCTATATTAGGGTCCGACTTGCTAAGCCACTACGGACTACCGGTGGACACAAGAAACAAATGACTACGTGATCCTGTTATAAAAAGTGCAGTGGCGGGTCGGATCAGCGCGGTGCAAGACGAGTCTATATCGAGCATCAGAAGAAACTCGCAATACGACGATATACTCAAAGATTTTCCGAGTTTAACAAAATCCGGCCATTAGAACCGAAGTGACTACTCACTCGATGCATCACCACATCATAACTAAGGGACCGCCAATATCGGAACGCCCTCGAAGACTGAACCAGGAGAAATTGAAGGTCGACAAAGCGGAAATGCAGTTCCTACAAGACAGAGGATTGTTGCGAGCCCACTGCACCTCGAAAAAAAGTAAGACGGTACATGGAGACCGTGTAGGGACTAACGAGGACTAAACGCCACCACCGTGCCTGATAGTTACCCAATGCGCCACATTCAAGACGTAACCGCCGATCTAGCCGGTAAATGTATTTTTTCGAAAATCGATCTTCTTAAGGCATTTTATCATATCCCAGTTAATGAAGAGGACAGCGGTAACGACGCCGTTCGGCCTATTCGAATTCACCACAATGATGTTTGGCCTACGGAACGCAGCGCAATCTTTCCAGAGATTCATGCACCAAGAAATTCAAGGCCTGGACTTCTGTATTTGTTGCGTCGACGACATCCTGGTCGCTTCCGACTCAGAAGGACAACACAAGAGGCACCTTCGCTAAGTCTTTGAACACCTCGCCGAAAACGGTCTGAGAATTAATGTTCCAAAATGCTCGTGGGGTGTAGCAGCGATTGAGTACCTAGGCCATTTGATCAATGCGCAAGGCATTTCGCCACCACCTTCTTGCGCTCAATTAATCCAAGACTACAAAAAACCCAAGACAATTGCAGAACTCCGTCGGTTCCTGGGATGCATCGATTATTAGCGACGCTTCGTCCGAAATGCTGCGAGCTTACAAGCGCCGTTAAATAATTTATTCCCATCATCAAAGAAAAACGATAAGACACCCATTGCGTGGATAGCAGAAGCTGAAAAAGCATTCCAGAATTGCAAAGAGAGCCTGGCCCACGCTGTGTTACTTGTTCACTTTCAGGGCAATAAACCACTCAGATTGACCGCAGACGTGTCAGATGCGGTTCTAGAGCAACTGCAAGCAAACAAATGGCTACCACTGGCTTTCTTCCAAAGGAAATTATCCAAAACGAAACAAAAGATAGCGTTTATGATCGCAAACTCCTGGCTATATACTGCAGCATCCACCATTTTCACCACTACGTAGGAGGCGCACCATTTCAAATCCTCTCAGACTACAAATCGCTTAGCCACGCATTCGCGCAACTGTCAGACAAGGCTTCGCCACGGACACTTCGACATTTAAACTTTATATCGCAGTTCTCCACAGACATACGATGCATAGCCGGAACTGCTAACAATGTTGCGGACGCATTATAGCGAATCGAGGAGATTACCGTACCAACTGCAGTGGAGCTAGAAGAATTGGCACGTGAACAACAGACAGATAAGGAGCTACAGGAATCTTAACAAAGCAATACCACGTCACTCATCTTACAACGTATCAGCATGGGTCATAATCTACAAGTAATAGTCGACACAATACTAGCAAACGTTTGGCCGTTTGTTCCAGCAGGATTGCGTAGAAAAGGCTTTGACATATTTCATCATCCATCACATTCAAGTGGTCGAGCAACGTGCAGACCCATTGCAAAAAAATTCGTCTGGACAAAGATGACAAGAGACATTCGAATAATGGCACGTAGCTGTATACCATGTCAGCGATCGAAAGTTGGCCACCACCAAAAAAATCCGTTGCAGGAGTTTCCAATGCCCAAGGAACGATTTCAGCACATGCACCTAGACATTATTGGACCATTGATCCAGTCTCAAGGATTTAAATACTGCCTTACAGCAATCGACCCATTCTCAAGGTGGCCCGAGGCTATACCGCTGACCAACCAAACCGCCGAGACGGTCGCGCAATCATTTTACAACAACTGGGTTGCTCGTTTTGGTGTGCCGCAAACAATAACAACAGATCAAGGCACTCAATTTGAGTCCTCGCTATTCAAGGCGCTTACCCGGTTTATGGGATGCAATCGTACCAAGACACCACCCTATCACCCCACCTCTAACGGACTCATCGAGCGATGGTAGCGCAAGCTCAAAGCAGCAATCATGTGTCACGAGCAGAATCCAGCCTGGCCGCAAATACTGCCCACGGTATTGCTGGGATTTCGTGGAACAGTCCAAGAAGACCTCGAAGCATCATGTGCTGAGATGCTATATGGAGCTACACTCAATTTTCCTGGAGAATTAACCGTACCACAGCAGACAAACATCGAGCCACACGAATTCCTACGTAAGCTGCGAAAGATCATGATGCAGATGCGTCCTTCAGCTACAGGGTAACGCAATACTCAAACGCTATTTATAAACAAAGGTCTTAAAACTTGCTCACACGTCTTCATGAAAATCGATGCAGTTAAGACACCTTTGACTCAGCCGTATACAGCGACGCACAACGTTTTAAAAATTAGTGACGTTCTCTACACAATCGACATCAATGGGCGCATTGCCTTTATCAAAGACGTACGTGAACACACGTTGCACCACAAAGAGAAGGTTCCAAGCAGAGAAGCACCGTCAAGGACAACAGCGGATAACATGTTGCGCACAACATCACCATTGTCAACAGCAGCTAATATCATGATAACACAATCTACACAAGCCGAATCACAAACGCCAACTCCAAGAACAGCAAATCCAAGAGTCATACCACCGAAAAATACTCCGTCAGCAGGTTTGAAAACATATCCACCCGGCAGGAAGCTACATTCGCTTTTGGCTAAAACTGGAATAATAGCTCCATTCGCAGCGGCAAACGACAAGAGGCCTCCCGAATCTAACTCAGATAAGTTTGTGTGAGACGGCACTCCTACTTGTAAATAAAGTCGGCTGATCGTGACATTCTATCCATAAGTAATATCACTTGGGAGGGAGTGGTGTAGCGCTGCAAATTTGCAACCGCAATGTACAAACGTAAATTCTCTCTCACTGCGTCGTACAAAGAAAAGTTCTCGAGCATTCGACTACGATACGTTGACGCGTATGGATCGAGCAAAACATGTTGTGTAAGATTATCGCTTGAATAAACTTCATTGTGTCATTAAATTAACGTTGAGTATTATTTCATACGCTCGTCCGTACAGTCTATTAACGTATTGCAAGCGATGAGAATGATGGACAAATTATGGTGAAATGTAACCACGACCACATTAAAAAATTGTTTCACATGGTGTGGATTTTTTGGATGACAAAGTGGTAACAACTGGATTATTATCTGATGATGAAATAACCGATTCAGCCGGTCAAAATACGGAGATTTATTACAAAGGAAAGGAAGAAGACTAAAATAACATACCACGGGCTCCTCAGGTTTCCATCAAGCAAGCAAGGATTTCATTGAAGCCTTTAGGGTGATTTATGGAGCAAAATAGCAATAAAGAAGACACTGTATTTTCCGCTCTTTTTACACTATTGAAAATGCAATGCAATAGATTCAGCATATTCAAATAATTTAAAACAAAAACTGCTACAGAGTATTATCTATTTTTTAAGATATTGTTAACATACTTAGTGGACCTAACTTGGAATTGAGTACTATGAACTCAAATAATAGTGAAATAAATTAAGTTGGAATAATATTTTAAGTGAATTGAATTGAGCTGAAGTACAAATAACTCTATGCGCAAGTCAGAAAAAGATTTCATATTTACGCCTATAACAGGTATTTTCATTAAGTTTTGCTCTGTAGCTCTGCATAGTATTGTATCGAAAGTGGCATTGAGCCTTTTTGTAACTGGATCGTGTTTTTTGTCATATAACCAGATTGAGTCAAACTGACATGCGTTTTAAAGGTGACATTTCAGTCTACAATTTTCATACAGTTTTGTTTTTCGTCATTCGTGTCAAAAGTTGTATTCATTTAAAAATGAGTCACAAGCGAGGTAGACACGAACCCATCATGGGTGCGGGTTGTCATAGCCCACATAAAGAGTGGGGCACACGGGTGGTAGTGATGCCCCTCCCACCCTTTCCTACCAGATCATTAATCTCGACGATGACTTGGCCACGCTGAGAAAGTGAAAAGCCAATTATCCCACCAACGTTTGAATTCCATATCCAGTAAAAAAAGAAGAAGGGAGAAGACCGGTTTCGATTTGGATCAACATTTTTTCCCTTTTTTAGCACTTTAAAATCGCACATATACTGTACATGCATTTATTTTTTTGCGAAAAAGTACTTCTAACCCAAAGACAGAAATCAAATTAATTGTGAATGAATCAACTCTCTGTATCCTTAATAATTATGTTAAGTATCTTAATATTTGAATATCATATTTTCTTCTTCATTTGTAAGTATATTAAAATAAGCAAGGGTATTTACCCACTCCGACGAGCACTAGATGATGGAATGTGGTGGCCGCTGCATCCGTTAATTTCGATGGCGTTAATTTTTTAGGTTTATGTTAGGCGTTACATCAAACTAACGTTAGTTTTAAGGAAAGAAATTAGGAAATAACGTTCCAAATTATTATGTCAAATCTTTCATTTTCCGTGCAAACTTTCTCAATTTCAAGCACTTTACGACTCGATTTTAAAAAGTTTGATGTTGATAATTGTCCCCATTTTTGCTCTAAGCTCCTTTGAAATAGAACAAAAGTAAATGAAGCAAAAGCTTACAACGGGAATAGAAAAATAAATGTAACACAACTGATGGTTCACACTCTCATATTCTATGAATATTTGATGTGTTTAAGCACTCTTTCTAGAGTTCACTTAAACTGTATGACTAGATGATATCTCCTTGTTGCGCTTTTTGTATCATAGAAGAAATTGAGAAGCATGACCCACGTGAAATGTTAAGCATTTTCTGTATGGATCATTGTCCATATATCCTTCAAACCAATAAGTTCTCCTCCTGCAACAACACACTAATATCCTGCAATCATAGATGTCAGAGAGAATGGATACGAAATGCATCGAGAAAATTGAAGGACTTTATCATGTAGCGTGAAGTTGGCGCGTTATTAGCTGTTGATTCAAATTTCATATGAATTTGACGTGACGTCTCCCACTATTTTTCGCATCTTGAACTAAATCAATTTTCCGTGCGGGTATTCAAACTTGAACGATATAAAAGATTGAGCAAGACTTACCCTACGCAGGATACGTCCCTAACATGCTTCCTATCGCTGTTTTTATGATTCCACACACATCATGACATTTTTCATTTTCCGACACAAAAACACTTGCGATCCGTAACAAACTTTAAAGTTTGATTAATTAGATTCAACATGGTTAATCTTAAAAAAATTGTTTTGTGTACAATTTCAAATTCAACTTGATTAGACGTTTCCCATCAATGTTGAATTTTCACAAATCATATGTTTTCAATCATATGGTTGATATTTTGTTGACAACTCGGGGGTTAAGGTGTAAGAAGAGTGGGGTTGTCGTGAGAGCAACTAGAGAGCCATTTGAATGTGTGGATTCTATAGCGGCGTGAAAGGCGGGGGGATTTCAATTTGCATGCCAGAGGAAGGCATATATGTAGTAAAAGTACTTCACTCACGTATGGATGAAAATCAGCTCATTTCGCGTCCATTACTTTATATGTCTTTGCCTGCAATTCACTTAGTTGCATTGTATATTGCAGCTGTCGCAAAAGCTCTCGACTTCACTCGCGTATTCCTTGACTGCCTTTTCCGGGTGGCAACTCGCCTTCCTTCAAGGCGATCGCAATTTCCACGCTCCTTCACACTCTTTGTGTGCTTCTCTCGTGCACTCTAGCGCTGACCAAAGATATATAAATAAATGGACGAACAACGAGAATCTGTGTACTCGTCCATGTGAGAAGCAAATTTACCACATATAACTATATGATTCCTTCCCCTTTGTTTCCTTACAGGTTTTTCTTTCCTCTCTTCAGAAGAATCACTTCCCCCACACCCACGCTCACCGACAACGTTTCATTTAACGTGCACACAATCGCGCCTTCGTTATTATTCGTAAAATAGTTTGAGTACAACACAACAAACGACTCTCACAGAAAACTCGAACGTCAACGCAAAAGAAAAAGAAAGAGGCGAGAAAACTCATGTGTCAAAGCGGATGGAAAATTCGTAAATTTTCAATAAAAACAGTGAACTAAAGTGTCGGTTTCGTACACGCAATCTTCAAAATTATAAACTTTTTAAACGTGAACGTGTTTCGGAGTAAATAAAGTGCAAAAACAAAAGCATATCACTTCAAACCTCAACTTCACACAACTTTAGCGAAGGTTGCTAATTGCTTCGCCTCTCACGACCGGTTGCGGATCCAGTACTCTCTATATCTATGGTGCTGACCCTAAACTCGACTCCACCACGAATATTCCTCTACTCGCACATGTTAACTTTCTACCGACTATTATGTTTCCGGTCCGATACAATGTCCAACAAGCGTTTTCCAGTCCGATTCAGTGTCCAATAAGCGGCATTAACACTCGCTGCCAATAAGACATACAATTCCCGATCACGAGCTTGTCTGCCCGATTGATTGGACAACTGTCTCCCATCAATATTTATGCCGTGACCAAAAACCCAGTGTTGGGAGTTCTCCAGGTCCATTCACGGAATTTCCTTTGAACCTGCAAAACTGCGGGTGAATTCACACCATGAAAAAAAAAGTAGTAAGGATGGGACATGGGCCGGTTTTTATATGAAGAAAGGGAATAGTGCCTGAAGACGAGGTATACTGCCCTATAGTTCTTTATGCCAGAATGGGATGGGTATGGTGTGTGTGAAGGAGATGGAATTGTGTTGCTGGGCATGGTGGTGCTGATTTGAGAGTGATATAGTAACTGGTTTCGAAGGCGGCAAGTCTCTTTGTTTACAAGCAAAAATCGCATGGTTCTTATATGATTTTCTTTACCACATGTCTTAATTGGTGATCTGTAGCAAGTGGAAGCTTGAATTAGTAAACTTAATTTTCACCTATTTTCATTCGAGCACGAGTTTTCTTTTATGAAGCTGCAAATATTTTTCCATGTTGTAAATGAATTCTTTCATGCAACCGACGATGATAGTATATGGTTGAATGTCCTCGTATAATGTAAAATTTGGTTTTGTTATGTGTACAAATTGGCGCGAGACAGTGGCAGAGCATATCTACTAAAAAGCAGCTGCAATCAGAACAAATTTATTTGAGTTGAGAGAATTGGACTAAAAGTGCGTATGTATGGTAAACAAAAACTTGAATTTGCTTGCAATTTTACCAACACATGTTAAACTTTAATCCATCTTTTACACATTTATTTGCCTCTCTTTTCATTTTGACAGCTCCTCGATTGCAGGTGCGAGTTAGTATAAATGCTCTGACAGTGGTATACTGAAAAAGATTGGTTTCATTTGTAAAACGCCTGTACGTTAGGAGAGGATACCACCATGGAAATGAGGATCGTTCAAGATCTTGTAATCCAAACTGGTTATATTTGTGTACATGACTTGCGAAATGATATGATAAGATAGCGATTTAGGTTGAATGCTTTGCAAAGCAAGGGTTGAATTGAAAGTTCATCATCATTTTGGCTTGTGTTTGGCGAGTTGGCTTGAGGTCAAACACATATTTTTGTCGGCTGCTAAGTTTATCACATTGGTGATCACCGCCTGAAGTTTTTGCCGTGATGGTTTTTATCTTGCTAAAGATGAGACGAAAGAAAGAAGGCAAATCCCGAGTGTTGCGGTGCATGTACGATGTAAATTTATGTAGGTTAAAGGAAAAGAAAAAAAGCGATGACAATGACGATCGTTTGCAGTATAATGATGTATGAAAGGGTGTATATAGTTTGCATAAGACTTTAAACTAGATGGTTTTGAGTGAATGAATTGCTTAGTCACCGAAAAAATCTTTAGTGGATTCATGTTAAGTTGAATATTTTTTTTTATTTAAGTGTTTTTGTGTTTAAGAGAAAGGAACTATAAGCCCTAGTGTGAGAAGGATGATTTTGCTTGACATTCTTTGCCTTCGTAACTGTTTTGAAATAAGCTGAGGTTTTTTGAGTAAAGTATGTTAAGGTGTTAAGGTAGCTTATATGGTGGTGTTCAGTTTCAAAAGATAGTGGACTTTGATCTTGAGACAGAAATGCATTCTATACAGAATGCATGGTAAAATTATGGTTCTGGCATTAAGGAATGAGTATGAATATCGATAAATTATAATATATGCAGACTCAATGGATGTAGTGAATACTTTGTTTGCGTTAAGGTGGTTTGTATGGAGGTATTCAATTACAAAAGGTGGTGGGTTGCGATCTGGATCCAGAAATGCTTTTTATACAGAACAGATGGTATAGTTAGGGCCGTGGTGTAAGAGGAATAAGTATAAGTGTCGATGCATGAGCATATATCCAGACCCAATGGATATAGGGAATACTTTTTTGTGTCAACACCGGTCCTTCAAGTCGAAGCAATAACTTATATGCAAACTTTTTCATTAGCTAAAGCGTGGTGAAATCATCCATCGTCTGTTATACTTACTGTCACAAGCAGTACGAGCAGATTATTCAGACCATGTACTTTCTTATTATTTATCACTTTGCGGGGGATTATCTACAAGCGGTACTAGTGAGAATGAAGATGATTTGGTTGTTTGTGAACAGCTGGTCTGGCCTTGATTTCTGTTTACTTGCAAATGCAAATACAAAAATTAAATGTAACTGACTTAAATAAAAATTTATAAAAGTTATGAGCATTGCTTAACATCTAAATTGAAATCATGCTAATCCATCGAAGATAGAGTTGGCATCTGATGAGTACTTCGATGACGAAACCTAAAAAAAAATTTTTCAGGCATTTGCTCGCAATAAAATGAAAAAAATTCATAAAACGTTTTTCCATCTCCACATAGAAATCCTTCCACGTAGTACGTGCATTCGGTCTGATGGTTTAGTAAGCCCAGCCACTCGTAATAACCTCTCGCCTAATAAGGTGACTGTCATGAGTGATCGTTATATTTATAGTTGCTATAACTTGCAAATGCAAAAATTAAATGTAATTGACTCAAATAAAAATTAAAAAATAGTTATGAGCATTATTTAGATCATCATAATCCATCGAAGACGGACATAGCATCTCATAAGTACTACGATAACGAAATCTTAAAAGACTATTTTGCATGCAATAAAAAAAATATTTAATAAGAAGTTAAAGCTATGACAGCTTACTAAGCACAATAAGTGTTAGATAACTCTCACGAGTGATCGTAATATTTATATTCAATATAACTTGCAAATGCATAAATTAAATGTAATTGACTTAAATAAAAATTTAAAAACGTTATGAGCATTACTTATCATCTAAATTGAGATCATGCTAATCCATTGATGACAGAACTAGCATCTGATGGGTTCTTCGGTGACGAAATTTTAAAAAATTATTGTTCATGTTCTTGCTTCGAATAAAATAAAAAAAAATTATAAAAAATTTTTACATCTTCACATATAATTTTTTTCATGTATTTCGTGGATAAGCTAGGATGCCTTAGTAAGCCCAGCTCTCGCCTAATATGCACTAGATGACTTTCACGAGTGGTCATAATATTTATATTTGATATAACTTGCAAATGCAAAAATTAAATGCAATTGACTTAAATAAAAATTAAAACATCCCCGTTGGCAGCACCAGCCGGAATGGTAGATTTCTCGTATGTGGCGTAAGATTTCGAAAAAGAATTTGACTTGCTTGCTACTAGAGCTCTTACTGCAATTCTCGTAGCACCCCATCGGTATTTATTAACATAAAAAAATTTGCCAACGTTTGCATTTAGAGACCCTTTGTAGACTTCTGGATAATAAGAAGTTGTTATGAACATATAAACACTGGTTTTGTCCTTCTCATATTTGCTGTTTATATATCACTCAGTGGTTACCACACAAAGGTGATAACTTATCGACTGAAATATCGCAAATATACGAGTATACACTTTTAATTCTTTTCGGAACCATCAGGAGCCGCCATTTTGAACGTTAACGTTTATTTTTTGATTATTTTCCCAGGTAGCAGTCGTTTAGTTTTAATTGTTGTGCTGAATCTCATTCAAATTGGAGTTTCACTCTGAACAGCACAACATTTTTCGATTTTATTAAAAACATTAAGCTGTAATTTTTTTACGTTTTTATTTTTCATCCAATTTGCATAATTTATTTTTTTGCAGGTTAAATTAGCTTGCCTTAATAACTTATAATTTCAAGTTTCATCGGAATCTGTTGAGGAACTTGGCTGCTCAAGGGCTACAGATATAAAAAAAATTCTTTTTCAATCACCCCTTTCTTAAACACACTAAAATATTTTCTTTCTCTGCCAATTGTGAGCGGCACCACCTTTGACCTATTTAGAAAATTTCATCATTCTAGCTCATGTCGTTGCTGTGACGCACGAACGGACGGACGGATTTTTAGGGTATTGTAAAAATATTTGGGAATATCTTAAAAATAGTCTGCTTTATAAATACTTCCAAGTTAAGCCATTTGAAACGCTTCGGTGGAAAAGAACTTTTAAAAAAGAAATAAACCGACTTAAAAATGGCCTAAAAAGGATAAAATAACTTTTATGGAAGCGGTGCCATATTATTTTTTCCCCGATTCTTTTGTGATGGCGCAAATGTTGGAAGTATTTATGTTGAGATGGGGAAATCGATTCGGAACTGCTTGATTAAAATTTATTTCATCCATTTTTTATTTCACCTCTTTTAGTGGCAAATTTTGTCATTTAAAACATTTCAAAACTCAATTTCTTAAATATATGGTACCATGTCTGTATATCAAAACATAATTTTTTAATGCATTGCAAAAACCGCTACGGGTACAATCTGCAGCGTTCACAGGAATCGAATTTAATTTCGATATATTTAATACATGATCTCATCATCATAAAAATACAATTATAGCTTGAGAAATTTTCGAATTTCAATTTTGCTTAGGCGCCGTTGTGATATGCTGACCTGACATGACCCTGAAGTGTTTTTTTATCGTTCAACTTTTTCCAAACTTTGAGCGGCCGCAATTTTGTTTCAAATTTTCTGACTTTGGATTTTTTATTGTGAGGTTTATCACACACTTGAATACATCTTTGTACAAGTCATGATAAAAAGCGGAGCTATACAGGTACTTTGGTCTGACCAGAAATCACGGGTTTTCATCTAAAACATCCTTTACTTTGTTTTTGCTTAACGCGCAGTTTGATTGTAGGACGAAGCCTTGTAAGATATATAAGGAACGGATACGTGCTGTTTAGAGTCCTTAACACCGCAGACTCAACCAGGAGCATCAAAGCGGGAGAAGGCATCGGAAGCTACTAGCCTGTTTCCACCATCACCTCTTTGGAAGTCACTCACGACCATCATTGGAAAAGGAGGCAAGACGCAGTTAAAGCCCGGGAACCCACGTCTACAATATTGAAGCAAGTCAAATTGCCAATGTAGCTATTCATGCGAGGCTCTGATCTGGTCACCAAGTACAGTGACATCTTCTCAACAAGCCCAGATGACCAAGGCCGAGCGAGTACGGTAACTCACGTCGTAGATACACAGGGAGTCAAACCAGTCCGACAAGCAACGAGACGTCTTCTCATAGCCAAACAAGGAGAAGTGAGCGCACTGATCTCGGACATGAAAAAAAACAAGGTGTTATCGAACCTTCTGTCAGTCCATGGGCCACGCCAGTAGTTCTAGTAAATAAAAAGGATGGTAGCACCCGTTTTTGTGTTGACTATAGGCAGCTTAACGACGTCACTAAGAAAGATGGTTACCTGCTTCCACGCATCGATGACATCATGGACACTTTAGCCGACGCAAAATGGTTTTCTACACTCGATCTCAAGAGTGGCTACTGGCAGGTAGAAATCGACCAGAAGGACCGAGAGAAGACCGCATTTTCAGTTGGGACCGGATTGTGGCAACTTGTGGTGATGCCATTTGGGTTTTGCAATGCTCCAGCCACTTTCGAACGCCTGATGGAATACGTGCTACGAGGTCTGACGTGGAAGACCTGCTTGGGGTACCTAGATGACATCATTGTTATCGGAAGAACG
>OZ017739.1:240057709-240325209 GCA_963969285.1 Odontomyia ornata
ATTGATTTTTCCGATGGTCTCATTCAATTGCGAGTGGAAGCGCGACAATTGATCTGCAATGCGATGATTGGCGCTATCTAGAGTTTTTGTTGCCTTTATCATCAACTTCCCCTGTTTGTCAACGGCCCGACGAATGTTGATCTGGTTGTCGGATAGATGATCAATTTCCTGATAGACCTCGTCGTTTACTCCAAATATCTTGGTTAGAAGATTTGCTAGCAATCCTCGTCGTAGTCGAGGTCGAAGGAACTGAACTGCTTTGATTTCACGATGAATGTCATCTATCATTGATTGCAAATGTCGGTTTAGGACTTGGCACTGGATCTCTTCATTCATCTTTTTCCCCTGTGGAGCATAATGCTTGCATATTTTGAAATACTTTTTTGGTTCGTTCCAGGTCTTTGCTAATGTCGCAGTATGTATTCTTAGTTTTAGTTGTAATATTCCTTTGTTCGTGAATACTTGGCCCAAATGTTATATATAGAGGCCTCCAGATAGTCGCGTTACGTTTACTGAGCATTCAGTTGCCGGTAGCGAGATCGTAAAGATTGTCAACAGACCTATCATTATAGCTGGCCATGAGAAAACCCCTAAGTTAGATGTTGTTATATGAAGTTTTCTCGTGACGGCTTCTCCCCCACTACCTTTATCGGTGTTTACTGGTTGTTCGACGAAACCTTGATCGAAACCGGTAGTTGCGACGTCGACTGGTACAAGACATAGCCTAACGATGGGTCGCTTTATGACATATCGGCGTAGCTTGACCGTCGCTACACGAAAAAGTCCGTCTTCTCCTGGATGAACGTCTATGATTCGTGCTTAGGGCCATTTCGTAGGTGGGGTGTTCTCAGTTTTCACTAATACTAGCTGCCCTGGTTCGAAATTTTTCAGCGGTTTCAGCCATTTAGGTCTTTCTTGTAGCCTGGTGAGATATTCCCTGTGCCAGCGATCCCAAAACTGAAGTGACAGTTTTTGTGTGAGCTGCCACCTCTTCAAAAGGGATACGTTGTCAGGAACTGATTCCGGAATGGAGAACATTGAATCCCCGGTGAGAAAATGTGCTGGTGCTAAGGCTTCGTTATTGTTTACGTCAGAGCTTAAGGGTGCCAAAGGATGACTGTTAAGACAAGCTTCAATTTGCACAAGAGCCATGTACATTTCACCCACGTTTAGTAGCGTTTCACCAAATGCTTTACTTAAGTGTCGCTTCACCGATTTGACGCGTGCCTCCCAGAGTCCTCCAAAATGTTGGCTACTGGGGGAATGTGATGCCAAACAATGCCTTCATTCGCTAAATACGCTCTTATTTTGCTTTCAATGGTTGTGTAGATCATCCGCAATTCCTTCCCGGCTGAGATGAAATTAGTGCCACAATCACTGTTTATGTTCTTGCACCTTCCTCGTCAGGAAATGAATCTTTTAATGACGGCGATGCATGCAGATGTGGTAAGGTCACTCACTAATTCCAAGTGCATTGCCTTCGTTGCCAAACAGACAAAAACTGCTATGTAAGCCTTGGCTGTTTTTGCGCCATGGCCACTGGACCATTTTATCTTGATTGGGCTGGTAAAGTCTAGACCAGTAGACCAAAATGGTTTGTTTTTTATCACACGGTTGGTGGGGAGATTTCCCATCAGTTGCTGCTTCGGTTGGGCATTGCTTCTGAAACATGTCATGTACTGGAATTCGGAAGGATGATCTGGTTTGTTCCATCAACTTGACAAGCAATGAAGCGCTGGATAGTTTGAGACGCAGGATTGTTTGAACAGCTAGAGGAGTCACCTTTGGTTTTGCGGTTAATAACATGACAATGGGTGTATCTTGCCTGACCCTTTTGGTTCGAAGGTGTATTACCGCTGCTATTGCTTGCCGGGAAGCGTCGCAAAATCCATGGAGCTCGAACTGATCACGTGAAGTTGTGCCGATCCAGCGTTGCACCTTTATGTTCTTGATTGCAGGTATTTCAGATGAATAGCTCTGCCATTTATTTTCCAATTCTTGGGGCAAACGGTCATCCCAATCATGTTTGTGTAACCACAGCTTTTGCATGAAGATTTTGCCTTTTATTATGATTGGCTGAAACCATCCCAAAGGATCCAATATTGTCGCCATGAATGATGCTACTGTTCGTTTTGTAATCCTTTCTCTGGGTTGAAGCTCTCTTGTACTGAAGATGAAAATATCTTGTTGTGGGTGCCATTGCAAACCCAAAGTTTCGACTATATCCTCTGCCTTTAGACTCAGTGGAAAATCTATTCCTCTAGCATCTGCTGGTATTTCACGCATTACTTCGTTGTAGTTGGAGTTCCACTTCCGCAAATTAAATCCACCCATGCTTAAGAGTTGTTTTAATTCATGATTTAATGAGATGGCTTCATAAGTTGTGTCGACTCCAGTCATCAAATTGTCTACATAGAAGTCGTCAAGCAAATAATTCATCGCTCTTGGATATCGTTCTCTTTCATTGTTTGCGAGCTGCTTCAATGTGCGAATTGCTTGAAAGGGGGCACTTGCGGTTCCAAATGTAACTGTTTTCAGCCGGTAGTGTCGGATGATGTCTGCTGTTGGAGGGCGCCAGACGATTCTTTAAAGATCAGCGTGCTTTGCCTTGACTTGAATCTACCGGTACATTTTCTCTATATCGGCTGTAAGGGCTACTGGATAAAATCTCCACCGTAATAGTAGTGTCACCAAGGGGTCCTGAATCGTTGGTCCTACTAATAAAATGTCATTTAATGACTTGCCTGATGCAGTTTTTGCAGATGCGTTGAACACGACGCGGACCTTTGTAGTGGTGCTAGATAGTAAGATGGATTCCGTACTTCTTCCATGTGATTCGAATCTAAATAGTCCTGGAGGCATTTGTTGTATTCTTTCACCAGCCTGGGATCTGTCATTAAACGCTTTTCCATTGCACAGTACCGTTGTATTGCCGATTTTTGTGATACTGCTAATTGTGTACGAGGGTCTTCCTTAAATGGAAGCTCCACTTGAAACTTTCCGGTTTCGAGTCATTGGGTGGTGCTGCGATAGTGAGCCTCTATTTCTTGTTCTTCTTCCGTTGGAAATTTCTTTCGTTCAGGTTCTTCTTGTTCCCAAAATTTCCGGAGCGTAAAGTGGAGTTCCGCTGTGCTTACCATTGTAATGGCTTGAACTTAATTTTGTTTTTTGCACTGTAAGATGTCCTCGCCGAATGCCCTTCTGGATTATGCCTCCATACACATCATCTCCTAATAGTATGTCAATTTTGGCACCGATGTTGTAGTTCGGATCAGCCAATTCCTTAGTATCACAATTCAACTTGATCTGATTGATGGTCGTTGACGGTAAATTGGATGTTATACGACCCAATATTAAGGCGTTGGTGCTGATTGTTTTATTTGTCCATTTTTCTTGATTGCCAATGGAATTTGCCCATGACACTTTCTTGTTGGGCTGTCAATGCCAGATATGATGATATTGACGTCGTCTAGTTTGATTCCCAATGTCCTTGCAGCTTCCTCAGTCACAAAAGAATTATTTGATCCTTGATCCAATAGTGTTCTAAACTTTACGTACTGTCCGTACGCGTCCTTTACATACATGATTGCCATTGCCAATAGAATGCTCCAGAGATTGTGTTGATTCACATGGTTGCTCTGTACCTTGACTCCACCGGATGTACTTGCTTCTTTGAATTTAAAATCCTTTGTTCGACTACCGATGTCCAGGTGCAACATCGAGTTGTGCCGTTTATTGCATGTTTTGCATACGGAGGTCGATTTACGCTCGTTGATTCGATGGTTCTTAAGGCAGTTGAAGCACAAATTGTGGATTTTTACAAATTTCTTACGTTTTTCGACGCTCATTCCTTGAAATTTGCCACACTTATAAATTGGATGTTTGTCCTTGCAAACTGGACATTTGCTGGTACTCTGCGCCGTTACGTGAACCTTAGTTCCTTGCCATTTTGGTGAGTCTTTCCTTCCGATAACTTCTAGCGACCTGAATTTTCACTCCAAGAAATCTACAAAATCCTGCCATGCTGGGATTTTCAATTAAACGCCACAAGATAACTCCCAATCCTTCCTAGCTCCCATGTCTAGTTTGTGCAATGCGATATGAATGATGATTGGATACCAAGATGATTTATGCCGATACCGCCAATTCCGGCCATCATCTCGTTCGTTTCATCCAAACTTCTCGCGTAGCCAATCGCTGACTCACATTTTACTGTCGGCAAATTCAAAAATGTCTGCAAGTACGCTGAAAGTATGACTCGTTTGTTATGGTAACGATCCTGTAGGAGCTGCCATGCCTTCTTGTAGTTCAAGGACAATTCAATACTGCAGTACCTCCTTACTTTGGTTGGAGGCGAAGCAAAGGGTTTAATAGAAAACCTAAGTATGGGTTTTCTATTAAACCCTTTGCTTCGCCTCCAACGAAAGTAAGGAGGTACTGCAGTTTTTGAATGTCCTTGAGCTGCGAGTTCTCATGAACGAGCGTTTGAAATAGTTCATGGAACGTGGCCCATTTCAGAAAACCCCCTTCAAATTTCGGGATTTTAATCCACTCCAGACGTATGGCGTTGTTCTCCAAAGTTTCTGATGATTGAGCCTGTTGGGTTGTTTCTCGAGGTTGATCTGCTTTTTCGAACTCCCTGATTCCTTCCTTGAATCTTGTCATCAGGTTCAAACATGTCTCCTCAGCTGTCTCATAGGCTAGGATGTAATCCTTAAGTAGGGTTGCATCTTGCAATTTTGCCTGGTACACACTGGGATGCAATTCCAGGGTGTTTCGCTAACATTCCTGCAGACGCTCCAATCGAATTACGAAATACTGTAGGCTGTGTCGATCCTTCGAATCTTTTGAGAAGTTAGACTTGATTCGATTGATCGTATCGAAGTTCATCTTCTGGAGTCCCTTGTGTTGGTTCGGTCATCGTATCCAATTGAGATCTCGAAGATGTGGGGATGATAATAAGGATGCTTCCAAATCAATCCGGTTCGACGGACCAAAAACTGTTCAGATATCTAGCCTTAGGTCAGATATATTTTTTTTTGTGGTAGGGAGGTGAAGGCATTCACGCCCGCCGAGTCTGGCGGTGTGGGACTCCCATGGAGGATACCCTTGGACTACCCACTAAACACCTCCCTTGTCAATCTGAGAACCTAGCCTGGAACCGTTTGACACATTACTTCGGGCCAGGTCTCGTTTTGTTACGCCGTGGGGCACCTTCAAGCTGGTGAGTCCCTTTCCTAGCGGGAGGGGAGAGGGGAAGAGGAAATGCCAGAAGAGCGATCCCCCAGCCCCAGCACCTCCAGCTGCTGCGAGTCCCTTTTATCTTTTAGGACTGCCCGAGCATAATGTGCCACCTGGTTCCATTTGTCAACCGATTCGAGCATCACCGCAACTATATTATCCGGGGTGAGCTCTCCCGTCTCCCTGTAGAGTTCCCTTCGCAGCCTGACCCATTTGGTACACGCAAAAAATGTGTGACAGGCATTGTCCTCCTCTCCTGGGCAAAACCGACAATCGGGAGACCGTGACTTACCGATCTTGTGCAGGTAAGACTGAAAACACCCGTGCCCGCTCAAAAGCTGGGTCAGATAGAAGTCAGTCTCACCATGCCTTCGATTTAGCCACGGTCTCACATCCGGGATGAGGTGCGCAGTCCACCTTCCCTTCGTGCGATTCCCCCAAGACTTCTGCCAATCGTTGAGCGAGCGTTGTCTCTCCTCACGGACAACCATCTCCCTCTCATCCTCGTTTCGGCGCAGGTAAATAGCGCGGCGCTCTCTACCAAGGAGGGCGACAGGTATCACGCCTGCAATCACTCTCACCGCCGAGTCGGAGACTGTTGGATACGAAGATGCTATTCTCAGTGCTTCTCTTCTCTGTACCTGTGCCAATCGTTTTCGGTATACCTCCTTGCTGAGAGCGTCACCCCATACCTCTGCTCCGTCCAGTAGCACTGACCCCACAGCACTCATCAAGAGGCGTCTTCTTGATGGGCTGGGTCCCCCTACGTTGGCCATAAGTCGACTCAGGGCCGATATTCCCGAAGCAGCCTTCTCAGCCGTCACCCTGATTTGCTCAGAGAAACTCATCTTCGAGTCGATCAGTAGCCCCAGGTACTTCATCGATGGCTTCGATTCGATTTGAATATCTCCAATACTGATCATCCTTACTCTAGGGATTCTCTTTTTTGTCAAGATGACCACTTCGGTTTTCTCCAGTGCTAAACTGAGCCCGCGAGCAGTCATCCAGTCCCTCACTCGGCGCATTAGCATACCTAGCCTAAGTTGCGCTTGTTCAACGGTGCGTGCGGTGACCAGAGCTGCAACTTTATCCGCATAGCCGACCAAGCGCGACTCATCTGGCATCTCAAGTCTCAGTAGCCCGTCGTAAGACACGTTCCACAGGTCTGGACCAAGGATAGATCCCTGGGCAACACCCGATGTAATTTCCATCCTTCGTTGGCCCTGTGTCGTGTCGTAGGGCAGGCTTCGGTCCTTTAGGTAGTTCCTCAGATATTAAACTTCACCACAAATATCTAAACTTCACCACAAATATCTAACCTTGAGTCAGATATTAATTTTGTTAAAAATTGATCTGATTTTAAATCAGATCAGAGAAAATATAATTACACCTTGACTTGTACTTAACGAATGAATTTTATTTTCATTTCATGCTCTTAAATACTAAATAATATCTTACATTAAAAATTTTCTTTTAGCATTCAATGTTCAATTCGACAATATGCTGGCGTAAGCTAATTGTGCTCGCGCACGCATTATTGTATTTCTGCATTCGCGGAAACAAAAATGAAAATTGATCTACCTACTTTAAATGAATGTGAATGAACTTGAACTTCATGTGGATTTAGTGCTGATGCGGAAAGATACCTTGAACTTGATTTTAACGTTAAGGAATATTCTTCACATGAATTTAATTTTGATGAAAGGTGTTAAATTTCGAGTTAATGAGCTGATAATATGAATTAGATTTTGATTACGAATGAATTCGCTTTTTAATAAGGGTTTATTGAACTCTACATATGATTTTGACTATGAATTAGGGTTTATTGAACTCTTACAATATATATATATATATATATATATATATATATATATATATATATATATATATATATATATATATATATATGTATATATATATATATGTATATATATATATATATATATATATATATATATATATATATATATATATATATATATATATATATATATATATATATATATATAGGCATGTGTATTTAGTATTTGTTAGCTCGGCAATTTACTTAAAGAGATTCTTCTAAATCGTATCACTCGTTCACGTTTATTCGATACCCATCGCCTTCGTTTTCGATTAGCTATGGTGCGTAATTTTCCTGAAAGTTTCATGAACATTATATCCTTAAGTTCAATGAAGCTCGGGTATGCATTTTCATGTTCATCTTTAAAGTTATGATCAGTTATAGAAGGAAAAGTATCTCTTTTTGGGTTTCGATTCTCGACGGTCTTTAGTATGGAAATCATGAATTTTAGATTTCTGGGCATATAATCTATAATATTAACTGGAAAGTAACGAATCAACTCTATAATTTGCAATCACTCTATCCTTATTATTTCTTCAGGGAATTTCATAAATCTTATGTGTAACGTTTACGTCTAAGGATGTAAGAAAAGAATGAATGCGAAAGAGAAAAGCATCCTGAAAGTGGCCGTCTAAATATTGTTGAATTGTATTTATGCTACATTTAGAATTAATTTATTTGTTATTTCCGTCACCAAAGGATTCGGTATCTCCATCACCAAAGGGTTCGGTATCTCCATCATATCCTTGAAGAGTCCCAACTAATTAGCACTTGTCGTACGAAATATAATTAAAATTCAATTTCTCGACATCAATGTATCATATTGAACGGTTAATATCTACAGAGTCCTGGAAATGATTACAATTCTGTACCGAAACATTTTAAATCAATATGTTGTCCTTCATTTGAAACCTCTATAATCAAAGTCCTTACATGCATCGATCATTAATGCTGAAAAATTAGGGTGAAAGTCAGAAATTTTTAAAATTATAACGGTTAAAGTCCTCTATTGTTACTTGAATTTCTTATCCTTTTAATGAGACCTAACAAGAAGAAAGACGTATCATTTGCCAAAAACAGGACTCTTCTATTCTATCTAAGCCATGCGTGAACATACGTAAAAAAAGCAACCAAAAAAAAATATACCTGATGGATTGATAACCTTCTTTCCTTTGGAAGTCGGTTAAAAATATTCATTATTTCAGTTGCTACTAAAATAGCGAATTGCACTTCGCTTCTGGCCTTTGGAGGCTGCCATTTTTAATGCATGTGTTAGAATCTCAACAATCAATTTGCCGAATTTCGTTCAAGTCGGGCTTTAACTCTATACAGGCAAAAGTATTCAATTTTTAAGTGAAAATGGCAGCTAAAAATATTACGTTTTAAATTTTCGGCTTTTACGTAAATTTCTCGTTGCAATTTTGCTCCGATTTTCACCAAATTTTCAGGAAAGGTGTATTGGGTTAATATCTCGATTTAATTCGTGAACCAGCTATATCGGCCGGGCAAAAATCCATTTAAGACGAAAAATCGTGATTTCTGTTCTGACCAAAGTATAGCTCCGATTTGGATGAAATTTGGTATGAAGGTTTGCTGATGTATGTGATATATCTGACAATAAAAAATTCAAAGTCGGTATGGCAGAAACAAAATGGCGGCCGCTCAAAGGTCGAAAAACGTGCAAAATTTTGTTGTTGTAATTGTGGTCAAAGCGTTCAACAGATGTTCATGAAATTCAGCAGTTAGATGGAAGTTATAAGTATCTAAAGAATTACGTGAAAAAAACTGGAGGTCAGGTTACAAAAAACAAAATGGCGGTTAGTTGAAACTCAAAACTTCAAACGCTTCTAAAAGTTGCAATTTTAATCCGAGATATATTAAACTAGATTTCATAATAGGCATTACTTAGATCTACAGTTTTTGATATTTTGGTGATCATACATGGGAAAATTTCAAAATGCCGGCGGTTTAAATATGCGTTTTTTTCAGGTTTTTGTGGCGCTCTAGCGGTCACATTTTCCGGCAGATTTTGATGAAACTTGAGATTATCGATCTCTGTACTATGTTCTTGTATTATGCAGAAAATTATTAAAATTGAATGAGAAATAAAAAAGTCGAAAATTTAAAGCTGCCACTTTCACTAAAAAATGAATTATTTTGCCCTGTCTAGAGTGAAACTTCGATTTGAACGAGATTTGGCACATTGATTGATGAGGTCCTAGCACACAAATATTTAAAATAGTCCAAAATCAAATGCATGCATTTAAAATAGCGGCCCCCAAAGGTCAGGAGGCAAGCGCAATTCGCTATTTTAGTAGCAACTGAAATAATGAATTTTTTTCATGGAAACGTTTTAAATGACTTATCTTGAACGTATTTATAAATCAGACTTTTTTTTTAAATTGTAAAATATTTTTAACAATACCCGAAAAAATTTTAAAATCGCTACTTGTCTGTCTGTCCGTCCATCCGACCGTTTGTTCGTGCGTCACAAGTTTTCTCGCAAACCAAAAAGCTAGAATGAGGAAATTTTCTACGTAGGTCAAAAATGGTGCATCTTGAAATTTGCAGTGTAAGAAAATATTTTAAAGTGTTTAAGGGGGTCTCCCCATACAGGGGAGTGACATAAATTTTTTTTTATTTCTGTAGCCCTCTAGCAGCCAAGTTTCTCAACAGGTTCCGATAAAGCTTGAAATTATAAGTTATTAAGGCAAGTTAATTTAATTTAATTATGCAAATCGAACGACAAATAAAAAATTCGAAAATTTACAGCTTAATATTTTTAGCAGCCGTTTTCAATAAAAATTCAAAATGACGGCCCCTGGTGGTTCAGAAAAGAATCGAAAATGTATATATTAATGGCAATGCAAGTGCTGATTAAGCTTTTATGGAAATCTTTTGAAATTAACTATTTGAGCTATTTAAGCCAAAAAGTTATCATCTTTGTGTGGTGACCACTGTGAAATGTATAAACAGCAAATGTGAGAAGGGCGAAACCAGTATAAATATGTTTATAACAATTTATTACCTGCCGACTTTCAATGTGTGATCCATACGTATGCAACTCAATTTAATTAGCAAAATATTTGCGCCTCTATGAAGGGTCTCCAAATACGAACGGTGGCAGATCCTTTCTATTAATAAATACCCATGTAGCGCTAGAAAAATTGCAGTAAGAACTCCACTAGTAGGCAAGCCAAATTCTTTTTCGAAACCTTACGCTACATACGAGAAATTTACCTTTCCGGCTGGTGCTGCCAACGGGGATTTTTTTATTTTCCATTCGATTTCGATAATTTTTTGCACAATACGAACTTAGTACAGACATCCATAATTTCAAGTTTCATCAAAATTCGTTGGAAAATGTGGTCGCTAGAGGGCTATAAAAATCTGAAGAAATCGCATATTTAAACTATCGCCATTGTGAAACTTGCTCAAGTATGATCACCAAAATGACAAAATCTCTAGACCTGATTGATTTCTAACTTAAAAGCCTTGGAAGTTTTGAGATTCAACTAGCCGGTCGACTTTGGATTTTTTATTGTGAGATTCATCACATATACCAATGAACCTTTACACCAAATTTCATCCAAATGGGAACCATTCTGTGCTCAGAACAGAATACACGATTTATCGTCTGAAATGGCCACCACTTTGTTTTCGCCCTGCCGATATAACTGGTTCACGAACTTAACCGAGACATTTACTCAATAGACCAATGCTGAGAATTTGGTGAAAATCGGGTCAAAATTGCAACCTAGCGTGGTCACAAATTTCCTTATATCCCACATAAATATATATTATATACATATATATACATATGTATATATATATGTATATATATATATATATATATATATATATATATATATATATATATATATATAAATATATATATATATATATATATATATATATATATATATATATATATATATATGTATATATACATATATACACACACACACATATATATATATATATATATATATATATATATATATATAATATAGATGTATATACATAAATATATATATATATATATATATATATATATATATATATATATATATATATATATTTATATTTATATATATATATATATATATATATATATATATATATATATATCCTTATATATATACGAGGTCTGTTCAAAAAGTTACCGGAATTTTTAAATTTCGCGGGTCTGGAGAGTCCAATTGTCAATTTTTTTGTTGTGTTGGCATACATGCCCCGAAAGTATGATAAAATTTTCAGCCATATTCACTGTTTACTTTGTCTGTGGTAGTCGGTAAGGTTCGACGTGTTTTTATGAGCTCGGCGATTTTTGCTGAAACTGCTGAATTTTGACCAAAAGAACAATCGCATGAACATCACTCAGGAGCTGTTAAATGACGTCAACGACGATCCAAGTTTGCCTGAAAGGGTCATAACTGGTGATGAAACATGGATGTATGGTTATGATGTCGAAGCCAAAGCACAATCGTCCACCTGGAAGCATTCCACGTCAGAGCGAAAAAAGCACGTCAAGTTCGATCAAATGTCAAGGTTTTACTTACTTGTTCTTCGATTATAATCGCATAGTCCATCAAGAGTTCTTACCACAAAGTCGTACGGTTAATAAGGAGTATTACCTTGAAATTATGCGACGTTTGCTTGAAGCAATCCGAAAACAACGCCCCAATTTATGGAAAAAGAATTCATGGCTTTTGCACCACGATAACGCAACTGCTCACTCGTCGTTGCTTGTTCGTAATTTTTTTGGCCAAAAAACATGGGTGTATGGTTATGATGAAACATGGGTGTATGATTATGATGTCGAAGCCAAAGCACAATCGTCCACCTGGAAGCATTCCACGTCAGAGCGAAAAAAGCACGTCAAGTTCGATCAAATGTCAAGGTTTTGCTTACTTGTTCTTCGATTATAATCGCATAGTCCATCAAGAGTTCATACCACAAAGTCGTACGGTTAATAAGGAGTATTACCTTGAAATTATGCGACGTTTGCGCGAAGCGATCCGAAAACAACGCCCCAATTTATGGAAAAAGAATTCATGGCTTTTGCACCACGATAACGCAACTGCTCACTTGTCATTACTTGTTCGTTATTTTTTTGGCCAAAAAACATGGGTGTATGGTTATGATGAAACATGGGTGTATGGTTATGATGTCGAAGCCAAAGCACAATCGTCCACCTGGAAGCATTCCACGTCAGAGCGAAAAAAGCACGTCAAGTTCGATCAAATGTCAAGGTTTTGCTTACTTGTTCTTCGATTATAATCGCATAGTCCATCAAGAGTTCTTACCACAAAGTCGTACGGTTAATAAGGAGTATTACCTTGAAATTATGCGACGTTTGCGTGAAGCAATCCGAAAACAACGCCCCAATTTATGGAAAAAGAATTCATGGCTTTTGCACCACGATAACGCAACTGCTCACTCGTCGTTGCTTGTTCGTAAATTTTTTGGCCAAAAACAATACCGTAGTCATGCCCCAACCTCCATATTCACCAGATATGGCTCCGTGTAATTTTTTCCTGTTCCCAAAGTTGAAGAGACCCACAAAAGGTCGGCGTTTTTCCTCGATTGAAGAAATAAAGGCCGAATCGCTAAGAGTGCTCAAGGACATACCAAAAAGTGAATATCAAAAATGCTTCGAAGATTGGGAAAAACGCTGGCATAAGTGAATTATATCTGGGGGGACTACTTTGAAGGGGAACACATTGATGCAGACGAAAAATAAATATTTTTTGAAAAAACGAAAATTCCGGGTACTTTTTGAACAGACCTCGTATATATACAGGGTCTGAATAATAAGTAAGCGGAGTGACCTCAGGAAATTTTTTATTGGCAAAATATGTACAATTTTTCTTTAGAAATCTTCAAAGTAGTCCCCATTGGAGTCGATAACACGCTGATACCGGATTTTCCAATCCCTGAACGCTCCCTGGAAGTCGACAACCTCGATGCTGTCTAGAGCCCTCGTCGTAGCACGTTGAACGTTTTCCAGAGTCCCGAACCGCGTCCCCTTAAGATGTCTCTTGATCTTGGGGAACAGTAAGAAGTCCGCTGGTGCCATATCCGGGCTGTTTGGAGGCTGTGGCAAAGTTGCCCTCGACTGTTTCGCCAACTGCTCGGTGACGAGCAGGCAGGTGTGCGACGGAGCATTGTCGTAATGGAGGATCCACGAATCCGCAATCTCCGGACGGGCTCGGCGAACCCGGGCGGTTAGTCGACGGAGCACCTCTCTGTAGTACTGGCCACTTACAGTTTGGCCGGGTGGCACAAACTCTTTGTGAACAATGCCTTTCACGTCAAAGAAAGCAATGAGCATCGACTTCACCTTCGATTTGCTCATGCACGCTTTTTTCGGTCGTGGTGACGCCGGTGTGTGCCACTCCAAACTCTGCCGCTTCATCTCAGAATTGTATTCGAAAACCCACGTCTCGTCTCCTGTAATAACGTGGTTAAAAAACTCTGGTTCGGTTGCTCGATCGTACGCTCCATTTTCACTCCGACGACGTTACTGAACGTACACTCCGCTCTCGCTCGATGCTATCTGCCCAAGGGCTTGGAGGCAACTGCTGCAGCCCGGTTTCCTTCACTTAGACCCCCACCACCGCTACAGCACCAGATACCGGTTAGCAGACGCTTTGACGGCGCGGGGCAGGCTCAGTCCGTATATATATATATATATATATATATATATATATATATATATATATATATACATATATATATATATATATATATATATAGGGTGCGTACGGCATTTGAGGACATGCATGAATGTGACTATAACTTCGCGAATTTTTTCTTTTTTTTTTCTTTTCAGATAAGAAATGGCGAACTACAACATCACTCAAGAAAAGAAGAGACATGCTGTCTTTGTCGCTAAATGTGCGAACCATACAGATTTAGAGATTTCTTATTTTCTTAATTGCTTAATTGTTCATTCGTGCATAAGGTCCGCCCAGAGTTGGAAGTATCAGGACGCGATGCAAAAACGGTTGCAAAATGCAAAAAGCACGAACAACCTTCTGACACTGTCCGTTCTGCAGAAATTTTAGAGCAAGTACAAACGATCATAGATAAGGACACTTCGAAATCAATGAGGATCCTTGCGAGTGAACTCCGTGTTTCTGAGCGCCTTATTCGTAAAGTTGTCCACGAAGACCTTCGGTATAGGTCATACGTGATGCGCAGAGGACTGTTAATGTCGGAACGAACACGGGAACAGAGAGTTCTCCGATCAAAACACCCTGAGGCACCCAAAATGTTATGGTTTTTTTTTTCGACGAAAAAAATGTTGACCAAGATCAAAAGACCAATCGCAGAAATGACAGATGGCTATGTTGAAATCGTATGGAGGTTCTTGTTGTTATGCACACAAAATTTCCAGCCACTGTTATGGTTTTAGGTGTTGTCAGCAACGAAGGACATGTTATGCCACCATACTTTTTTACTCAATAGCCCAGTCATATTAGGGCTTTCACCTCGGAATGAAAGATAATAAGCTGCAAATTGGTATGAACCTTTGTTTTGTCATTCTAAATGTTGTCTCAAAAGTCACAATCGTTATCGTGTTCGCGTCTCAAGATATTCAAGGTCAAAGGTCACAAAAATCGGTTTTTCGCGGCTTCCTATCGGTTAAATGAGATTTGCATTTATCATAAAAGTTGTAGGCTATAAAATTCCCTACAACTTTTGTTTAAACTTTTTTTTCATACGACCAACCGTTTTGAAGGTAGAGCGCGAAGAGTGCACATCGTACAGTCATATACGGCCTAATGCAAGGTCAAGCGTGAGTTATGGTTATCAGTACGTTATAAAGTCAATTATTTACTTGGAAATTATAATTATTAAACAATGCCTATTATTTATGTACTAACTATTAATTATTTATATTTAATTAAAGTAAGTAACTTGATTATTTATATACAATTATTCATATTTAACTATTTAAGTATAAAATATTATTAATTCTGGATTATTTATTTTAAGTTAAAATGATAGTAAGAGTATATATTTTACACATATTTTTATTTATTATTAAATACGGCATAATATACATTTATCAAAATGTGAGTTCAAATATCAAAAGTATCTTTGTTGATTTTAATTGTAATGAAATTGGAAATGGAAGCTAATTATCTTCTTCTTGTTCGTCGTCTTCTTCTTCTTGTCGCTCAAAAATGTTCGATTCATTGTCATCATCCTCATTATCTGTCATGTTCATCTCCAAACCTTCCAGAATATCGGGATCATATGTATTTTCTTCATCGGGATTACTTGGATACAGTGAAGCGTTGAGGCAAGCTTGTCCGTTGCACTGGCCGCAAGCTAAAGAACATTGTAGCCCTGATTTTCTGCATCCACAGCGGGAACCACAACCATTTTTGCAATTGCAAAATATTACGTTTAGTAGTTCGGCTGGTGCTGGAGGTAATAACGTTCGTATGGGCTCCAGGATTTCATTTTCAAGCATCCAGCCCCATTCTTTAGGTTCTAACCACGTTTGAATCTGGTAGTAGACACGTTTTATGTGTTGATAAGCTGCTACACTTGTTGGTGGAAGTGTTGACAGTTGTACAGGTTTATTTAGTTTTGTAAATTTGATGAATTGCAACGGTACAATTTCAAACTAACGAATAATCTTGACTCATACAAAGTGGAGAGAGTGGCCTTGAATACTATAGAACATCTGTCCCGGCAATGAATAGAAAAGGGCATAGGGTAGGGACAAGTATTTCCAGGTATATAAGTATTGAGAAATTTACGCGTTTTAAAGAAAAGATATATAATGTCGTGTTAACTTAAAATAAAACTAAAATATATAATCCAGAATTAATAATATTTTATACTTAAATAGTTAAATATGAATAATTATATATAAATAATCAAGTTACTTACCTTAATTAAATATAAATAATTAATAGTTAGTACATAAATAATAGGCATTGTTTAATAATTATAATTTCCAAGTAAATAATTGACTTTATAACGTACTGATAACCATAACTCACGCTTGACCTTGCATTAGGCCGTATATGACTGTACGATGTGCACTCTTCGCGCTCTACCTTCAAAACGGTTGGTCGTATGAAAAAAAAGTTTAGACAAAAGTTGTAGGGAATTTTATAGCCTACAACTTTTATGATAAATGCAAATCTCATTTAACCGATAGGAAGCCAGAAATTCGCGAAAAACCGATTTTTGTGACCTTTGACCTTGAATATCTTGAGACGCGAACACGATAACGATTGTGACTTTTGAGACAACATTTAGAATGACAAAACAAAGGTTCATACCAATTTGCAGCTTATTATCTTTCATTCCGAGGTTGACCCCTTTTTTTACCTAATATGACTGGGCTATCAAGGACTTCGGGTGAACTCTGCTGCATACATCGAGGTTTTGGAGACGGTAGTGAAACTCTGGATAGACAATGTAAGCGGAGGCAGACCATACATTTTTCAACAAGACTCTGCTCCTTCACATAAAGCAATGGCAAGACAAGATTGGATGGCCGAAAATTTTCATGACTACATAACACCGAACCTATGGCCACCTAGCTCCGAACTTATGGCCACCTAGCTTAGTAAGCCCAGCTACTCGTAATAGCGTCTCACCTAATAAGGGTTAGATGACTCTCACGAGTGATCGTAATATTTATATTCGATATAACTTACAAATACAAAAAGGATATGTAATTGAGTTAAATAAAAATTAAGAAAAGTTATGAACATTGCTTAACATCTAAATTGAGATCATGCTAATCCATCGAAGACTGAGTTAGCATTTGATGAGTACTTCAATGACAAAATCTCAAGAACAATTTTTTTCATTGATTTGCTCCCAATAAAATAAAAAATTTAATAAAAGGTTTTTCCGTCTCCCTCATGATTATATCTGTTTACAATCACGTTTTAATGTTTACGGTCATGATACTTGTACCAAAGAGAAAATATGTGTCAGTTGAATGATATATTATAATTTTGCATCGTGATAGCGAGTTAGTTTTTTGTTTTTACTGTTATGGAATATGGCATGATAGAGTGGACGCAAACGCATTTCATACGATGCATACGATGTACATAGGTTCGGTTATCTTGTGTCTAATTACTATCAGATGATTAAAGCTTGAGATTTTTATGGTTCGTGTACTAAGCTTAAATATAAATGTATTTTGCATAGTGCATGAAAATATTGCCTTGCTACTGTTTTGTGTTATGTGTACCATACAAATGAGATTCACTTGTATTTTTGAATTGGCGGAGTGATAAAAACTAGATTCCTCTGTTTACAAATCACAACTAATATGGAGGCAGACCATATGATTGTTTAACAATTTCAGTACCACGTGTTTTCCTACAGTATGACTGCTTACAAGCAAGTTATGTGGTAGTTTAAAAAGATACGAGCCTCCAAGCTCGGCCTCTACTGTTTTTTATACGCGATCAATATGTGTGACTATGAATAAAATTCTTAAATTTGCATATAAATTAGAGTAAATTGGACATGGGATACAGTAGATTATTGATATTTTTGGTATTTTTACCTCTATGCAGTATACACATTGGAATTTAATGCGGCGTAGGTCAGGTATACATGTTATGGAATAGAAAGTAAATAAGGACAAGTTGGGTAGACAGACCTTTGCTCAAGTCAGAAGGGTTTTGTACTCAACTTCTCAGAAATTCAGTCACCAGCAACGAATACAGTCAAGAAATATGTCAAAGAGATGTGCAAGTCTAAAAGAAAATCCTGTCTGTTGTGTTAGAAGTATAGTATTAATACAGCACCTAGGCACGCATTTAGTTGAGGCAAAAAGTGCCGGGTTATTAGGCGTACTGGGTCTATTTAGTGTATCCATAGTTTATAAACAGATTCCCAGATTATTAGGCGATATCGCCGGATTGTTAAGGGACAGTAATGCCAGTATAGCAATAAAGTATAAGGCAAGTGGCCGGATTGAGTTCTATAGAACGACTGTATTTTTCTTATCATCCCTTAGCCTATTTATACAAAATTTTTCTGCTTTTCTTTGCCAAGCTAAATCTAAAGTCTATAAGAAAAGCTATTACAAAAAGTTCTTATGCTGAAAATGCATTGCTAAAGAAAATGTGCATCGCATAATATTCTACAAAAATTTACTCATTTAAATTTATAAAGAAAAAATTGTACACATTGGAAATGCATCTATAACATTTTACTAGTAATATGAAATACTCATATGTATTTCAACTTATTCATAAAAAAATATCTATTGCATTCTCCATATGGGAATCCAAATGCATTTAGCCATAAAGCGAAAATCTTTTCATTGTTTGTAAACTGAAACTCTTTAAACGAAAACGATACTTTGTCTTTGAGGGCGAAGACAATGCATTGGCATAGTCAAACTCAAGTTCAATGAAATTAGTAAACAAACGTTTTTTATTTACTATAATGTTCTGGCGCATGCATTGTGTGTAATGTGATCTTTTTAGCAGCTTAAAAATGTGTTTGAATTTGAATTAGAATTTGAACATAAATTTTAATTAGAATTTGGATTAGAATTCGAATAGGAATTTGAATTGAATTTTGAAATGTAGATTTATTGCATTTAGAGTTTGGATTTGATTTTGAAATGTAAATTTAAAATGACTTGTAAAAAAAAATTTTTACAATGTTTATTAAAATATTTGTAGTGTAACTTACTTATTTCTTAGATATGTTAAATTTAAATTTATCCTACGTTCGCTGTCAGTCTGTTTAATATTTTGCTTATTCTATTTCTTTTCAAATTTATTATTGTGAATCAATAAGTTTTTGTTGTGTTACTTTATGACGGTGTCTGCTCCTCGAGTTTCAACTACTTGGTATGGTCCTTCATATGGACTATGTAATTTACTATTTCTTTGAGTTTTCAAATATACCCAGTCCCCTGTTTAAAGTTTTAGTGGACTTATGTTGTCTTTATTTGCTAGTACCCTTTTTGATTTTGATTCAATTAAGATTTGTTGAGCGGTCTGTTGTTCGTTACATAGTCTAGTTTTAAGTTCTGTCGGGTAACTGCCATGGTTGTCGATGGAAGTACAACTATCGTAGTCGCTGCTGAGGCTTGATAATCAACCAAAAACTAATTCGTGGGGTGTGTAATTTATTTCACTATGAGGTGTGGTGTTATAAGCAAAAGTGTAGATAGGGATATGGGTATGCCATTCGTTATCGTCGCAAAAGGTAAGTAGGTATTTATTTAGTACTCTGTGGTTTCTTTCTAGGGATCCTAATGCTTCATGGTGGTACAAAGTAGATGCTTTATGGTGAATGTTAAAAGTTTTGCAGATATTTTAGAATAGCTCGTTGACGTATTCAGTACGTCTATCAGTTTTGATTGTTTTAAAATGGACGTATCTTAGGATAATGTTTTCAATTATTGCTTTTGCCACTACGTTGGCTTCTTTGGTACGGATTGGCATGGCTTCTACAAATTTAGTAAGTTTGTATTGTGCTGTAAGTATATACCTAAATCCATTTGAAATTCGTAATGGGCCTACTGTATCAATAGATATTATTTCGATGGTGCATTGGTGATTGTTAATTGTTCTTTAGTATGTCCTGTTATCTGGTTTTTATTGCATGTCTCACATTGTTGTATTATATTTTCAACCATTTTGTTCATATTTTTCCACGTTTGTTTAAGTTTAGCTATGGTTTTTATTATGCCCGTGTAACCTCCACACCTTGACTCGTGATATTCGCTGATCAACCTTATTTGATCGGCTTTTTGTTCTCCGTACCTTGGGGGATTATAAAGTATTATTTGTATTTTAGTTTGCCGATTTTTTATTATTTTTGAATGCTTTTTATTATACATATCGATTAATCCATTTTTATTTATACATTTGAATATTTCATCATCTTTAGATACCGCGTTCTTCGAGATATTATTTATTGATAGCTCTAGTATTAGTTTCTTCAAAACTTAACCTAAGTCTAAGGATGGATTATCACTATGCTTCACGATTATTATAGTTTTATCTTTTATTATCATTGTAGTTGGCAAACTTTTATTATTTTCATTTTTATTGAGCTTAAATTTTAGTATTGGAAAATTTCTTATATCTGAACTTGAAGTACCTTTCCACATATTGAGTTGATCAGGCTCGATGTTGTAGGTAGTTTTTGCCGTGGTCACAGAGTTTGTTGGTTTTTTTTTGTTTTGCTACGTGTTATAACGTTTATCGTTTTAGGTATCACATCTTTTAAATCATTCAAATTGATTTTCACTCGCAATAGAGCATCTGCATTAGTGTTTATTTTACCTGGCTTATATATAATGTCAAAATCATCAGATCTAAGCGGATTCTAGTTAATTTTGGAGACGGATTTTGATTCACATATAGAGATACGGAAGGTCGGCGGTTTGTAACAACTGTGAATCTTTTGCCATAAAGATATGGGGGAAAATAGTTCATTCTTCAATAAATTGCCTAGAGTTCTGGGTACATTTAAACACTATTCACTTTGACTCTTTAACAGTGGCTTTCTTAATAAATCATTTTGCTCATGGAAATGCTCTAAAGAGAAAAAAACATTAGAATAACTACAATCATAATGTAAGTATCTACTTAAATTTCAGAATAATGATTGCCTGCATTTAATTCGCAACGGCAATAGTTTCTTGTAAATTTGAATCTGCAAAACCCATTTGCATTGCATTTATAATTTAGTTTAAGTTTCTCTTATTCTTATTTTGGTCTTAATTTCTGTTTTTTTTTTAGTATCACAGGTGAGCTGATACTCTTTTTAAAGAATCGTTATTTCTTTGCATCGTTCAAACACTTTTCTTCTTCGTTGTTTCTTCTTGAAGGTTGGTTTTGGGGTCAGTGTGAGTATTTTAGACATCGCTTGTAAATTTCGATACCCAATAGCTTTTTTCTTTTTGTTGGAACATGGGGGGTATTTCGTTTGTCTTATCTGGTGCTTGTAGTTCATATTTTTCCGCAAACCACGAATTGATGATCCGCTCGAATCGCTCCGAATAGTCTTTCCAGGATTCCTCAGTTTCGGGCTTTTCTTGCAGTTCATCTAATTCTCCAAATTCAGGTCCCAGGATCACCATGTTCTGTTAGAATGTAGACAACAGACTGTAGTTTACGTCAGAATTAATACAGCGCCTTCAACTCCGCTAGATGGGTGGATATTCTGGACACGCTGGAAAACTCTTTTCAAGTTCCAGAATATCTAATGCGGCTTTTGAGGAACTACCTAAAGGACCGAGGCCTGCTCTACGACACGACACAGGGCCAACGAAGGATGGAAATTACATCGGGTGTTGCCCAGGGATCTATCCTTGGTCCGGACCTGTGGAACGTGTCTTACGACGGGCTACTGAGACTTGAGATGCCAGATGAGTCGTGCTTGGTCGGCTATGCGGATAAAGTTGCAGCTCTGGTCACCGCACGCACCGTTGAACAAGCGCAACTTAGGCTAGGTATGCTAATGCGCCGAGTGAGGGACTGGATGACTGCTCGCGGGCTCAGTTTAGCACTGGAGAAAACCGAAGTGGTCATCTTGACAAAAAAGAGAATCCCTAGGGTAAGGATGATCAGTATTGGAGATATACAAATCGAATCGAAGCCATCGGTGAAGTACCTGGGGCTACTGATCGACTCGAAGATGACTTTCTCTGAGCAAATCAGGGCAATGGCTGAGAAGGCTGCTTCGGGAATACCGGCCCTGAGTCGACTTATGGCCAACGTAGGGGGACCCAGCCCATCAAGAAGACGCCTCTTGATGAGGCTGTAGGGTCAGTGCTACTGTATGGAGCAGAGGTATGGGGCGACGCTCTCAGCAAGGAGGTATACCGAAAACGATTCGCACAGGTACAGAGAAGAGGAGCACTGAGAATTGCATCTTCGTATCCAACAGTCTCCGACTCGGCGGTGAGAGTGATTGCAGGCGTGATACCTGTCGCCCTCCTTGCTAGAGAGCGCCGCGCTATTTACCTGCGCCGAAACGAGGATACGAGGGAGATGGTTGTCCGCGAGGAGAGACAGCGCTCGCTCAACGATTGGCAGCAGTCTTGGGGGAATCGCACGAAGAGAAGGTGGACGGCGCGCCTCATCCCGGATGTGAGACCGTGGCTAAATCGAAGGCATGGTGAGACTGACTTCTATCTGACCCAGCTTTTGAGCGGGCACGGGTGATTTCAATCTTACCTGCACAAGATCGGTAAGTCACGGTCTCCCGATTGTCGGTTTTGCCCAGGAGGGGAGGACAATGCCTGTCACACATTTTTTGCGTGTACCAAATGGGTCAGGCTGCGAAGGGAACTCTGCAGGGAGACGGGAGAGCTCACCCCGGATAATATAGTTGCGGTGATGCTCGAATCGGTTGACAAACGGAACCAGGTGGCACATTATGCTCGGGCAGTCCTAAAATATAAAAGGGCCTCACAGCAGCCGGAGGCGCTGGGGCTGGGGGATCGCTCTTCTGGCATTTCCTCTTCCCCTCTCCCCTCCCGCGACGAAAGGGACTCCCCAGCTTGAAGGCGCCCCACGGCATAACAAAACGATACCTGGCCCGAAGTAATGTGTCAAACGGCTCCAGGCTAGGTTCTCAGAATGACAGGGGAGGTGTTTGGTGGGTAGTCCTCCATGGGAGTCCCATACTGCCAGACTCGGCGGGCGTGAATGCCTTCACCTCCCTACCACAAAAAAAATACAGCGCCTAGGCACGCATTTAGTTGAGGCAAAAAGTGCCGGAATATTAGGCTTACTGAGCCTGCTTAGTAAATCCAAAATATAATAGGCAGATTGCCAGACTATTAGGCAATATGGCCGGATTGTTAAGGGGCAGTAATGCGAGTATAGAAATAAAGTATAAGGCGAGTGGCCGGATTGTGTTGTATAGAACGACTCTTTTTTTCTAATCATTCCTTAGACTATTTATACAAAATTTTTCTGCTTGTCCTTGACAAGCTAAATCTAAAGTCTATCAGAAAAATTGAATTTTGAAATTGTAGATTTATTGCATTTAGAATTTGAATTGGATTTTGAAATTTAAATTTGAAAAGATTTCCTGTGTATGCTACAGGTCGCTATTTTGTTACAAACCAACAAAAATCGCAAAACTGCAAAGACTGACTTGATGGAAAGTCCATAAAATACCAAAATCATGTGTTATTGTTGTTGTAATGCGAGAAATTTCAAATAGCTAAAACTGGCGTGAATATCATACGATTTTCATCAAACTTCCAGAATTTAAGGAACTTTTGTAGGAATACTTAAATATCGAATGTCGTTGTTTTTGAGGGTACGTATACAATTTTATTAGGGAAAATGTGAAGTTTGAATGTCATACTATTATGAACAAAAATGAACGAATTTTGACTTCTAAAGTATTTATTTTTGTTGTATTTACGTACGTAAATAATTGTTGTCCGATTTTTCGGATCACAGGTGTGCAATCACGAGGAACACAATTTTTTCGTGTATTTCCCCCTCCTGTGCGCCCCTCGAAGTGTCAAATTCAGACCTGCTTTGAAAAGTTCTCATCAAGACTTTTCATTTGATACCCATATTGGCTACCTTTGATGAAATTTTGTTTTTCGGGTGCCACTCCCCTATATGGGGAGACCTCCCTTAAATAGCACATAAAATTTTTTGTAGTTCAATTTTGAAGAGATCACCACTTTACACTGGCATACAAAATTTCATGTTTCTAGCTGAAGTAGTTTGCGAGAAAAAGTGCTGTGACACACGGACGGACAGGGTTTTGTAAAATTATTTTACAAAACCCTAAAAAACGAGTTCTCAGTCTCTATTATTTGTTTTTCTGTTTTTTGCATGTGTACATCTTCAACTGCTGAAATATAATTCGTTTGATATTAAGTTAATGTAGAATTTGCACAGGAGTATTGTAGTAATTTTGTTTTATCGGAATGAATGAACCTATATTCACGGGAACAAGCCATTTGATTTTGGTACGGATAGGATGGTGATGCTATGTTCTGAATATTTGTTTGTAAACAATATTAGTTACAAACAACAAAACTGAACTAAAATTGAATTGCTATTGATGTTACTGTATGAATTTTACAAAGCAGACGTTATTCAGATACCGCAGCATTTGTAATTAGCGAGCTATGATAATGATGATGATGGTGATATCTTCAGTGGTTGCGATGATGAATGGGCTTAGCAAGCAACTGATTAGCAGTTCGTGTAATGAATTAGTAAAACAGGTAGAGTTAATTGATGTAGTTATAATACATTGCATTTTAGTTTTAAACGGAACAAGTGTTGATACACTCGAATGAAACGGATATCTTATATAATAGCCTACGTATGAATTTTTGACACAGCTAGTAATTTATTCATTATTATTTTATTAAGGGATGTATTATCGCCAAGTGTGTCTTTCTTTTTTTAACCGTAGCGTAAAAATTTGCATCTTTGTGGCCGTGCGATTGCATTGGGTAGTATCTGAGCCAAAGCGGTAATGCTATTGAACTCAAGTAAATTGTAAAATAAAAAGTGCACGAGGTCCAGGAAATTACGTAAAATTGAGATCTTGGGGTGTTCACAGTGAGTGATGATATAATTTTGAACATCATTGAAATACATATTTTTGAATGTTGAAGGACAAAAATAAATTCAATATGATGAAGAAGATGATGATATGGTTTCTCTTTGTGCATCACTAGTTCGTTTCCGATCTGACAGCATGGTTACTCAAGATCTGCTGGTTAATTGTCACACCGTGTAGCTTAACACACGAGTGTGGTAAATAAATTAAATTAATTGTTTTTATGAATTAATTACGTATTTCCGTATCGAATCATCGTATAATAATTTGATTAAAAATGAAAAATAAATTTTTTGAGAATTATGTTCAAATGAATTTGAATTGATTTTGAGGGTGAATTGATTATTCTTTTTGAGAATAATTAAATTTTTTGTATTACTTACGTGGTGAAATAATTTAGAGGACTGGTTGGAATGATTTTAGAAATAAAATACGGTGCAAAGATACTAATGTGGTTGAAAAAAACTTAAAACCAATAACAACTTTATCAACTTCAATTGTTTTTCCTGTAGAAATAAATGTTTAACGAGTAATTGTTTGTATGAATATATCTTTTCTCAGTGGACCGTGAGGACTTTCTGTTCATTTTGATGTCGCGTGAAACTAGTTTGTTGACTTGTGAGGTTATAGGAAAACTATTCATACAACCGCATGAAATGTTATTTTTAAGTAGAGAAATCCAGTTTTTACCACTTATATCTACGTTTTCATTCCACCAATTTAAAAATACAACTCTGCTGTAGACGGTTACAAACTCGTTTGAGAAAGTAAAAGGGAGCCCCTTGTCTACCCAACACAGCTTCCATGACCCTGATCCAAAACCCCGCGACTAAGTTGCAGCAAATTTTCTCAGGGTCATACATTTGGCTTACTGTCTCCCCAATAATGGGGCATTAAATATCGAAAAATGCCAATAACTGTAAATACATCTACAGCCCTGCTGCGGCTGCTGCCGTAAGAGGGTGAGTCTTCCACTCTTGATAGCGGAATCGAAGTAATAACCACGCCGCCAGAATGGAGGTGGAGCGACTAGCTAGCTCCCCATCCATGGGAAACCCTACAATGTTTCGAAACCTACAGAAGGGCCTTGGAATGGATTGGGCTCACGGCAACGACTTCGCAAATGAAAAAAGGCTATGGCATTGGATCCTGGAATGTCGTATCATTGAACAACCCTGGCACTGTTAAGGATTCTTTCAACAGGCCAGTCAATATAAATTAAAAATACTGGCAATCAATGGGAATGTATTGGACTGGAAATGATATTCAAGACATGAAATCGCACACAATGGTCAAAAGTGGAAAGCCTACTGAAAACCCAGAATTCGGAGTGGCCTTTGTTTTGGTTGGGAATTCAAATCGCATGTTATTGATTTCTAGACAGTCAATGAACGGTTGTGTGCGATCCGTATAAAAGCGGAATTCTTCAAAATCAAGCTGATAAATGTACAACGCTCAACCGAAGGAAAGAACGAAGAAACTTGGGAAATGTTCTACAATCACTTTGGAAGACTAGTTGACTCATTGCCTACAAATGACACAAAAATAACTGTGGGTGATCTCGACGCTAAGGTTAGCAACAAGATATCTCATCGAGGAACGACTGGAGGATAGTCTCCACAATGAAACAAATGACAACGGCAAGCACCTGATTGACTTTGCATACAGCAGAAATCTAGTGATACCTGCTTCCGCATCAACGCACTCTTATAATGACCTGGGTATCACCGGGTGGTAACACAGGAAACCATATCAATCATTTTTTCATTCAGCAACGTTGGGCCTTTAGCACACATGACGTCCTTAAATACTGTGGAACTAATTGTAACGTAGATCATTACTTGATCAAATTAACATATCGATTTCGTACTTCAAAGCCATAATCAACGAGGACTACAAAAATTTGACATCGAAAGGCTCCAAACGGCATCTGTGGCAAAAATTTCGCGGAGACTCTCGACAACAAGCTGGCTCCCATCTTATCAGACGCATCGCTGAACATAAGCAACGAGCTCTAGATGGAACTGAAAGTGGTTGTTAAGACGTCATTCATATATGGTTCTGCAGACAGAGATGTCTCCAACAGATCTGTAAGCCGAAACCGAGGCCAGGCCAGTTGTTCACAAACAACCAAATCATCTTCATTCTCACTACTACCGCTTGTAGATAATCCCCCGCAAATCGACAAACACGAAGTAAGTACATGGTCTGAATAATCTGCTCGTACTGCTTGTGATAGTAACTATAACAGACGATGAGCGGTCTCGCCACACTAAAGCTAATAAAAAAGTCTGCATATAAGTTATTCGACTTGAAGGACCGGCCTTGACACAAAAAAAGCATCCCCTATATCTATTGAGTCAACATATATGCTCATGCATCGATACTTATACTTATTCCTTTTACACTATGACCATAACTTTACCATCTGTTCTGTATAAAAAGCATTTTTTCTGAAGATCACATTCCACTATCTTATGTAATTGAATACCTTCATACAAACCACCTTAACACAAATAAAGTATTCGCTGCATCCATTGAGTCTGCATATATGCTAATGTATCGATATTTATACTTATTCCTTAATACCAGAACCATAATTTTACCATCCATTCTATATAAAAGGCATTTTTGTCCCAAAATCAATGTGTACCACCTTTTGTAATTGAATACCTGCATATAAACTGCCACAACGTCTCTCCAATTCACGAAACAGACAAACTTTACTCAAAAAAATCTCACCTTATTTCAAAACAGCTATGAAGATAAAGGCTGCCCAGCAAAATCATCCATCTCGCTAGGGATTATATCTACATCCTGTTAAGTTCCTTTCTCTTACACACAAAACACAAAAATACGCAAAAAGCTCACCTTATTTCAAAACAGTTATGAATACACAGGCTGTCAAGCAAAATCATCCTTCCCACACTAAGACTTATGCTGACATCCTGTTCAGTCCTTTCACTTATACACAAACCACAAAAATATTCAACTTGACACTTTTCTTCGCCACCGATCATCACTTAATACATGAATCCAATAAAGATTCTTTCGTCGATTAAGCAATTCTTTCACTAAAACCATCTAATTTGTAATCTTATGCAAATTTGATACACCTCTTCATACATCATTATACTGCAAACGACCGTCACTATCATCATATATTAGCATGATGAAATTTACATCATACACACATCGCAACACCCAGCATTTGTTTTCTTTCTTTCATCTCATCTTTTGCAAGATGAAAACCATCACGGGAAAAACCTCAGGTAGTGGTCACCAATGTGATACTTATCAGCTGTCGAGAAGATATATTTAAACTCAAGCCAACTCACCAAACGTAAGCCAAAACGACGACGATGACGACCTTTCAATTCAAACCTTGCTTCACAAAGCATTCAACCTAAATTGCTATCTTATCATATCATTTCGTAAATCATGCATACAAATGCAAATGAAACCATTATTTTTCAGCACAATACTGTCCCGTACCAATTTGTAGACATAACAAAACCACATTTTACATCATACGAGTACATTCTACCATACACTATCATGGTCTTTTGCTTATCCCACATGAATTTATTTACAATGTGGTAAAATATTTGCAGCTCCATAAAAGAAAACACGTGCTTGAATACAAACAGGGGAAAGTCAAGTTTACTAATTCAAGCCTCCACGTGCTACACTTCGCTAAAGAAAAGATGTGGTAAGTAAAATCATATGAGAACCATACGATTATTTGTTTGTAATGAGAGACACTCACTGCCCTCGAAACCAATTACTTATATCACTGTCATTCTCATAGTCTCACCACCATGCTCAACAACACAGCTCTATCTCCTTTACACACACCATATTCGTCGCATTCCGGCATTAAGAGCTCAAGGCCAATTTACTTCGAATTTATGCATAATTACCATTCTTCGTATAAAAATCAATCTATGTCCCCACTCTTACTAGTAATAAACTGCTCCCGACCTAATAAGTGACACAAATTTCGACCGCCCTTGCGTTTCTTTTTTGCGTCCGTGCGGTCGATGTCAATCTGAAGAAAATTTTCAAAAAACTATTTCAGGATAAAGGAACGTTCTTCGTCAAAAGGCCCCACGGATCACTTTTATAATTTGTCTTAATTATCTTATTCAATTTATTTCCTATACTAATGCTGAGAAGTATTCTCTTAAACTTAATCAATTCACAAATTGTCAGTTTCATTCCATTATTTCACCCTTATTTGCAAACTTCCATCGTCCATTCAGTAATTAACAAACTAAGCAAAACGTCAAAATCCCTAAGTTCCTCAAAGTCGTGCTCCAACTACTGTTGTAGTTGTAGGAAAAATTGACTTATGGGGACTTTTTAACAATTTCAAAATCACACTAAATTTTTGTATTTCGTATAAATAGAATATTTACATAAAATAGATATAATATAGATTGAAGCCGCAAATATTTTAAAATTAAGACGGCAGATAAGACTTACCAATATTGAATTTAATATCGCTGCTCAACGAAAGCCTTAACTCCGACAAAGTAGTGTCTCAAGCCCGATTTTTAATTTTATAAAAAAAACTCAGTTTTACGTTGTCTTTTCAACTGCCAACAAAATAAGACATTAGTGAACTCTTTCCTAACCAAGATTGGTTTCTTTTTTTCCAAATTCAAAATTGCTGTATCGAATGTCTTTATAAACTTTACAAAAACAAATCAAACATAAATATATGAAAAAAAACTCAAAAATTTAACGGTCGACATCCCTCTCTAAATTTAAGCAATAATAAGTCAAAAAATTCCTCACAGACGACAGCAAATTTTATTAATAGAAATTATTATGTATAATGCATCAATTAGAAATAGGAGAAAAAATCAACCAAGACCATTCAAAAATTAAATATACTGTCAGCACAACAAAATGTTGACTATCTAAAAATGTATCAACCTAACTCTAATGTAATTTCGTCAAAAAAATTTTACCTTATTCTATGGCAACATATTTAACCTAGACTTTCAATCTTAACTCTTGTTCTAATATAATTTCCTAGCAGCTATATAATCCATCTGATTGTATCTATATTTCTAATAAGAGTCATCATCATCAAATAAAACTGCATTTCGAAAGTGAAATTCCGTTAACTGGGTCAAATAAGCTACCGATTATTAAAATGAAAACGGAATGGATTAACAAAGATTATTTAAATTCTTTTGAAATGAATTCAATATTCAAGCATAAAATTTTCTTCAAACTCATAAAATTTCAAACTTTGGCGCCAAAAACACCTACAACGTTTGCCCATTTCCACAACGCCCTTGTTCTTGGCAAAAAATATTGTTTACATTTGTTGGCAGCAATCTTATGCTTTTTGCTGAGAGCTGCACATTCACCGTCGGTGGGGGTGTTTTCAGGAAGTTATCTTGCGTGTAGCCCCAACATTTCTTATTGCTCTGAGGTGGCAACCGACTGCATGGGCTGTTCCGCACGATTTTTGTTGACTCCTCTCCCAATCATTACCGGGACGGGTTGTCATGGCTTCGTCAAAAGCGGTCATCATATAGAAAGTGAGGATATTTTGATTTCTATAGGTGATTCAACTTTCCCTATTGTCTTTGCAGCCTGAATAATAACCTGCGTAATCTACACTCTTCAAAACATGTATTTACTTCATTTGTAATACACTGCACTTGGACTCAAATTTTGCTTCCGTTTTGACTTAATTTTGCGAAGAAATCCATAATCGTCGAGGGACAGAAAACAAAAATCAGGATGCTTATAGGAACAGTATCTTGCATTTATCAATTGAAATTTATTAGTGCAATGTCATTTTTTTTTGTTCTTTCATATTGAATTAATTTACATGAACTGAATTCAAACTATGAATCAGATTCGAATATTCGTTTCTGCTGACTTACAAACAATTCAGCTCTTGGTTTTCATAAATTAGAGTTTTGCGTTGTATTGGAAGGTGTTAGAATTGTTCGCTTAGAGATGCTTTGGTTGTTTGCACGCGTTTCCATAGATTTCATCCGTGAAGGAACATTTTCTAATTTCAGTTAATCATTTTCCTGTTTAATTTGTTCTCTTTTTATCGCGGCATCCTCGAGCTCCTGTCATTTTTTCGTGAAAGTTTCTCGAGCAGTTAGCACATGCAGATTGCTCGATTACTACAGGACAACTAACTTTCTTGGGATCTGAAGGAGAAGAGGATTACGAGAAAGGAGCCTAAGGATGGCAGACGTACAAGCGTGAGAGGTTAGCGCTAAGTGCAGACAGACAAACAGACGGATGTACCAAAACTAAACATGGAAAGGTGATCGAACTTACGTAAGACATTGAGGCCCGTTCGGGTAGGTTAACTACCGACGCTGACTTCTTTTCCGGACAAATTCGCGATGAGGTAACGTCCAGGTCCCACAACTTTGTATATTTGGCTCTTCAAGAAGTGCCTATAACTTCACATTGTGGTGGCCAGCTGTGTTACTTTGGCGAAAGCTACAATGGGATACTTCATCCCCTTCTCCAAACTCTGCAGGTAGAGACATCAGGTTGAACTGCGCTTCATTTGCGTGTTCTGCGTTCTTTATCTTCTGCCGGATTTGTTGGTGGAATGCACCTAACTTTTTATGGGGTTCAAGTGAAATGACAGGGTCCTCCAAACATTCAGTAGCTTGTACGATTTGCCGTGGCAAACTCTATGCTGTGAGAATGCGACAAAGTAAGGGGAGACACCCGTGGCAGAATGATAAGAAGATTGCAGTGCGCAAATGATAGTGGACAACCTGCTGTCTCAATATTTCTTGATTGTCTGAACACAACAACGGATTGCAGCTAAAACGGTGCGATTCAGCCATTCAGATGCATTAGATAAAGGAAAGTATACTGACGTTAATTGGTGTTCGACACCGTATTGCTCGAGCAAGCTGTTAAACTTCCGAGATCGGAGCTGAACTCAATTGTCTGAATATAGATTTTGTGGTACATCAAGTACATGGAACACTTGGTTCTCTAAAAATTTCGCGATAGCTGGAGTCATGAATTTGCGAAGGGGTTCCACCTGCCGGAACTTAGACAACGGATGTAGTACGATGATAACTTCTTGATATCGCATGGATAATCGACGGTATGGACCAAATAAGTCTATACATAGAGACGAGATGCTGGAATGTGTGCTCTGGAAGGTCAAAGAGGCTGATTTTGCGCTTTGGTGCTTTTGCAGGTTTCACAGGCAGCTACGCACTCCTTAAAGTGGGGGGACATTTTACGCCAAAAGAAGTGCTTCTTAAGGTGCTGATGCATCCGACCATAGCAGCAATGAGCACTGAGAGAGTGGTCGTATGCATGAAGGACCAGAGTGTGAGCTATCTTCTCCGCCACCCAGAGCTTCCAAGACTCTTCTTCCTGTAACGAGTCACCATTTGCATACTCAATTCACCTTCGAATCAGATAACTCGATGGGTCGCCTCAACTCCTTGTAGTCGTCTGAATTAAAATTGTGGCTGTCCAAATTTATCTTGATGGGACCAACGTCATCCCGTACACGGTCAGCTACCTTTGGCAAAAACATAGGCGAAAAACTATCAGGCACGATGCTTTGAGTTTCTTTGCAGTGTTTGATTGAATTTAAGAACGCATTGGCCCAAGCGTCCGTCAAGGTTGACGATTCGGTCCGATGGTGTTGAGGCCGAGGTAGCCTACTAAGGGTGGAGATTGTCAAAGCAAACAACAAACTCGGCCTGGCGAAGACAGACGAGACTGGCGAATTTTTCGTCTTTGTCGACGAAACTTATGGTCCCCAAATAAGAGTCAGGCATCCCAGTGGAAGCAGTGCCCCCTCGTACCCCTCATCCAGATCAAAATCCATCGCAGATGTGACTATATGTTTTTCATTTGAATGAAAAATTCATGCAAACATAATTCGCATGAACTTTCCCTCAAATGGAAACCATCAACGTTGCAAATTCATGTTATAGTCTTCTGTGATGGATTCACATAATACTATAACATGAATGAGAACGCAAGCGGAAGGCCACTCTACCCTGTAGTAATCGAGCTGTCATTTAGGCAAACTGCTCAAAAACCAACATAGTGCTTGATCTAATTTTAAAAACTAAATATTTAAATTTACAATTAAAATTCGGTCACTGCCACCCCTTTGTAACGCAACTTACCAACGAATCGGGTTATCCCGTAATGCAAACTACAGTTAACGGCATGAGTGAGCTCAAGAAGAAACCTCCGTTGCGACACGAGGAGCCTGCTTTGGTCTCCACACATCGTGCACGCCACGAGAATCGCGCCGGACTTATTTTTGTATTCGTTTGACGCGCCACAGTATGATATCAAACAGCTTTGGAATTTCCTAGTTTAGAGCATCCCTGTAGCAATCAGGCAGTGTTTTGGGTGTGCTTAACCTCCAAGGGGTTGCCAGGTCTGCCCTGTTAGTGTCCAAATAGCTAAACCTTAAGATGCTAACGAAGCTTTGTATAGCTTTCTTCTATAACATCTCTACGAACCTACATTAAATCCAACGCCACCAAAAGTTTGCAGCAGTGCTAGTGTAAATATTACGACCATGGCTCCTTTGAATGGTAGCAGTTGGCCATTGCCAATCCCATCGGACACCTGTGATTTCGCAACCACCACCAACGCTAACAAACAATTGTGACCTTTCAAATGTGAAACAAGTGAACAGGCCCGCAAATATTTCTCCCGAGTTCAAGAACTAACATTTCGTCATTTGAGCGTGTGAAGGTAATACGGGACTGTAAAAACTTGAAATTATAACTAAATAGTTGGGAAGACAAGCAGCATCCGTTAACCAATATTTTCACCTCTTTAAAATTAAAATTGGACCAGAACAAGCCAATCGAAAAATAAATACTTCTTCAGAATAGTTGCCATCGGCTGCTCAATCAAAATTCGGAGGAAACAGTCAAACAAACAAACCAACTATAAGCAATAAACAAAGCTAATGCTTTTCCTAAATATAAATAAGGAAAATACATAAATATAAAGATGTATAATTAAAATCATTATTAGAAAATGATAAGTCCTATATTAAGGAAAAAGAGATTTTCAGATTAAATATATGTATATAACTATTACTTATACAAAGTCAGAATTAAATTTATATATTAAATGTGTATAAAATTATTCTAATATATACGAGAGCATAGAAGACTCGTTGAGATTATTATCAATCGGCCACACTGTTTGACGCTTAAAAAGTGACAACGTAATTAGTAACTATTTGTGTTCTCAGAAAACATTGGCAGGTCTTTTCGTATATATTTTGCCATACATCCCTCCATTTATCGATAAATAGATTAGTTTACTGATACGATTGACAACTCCAATAATCTCTAACGTGTGTATATTCCATATATTTAACAGTTTTAAAAATATCTCAAATATCCTATGCTTCTTCGACTCCGTGGCATCGGCCAAATCAAATGGAGGAATATAACGTGATCGAATTCTCTGCGAATCAGTGTCGTCCGATCCTCGAAAATATCTTTGTCGATTTGCGTAGGGTGATTAATCCTTAAATTTTTCTGCATCATGCTTAAAAAGAAAAAAATTATTTCGCTCATTATCTGTGTTATAGCCTTTAAAATCACAATTTAAATTTTGTTTTAAAAAAGGCCAAGTGAAATGATATTAATCCATGAGAGATAAGCCATGATGCTGAATTTAAAAATTCGTGTAAAAAACAGGGGTTGTAAGAAAAACAATCAAACGATAATTATAAAAAGTTCAAAACTAACAAAATAGATAACACTAACAAACTCAACACACGGCATTGACTTACAGGATGCAGTTTTCATTCTTCTAATTTGGATTCTGACACCAGAAGCTCTGCACTACACTACCGCTGATCAAGAGTCGTGCTGCCTACAAGTTGCGTCTCATCATCTCGTCTATGACATTCTATTGGAGTTAAGCAGTTCGTGGTCGCCCATCATGTCTCTCATAGTTCATTCAAGGATCAGTTCCATATCGAATATTAAATTGTCGACCAGTTAAAGTGAAAAACAAAGAGAATGAAGACTTTATTTCCTTGTTTGGCCCTCACATTAATTACAGTGATCAGTACTTTCAGTCCAATAAGCAGCCTTGTCCACCACGAACATCAGCACTCGTCGGAGGAGGATTGGTCGAGTACCCTTTTGTTGCTCTTTATATTTATTCATTTATATTTTTTTTCTTTTTTTCACATTTATTTACGCACACACTTTTCACATTGTCTCTGTTATTTTGTTCATAATTTATGTAAATTCCTTTTTCTCACATATACTTCAATTCACTACACTTCTTTTTATTCTTCTTAGCACTACAGCCCCTTTCGGGCCTTCGCTTCCTGCAAACAGCGCCTCCAACTGTCTTGGTCCGTTGACCACGCCATCCAATTCCGAAATCCAAGCAGCGATGAACTGTCTTCGTCGACCGAGTCAGACCAGCGTTTCCTCGGTCTCCCCACTGGCCTCCGGCCTTCAGTTCTCCCAACGAATACCTTCTTGGGTATCCGTTGTTCGTCCATACGATTCATGTGTCCAGCCCATTGCAGCTACCGCAGTCTTACAATCCTTGAGACCTCCAGTTCGTCAAAAATTTCACACAGGTCATGGTTGTATCGAATTCGCCATTGGTCCCCATCTAGCTTCGCTCCAATTATTCGCCTCAGGACCCGTCACTCAAAGCCGTTCAATATATTTGCGAATGCTTGGGTTACGGTCCATGTTTCACACCCATAGCATAACACAGGTCTTATCACAGATTTGCATACTTTGAGCTTTATTTTCCTCAGTATGCAGCTGGTCTTCAAGATTGTCAATACTGAATAAAATATTTTATTTGCGAGCTGTATTATTCGGTGTTTTTCGTCTCTTTCATTACCCGTTTTCATTATCTTGGCGCCAAAATACACAAGTCCGCTAACATTTTCGATATTGTATGCGCCAAGTGTGATATTTTGTGTATTTGGGGTATTTTTCTTTGACTGCGTCATGAGCTGTGTTTTATTTTCGTTGGTTTGCTTCACTGTCGAGTTTCAGGAAGAGTTCTTTGGCAGTTGTTAGTGGCCGTGACAGAATGTTGATCTCGTCTGCATAGGCCACTACTTGGCTCGACTTGTATAGTAATGTACCTCGCGTATCGACAGGTAGCTTCTGTATGACGTACTCCAGAGCCAAATTGAATAGCAATGGGGCCAGCCCATCTCCCTGCTTTACTCCGATATTTGTGTCAAAGGCATCGGTGAGTTGGTTATTCATGCGGACTTGGGAGGTTGTCGACGTCAATGTCACTTTGGTACGACGGACTTATTTGGCTGGAATGCCAAAACCAAGCATTATTTGGTACAGTACGTTACGATCAATACTGTCGCATGCTTGCTTGAAGTCAACGAAAATTTGGTGTACGCCTATGATGAACTCCCAGCATTTTTAAAGTACCTGCTTGACTGTGAACAATTGGTCTGTTGTTGATCTACCTGCCCTAAAACCACCTTGATACTCCCCAATAATACTGTTGGCGTATGATCGGATTATATTTTCTAAGATTTTAGAAAATATTTTATACGCCGTACAAAGTAGTGATATACCTTTATAATTTTCGCACTGTAGCTTGTCACCTTTTTGTAGATAGGGAATATAATTGATTGGCTTCACTCATTCGGCATATGTCCTTGTTGTCAAATGTACTGGATGACTTTGTGTATAGCTCTTCACTACAGTACGTATATGAAATTTTACGGAAGAGAAGCAGCTAGCTAACTGATCCTATTTTGCACTTAAAATTGGAAATCTAGAAAAACCGAGGACATCTACTATGTGCTGTATTTGGTATCATATGGGACTTTTAAAGTAGATAAAGCGTACACAAAATGCCATTTGCAGTTCCTATGATGTGATGAGTGCCTTCCAATCATGTAGTGTCTCTGCATAATACAAAAAGGGCAAAAATAAAATATCCAGATTTGTCAGCAGCTTCGGGACCTATCACCTATGAAGAAAACTTTCTTATCATCAATGCTTCATCATCTTCAAATCTTAATGAAGAAGAATTTACACCTTCTCCAGGTAATCGGTCAAATCAAGCAAATTGTTGTGACTTACTGTTTGAAATTGACGAACACTTCACTTCATAGACCTGCCCAAAATTAATGATTTGGTTTTGTCAATACCATCAAAGGGTATCTAGGCAAAAAAAGGCAGAAAACTATAAACTTTTAGTAGTTGAACTGCTTCGGTCATACCAAAACCTTGGATGCAGAATATCATCCAAAATTCATTTTCCACATTCTCATTTAGAGTTTTAAAGTACCTGCTTGACTGTGAACAATTGGTCTGTTGTTGATCTACCTGCCCTAAAACCACCTTGATACTCCCCAATAATACTGTTGGCGTATGATCGGATTATATTTTCTAAGATTTTAGAAAATATTTTATACGCCGTACAAAGTAGTGATATACCTTTATAATTTTCGCACTGTAGCTTGTCACCTTTTTGTAGATAGGGAATATAATTGATTGGCTTCACTCATTCGGCATATGTCCTTGTTGTCAAATGTACTGGATGACTTTGTGTATAGCTCTTCACTACAGTACGTATATGAAATTTTACGGAAGAGAAGCAGCTAGCTAACTGATCCTATTTTGCACTTAAAATTGGAAATCTAGAAAAACCGAGGACATCTACTATGTGCTGTATTTGGTATCATATGGGACTTTTAAAGTAGATAAAGCGTACACAAAATGCCATTTGCAGTTCCTATGATGTGATGAGTGCCTTCCAATCATGTAGTGTCTCTGCATAATACAAAAAGGGCAAAAATAAAATATCCAGATTTGTCAGCAGCTTCGGGACCTATCACCTATGAAGAAAACTTTCTTATCATCAATGCTTCATCATCTTCAAATCTTAATGAAGAAGAATTTACACCTTCTCCAGGTAATCGGTCAAATCAAGCAAATTGTTGTGACTTACTGTTTGAAATTGACGAACACTTCACTTCATAGACCTGCCCAAAATTAATGATTTGGTTTTGTCAATACCATCAAAGGGTATCTAGGCAAAAAAAGGCAGAAAACTATAAACTTTTAGTAGTTGAACTGCTTCGGTCATACCAAAACCTTGGATGCAGAATATCATCCAAAATTCATTTTCCACATTCTCATTTAGAGTTTTTTCCTTATAACCTTAATCTGGTGAGTGATGAATAAAACGAGAAGTTCCATCAAAGTGTTCAAAGAATAAAAATAAGATATTAAGGACAGTGGAATCTAGGTGTGATTAAAACTTTCAGCGTCACACAAAAGGCAAAAGCAGCTACAAACCAAATTAGGATGACTTTTGGCTCGAAATACTTTTGAATAGTGAAATATTTAAAATCAAGGTCATTTTTCTAAAATTTTTTAAACTTTACTATGCTTTGCTGTAGCTGTAAATATACGAGTGAACCTGTTACAAGAAATTCACTTTTAGCTTTGAATTATTTTAAGCATGTAAGAAAAATGTTTTTGCTAGATAAAAAAATTGAAAATTTTCTCGCACTTGTCATTTCAAATCTCTAAAAAACATTCGTTAATAGAATACGCTCAATCACTTTCTTAATTATCACTCATTTTTATTACAGGCGAATGAGTCCAAGAGAAAATATTGCTGTTTCAATCATAGCCATGGGCGAAGGATGGCATAACTACCACCACGTTTTTCCATGGGACTACAAAGCAGAGGAATTAGGTGTGTACATCTTAAACATAACAACACTTTGGATAGATTTCTTTGCTAAAATTGGCTGGGCGTATGACCTGAAGCAACCATCCTCTAATATGGTGCGTCGAACGATCGAAAATTATGGTGACGGTTCGTATCTACAGTTGCAGAATCAAAATTAAAAAAATATGCCAGCTTGAAAAAAACTAAAAATTAGCATTAGAGATTTTTAAGTCCATTTGAAACTTTACTGTAAATTGTACTGTTTTCTTTTAGTGCAAAAACATTATCAAAAAATTATTCAGTGATGAGAATAAAACAATTGTTTTAGATAGTTTTCGCAAGACTTTGTGAATTCAATATGAAAAAGGCTTTAATTTCAGCACGTAATTTTATTGTGAATTATGCTAACAAATATGACTTATCAAAATTTTTTGTGTGTAGCTACATAATTGAGTTGCATTAAATAATTCTTCTGAAAAATTATTAGAGAAGAAAAATATTGGAAGAAGGTGGTTTTGACGTGTTGCAAGCAAATAAATACCACCTATGTATTTTCCTTTTGTCAATGAAGTCGTTGCGGGTGAGAAAACACTGCCTATATATTCGTGCTCCGCCAATGAAATGTGGCAAGCAAGCGCATACACTCATTGTCTCCGAAGCATGTACTTTTCATCTAATCAGCATGTGAAATAGTAAATAAGCAAAGATCAACCCACAACGCGCTTCCTACGAGTTATCACATCTTAGGGACAAGCTTTGGGTGCGTTTCCAGCAGAGTAAGGCCGAAAGGAAAGCTAAAAGTTCAGGCTAAAACGCTTCTCCTTCAATGTCCCCAGTTTTGCCAATTTGCCTCAAAAGATCTTGAGAAAGCCGAAAACTGAAGCGAAAAGCACTTCCTCGCTCAATTTCTCCAGTTTCGTCTACTCGTCTACAGACTCTTACCATCCGAGCAAGCGAAACGAAGCGGGGAGGAAAAGTGTTCCGTGGAACGAGAATACGCATGCTCGGCTATTCGGCACTTATCAAAAGAATTGAGGCTAAGAGCTTACGAGGGAACGATATTTCAAGTTCTTGGACAAACTATGGAAGCGTACTGCTACCCAATCATTAATTACAACGTACGAGTAATTACGTGATTAAAGTTTTAGACGGAGATGTTGTTTAGTGTTCAACTAAAGGATGGGAGGTAAGGTGTTGGGTTGAGCCGTGAACCTCAATCATCCTTTTGGCGTTTTATGCCGTGTGGCCATCCCAATCCACAAGCTCGTCTTCTCGGTTCACTCTACAGCTTACGTGCACGTGGGAATCGCAATAAGTATCCAAATATAATATTAGCGCTACTCATTTTGATCGTCAACTGAGATCAGCTTTTGAAAAAATCAAACATTTCAATAACTAAAATATAATATCAACATTCAAATATAGTATTAATCCTACCCATACTGTCCATTAAGTAAGATCAGTTTAACTATTAAATAGTCATATTGAATATTTAACTAATGAAAATATAATATTGACATCCAATAATATATGCAGGGAAACTTTCAATTCATGTTTTTCATTTGTACATCCAAATAACTTACTCACTTCTCTGAAGATCACTCACATTCCTAAACGATTCAAACACAACGTACAATCTACAAAAGATAAAAAATTTCAGTCAGCTGGCATGCAAAAAACTAAACATTACAAGTAAACATTAAACATAAATAAGCAAACTGAAATTTTAATAGCGAGCAAGCAAGTGCTTGTCCATTGTTATCGAAATATAATACCATTTATCACTCAAACTACTTAAAAAATGATGATAGCGCATCCGCATGCATATTAAGGTCTTACCTTTCGAATTAAATGAGCATTCGAATTGCCTGAGAGCATTCAATGCTACACACCTAAGTTCCGCGAACTAGCTAAGGTATCACATCTGCAGTACAAAAAATGAGTTAAGTTCAATGCAATTAAAAGAGCAAACCAAAAACAAACAACTAATTCCATAATTGAACGAATAGACATTTAGATAATAATTCTTAAATACAATTACATTAAAGAACCAAGGAAAGAAATAGCCTGCGCCAAACAAGTATAAAAAGTAATTTAAATGAATATGGCAATTTTTCAACGCAAATAAACATGAAACTTAAAAAAAATTCCAAGTTACACTGAAGCAAACTAAGAGTGTGAATATGAAACAATAGAATTTTAGTCATTAGAATCCAATGTAATGCAGGCCAATTCAATGCAAACAAATTTACCCAAAAAACAATTTTCCCTTTCAAATTTTGCCCAATTTCACTCTCAAATATACATCCAGCACTAAATATACCATTTCATAAAGTTAAAAGTAAAGAAACGGAAAATAATGGCAGTTAAGCCGGTAAACCCCGGCAAGATTCCAAGCCAAGGCCATCAGCAGACACGCTTTTTAGATGTCTAAATTGCACGATCACTGAAATGAAAGCCAGTAGATTAAATAACAGCCTCTGAGCCGTTGACGTAAGCTGTCGACGGCCACCATATTTTTAGTTATAAGTCCCTAAAGAAACAAATAATAGTCTCTGAGCTGCCTGACTTCAACTTTCGGCAGACACGCTACATTCAGTACTAAGTCATATGCAAAATAAACATAGATTTACTATCCAGTCATAGCCTCTGATCTTTTGATCCAAAATGGTTTGCAAATACGCTACCAAGCAAGTACATTTTAAAGAAGCCACAACGTTTCTCCGGTCAATGAATTCATTCGAACTGCTAACTACTAAAAGCAAAGTCACCATTAAAACCCTTGTGGGTAACGCAAGACAATTTAAAACCCACCCATTTCCCACCCTTTCACTTCACATATGGCAACGGTATCTGTCGCGAATTATACCGCGGCTTGGAACCTAGCTATAGGTTTCTTCAAGATCGATACACAGTTCAATGAGCACGTAAACCCATTGAACTTCGGTGAAAGAATTATGTGGCACTCAAGTACTTAGGACTTGTGTACCACCGATGAACTGTGATTAACACTTAATTCCACTAATAATTGCACCTTCCAAATCTGTTCACCAATAATAATTCTCACTAAGTTTCATTTGTTTGGACTCTCAAGGATCACTAGCGCAACTACTAATCACCACTGAAACCAATATTTTTGAACTGTCAAGGATCACTAGCGAAACCAATAATTACCACTGGGAAATCAATATTCAAAAAGGGAAAGAACTTCGTTAACTATGGTTCACCGCTCTGATAATGAAATGAATATACTGAATGCTGGATAACGACTGACTAAAAACTTTATTCAAGTATTTGAATATTACTGGCTATGGTCAAAAATGCTGATCGCACAGTCCCACATTACGACATAAAGTTATTATGAAAATGAAAAGAAAACTGATGACGCTTGTGGAACAATCAAGCGACACTTGACTCCTTTTGCTCGCGAACAACTTCTACAGCGAAAATTGCTGACGCTTGTGAATGAATGTTGTGAATGAATGGATATCACTTGAAGAAGTGCTGACAATATGTCTATGTGGGGTTCGTGCGTTACATTAATGATACATTGTGATATTACGTTATATTGTATGGACAAAGTGTGATAAATGAATGAATTTTGATACATTGTATTGTACATTGTATGAACTTTGATGCAAAGATGAAAGGTAAGTAGTAAATTTTAAGAATTATGAAATTTTAGGTTGTGATGTATTTGTACATTCCTCCCCCCCGTTGAAGGGTACCTCAACTGGTTTATACATCAACGGTGAAATCTGCATTAGAAAGACGTCGTGGCGCCGCGCCGGTGTCGGTTTTGAGTTGTTGGACTGACCTCGTTTCTGGCATTGAAATTGCTTCTTCCAGAAAATGATAACAGCAAATACAGTCAGCATACTTAAGGTGGTGTAGCTGATTGCCAGCGGATGTTGAATCGATTGTTTAACTTCATTGGGTAGCTCTGTATTTCTTTGATCTGCCAGAATTCTCTGCAGCGATGTGAGGTCATTGATGTCGGTGATTAAGGTGCTGGATCATAGTACTTCGATGGGCGTAAGACTGATGCATCGGTCGATATATTGAAATCTGTGAATGCTGTGTAGGCAAGGTGAGTGGTCGTGTTGAAAACGTCATAGCTGTGTAGATTAAGTTGAGTATTTCTTACGGAACACTCCTGTTGAATTTCAATCAGTCCAGCATGTTCCAATGTGATCTGGAATGAATTCGTGCCACAGACTGCATTTAGTTTGGTGGGTTCCTTAAATGCGAACATCCATTGGTTCATTGTTTGTAGCTTCACGCACACATATTCATCAACAACTCGTGCTAGGGGGTAAGGAGTGTCGCTCTTGTTGTTGGAAAGATCAATTTCGCATGCTAAATAGCTGGATGCTGACGTAAATATGGTTTGTAGCCTGGGACAAATAAGACAATTCGTCTTACTCTCGATGCATGTTCCGAGTATTTCCGAGGAAAAGGGTAAATAATGATCTCTATGATTGTTCACAGCTAATAACGAGAACTACGGTTGGATGGCCACTATGGTGTTGTTGATGACGATTGGGATGGGTGTGAGGCGAAAGAGGTGAAATTGCTCTTGGTTCGTTAATGGCAGCTTTACACTGAAGATGAAGTAGTCCCGAGTGGCGGCACCTTTTATGGTCATCAATTTATAAAAGGCAGTTGGATCGTCATCCTGGATGGGTAATTGAAGTGGTGGTACCAAATGAGACCTTATTTTATGTATTTCCTGTTTGATCTGGCTGACTGGCAATAACATTGGACTGAGTCTTCCATGGTGTGTATCAACCAGAACGTCAATAAGTAGTGCTTGCACTCTTTGTAAACTGGATGCTCTTAGCGTCAGCTAGATGGATATCATGGTGATCAATTGGGCGATGCGTTGCTGACTCTCTTGAGCATCGTATTCTTGGATCTTATGAATTATCTCTTGAATTTGTTTTTCTATGTCGCCAAAAGTCTCGTTGATTGGTGCTTGATCCTTCTTGATGATATTGATCGTTGCATCAAGAATTGTTGTCTGATTTTTTATATGGTTGACGAGATGACCTTCATTTGTCTTGACGTGGTCAATAGTTTTCGCCAGCTCTTGCGCATACTCAGTTTCCGGAATGCCAAAGAGTGAATGAGCGATGTTACCCACCAGATCAATGGCGCCTCTTTTAATTCGTTTTCTGGATAATAGCACTTCATTTAGCTCCAATTCAGCAATAATGTAATCAAACTGCTTGACTAGAGCACTACATGTGGTGTTGTGTTGTGTCAGACCACACAGGTGTTGTAATGCTCCTCTTACATTGTGCATTGCCGTTAAGCCTCTCCAAATTGGTTTGCCGTCATAATAAATTATCAGATTCCATTCGGCTGCCATTGGTTGAATGGTTGCCAATTGCTCGAAGTACATGCCTGGTGCTTGATTGAGCCTTGTTATGTGAGCTAGCGACGCCAAAATGAGTGGTAGTGCTAGCAGTGCTATCAGGATAGTCAACATTCCTGGAGCTACAGTTATCTTCTGCCATTTTGTGGAGTTGCCTGATTGTGGGAGTCATCGTCGGAGCTCGATAGACTTTCGTACATGCGATGCGATGGTCCTGGTTCAGTTTGGGCATTTTGCTGGGGATTGCGCCCGCCTGCATTCGATGGTCCAGGAGCGTTTTCCGGGTTCTCAGGGTTGATGGCAGTTGATTTCTCTGGATTGAAGAAATCTTCAACAGGCAATGGAGCCAGGCGATGAATCGATCGTGTTCGTATTCCATGTGCTGTTTTAACTTCCACAACACGCACCATTCCATCATCACCCTTGAAGACCTTTGTGATTCGACCAAGTGGCCAATTCTGTATAGGGCAGTTGTCCTCCCTTATGACAACCATCATACCTGGTTCAACATTGGTGGATCGGGTTTGCCATTTTTGCTTGATTTGCAGCTGGCTTAGGTACTCATGTGACCACCGTTTCAAAAACTCCATTCTTGGGCATTTCACTAATTCCCATCACAACTTGTGCTGTCAAGAGCTCACCAATCAGAAAATGACCTGGAGTTAAAGCTTCTAAGTCCCTTGGGTCTGTCGACATTGGACTAATTGGACTGGAGTTTAAAACTGCCTCCACCCCAACCACAACGGTTTCCAGTTCTACATAGGTGAGTGAAGCTGCCGAGACACTGCGTAATATAAGATGCTTCGCTGACTTGACTGCTGCCTCCCACAGGCCTCCAAAGTGAGGTGTTCTTGGTGGAATGAATTTGAATTGTATTCCTCTTGAACTGCATGCATGGACTCTTGAGCAGGTTGTGAGTATATTATTGAATCAAGTTCAGCCAGTTTGTTCTTTTCGCCGACAAAATTGGTTGCATTTTCGCAATACAGCTTCTCACAATGACCTCTTCTTCCCAGGAAACGTATAAGTGAACCAATGAATGCATCTGTAGAAAGATCTGTGGCCAACTCTAGGTGGACCGCCTTGGTGGCAAAGCAGCAGAACACCACAATATAGGCTTTCTGTGGTTTTTTACCTCGAACCTTGTAGTGTACCCAAAATGGGCCGCACAAGTCCACTCCTGTATTTATGAATGGCCTGGCAGGCTGAACTCTAGTTCCTGGTAGATTTCCCATGATTTGGTTCATGAGTTTTGGTTTGGCTTTGACGCACGTTACGCAATGGTGTACAATTGATCTTGCCATTGTTTTTCCTTTAATGGGCCAGAATCTCTGCTGAGCATGGTTGAGTAACATTTGAGGTCCACAGTGGAAACTTTGAACATGAATACTTCGCATGAGCAACTTGGCCAATGGATCATTGTAAGGAAGTAGCATGGGATGTTTGGCATCGTACGAGCTTGACGAATTTTGGAGACGGCCGGATACTCTGATGATTCCATCCTCATCGATAAATGGTGTCAGATCAGAGAGAGGGCTTCCCTTTTTGACCATGTTGTGGTTTTTGAGCTGGAGCAGGTCATCTTTGAAATCATTCGCTTGAATGGTGCGGACGATGGACATTAGGGCCCTGTGCAATTCTTCTGGTGTTAATGAGAGGTGTTCAGTACGGTTGAGTTTTGGTTGCCTGGCATGACGACCAAAACGGAGCATATACGCAATTATTCTCTGCAATGTTGTGAATGAATTGTGGTGGTCGATAAGATATATGGTATCGACTGGTTGAGAGGTGGCGGCCACTGTCACTTCTGCTTTCTTCTGTTTTAACTCTGATGGACCACTCGGTGTAATTTGGTTAATGTTTTTGTGAAATGGAGCTGGCCATAATGCTTCATCGCCATGCAGAAACCAGGGACCATAAAACCAAATGTTTTCTGCTGCCAGCTTGCGGGCTTGCACTCCACGGGATACTAAGTCAGCTGGGTTGTCAGCGGATTTCACATGACGCCATTGTGAGGCTAATGAGCCTTCCTGGATTCTAGCTACTCTATTGGCCACGAAGGTTTCAAATGATGACGATGGTGTATTGATCCATGCAAGGGCCACCTCAGAATCACTCCAGAAAAATATTGGACGATTTTCATAGTTCAAATCTTGCCTTACTCTTGTGGCAAGCTGGACACCCAGAAGAGCCACACACAACTCCAGACGTGTTATTGGTTGGATTTTGAGAGGTGCCACACGAGATTTTGCGCATGGAAGTCTTACAACCACCTTTCCATCCTGTTGAATGGATCGTAGATAGACTGCCGCTCCATAGGCCTTTTGTGAGGCATCCACAAACACATGGACCTGAATTGATTTGGGTGTTTGCTGAGAGAATGCATGCCGTGGGAAACGGAGTTTCAGCAAACATTTGATATCATCGCGGAATGATTTCCACGTTGCTTCCAAGTTCGAAGGTAATGGGTCATCCCACGAGCTATTTAGTTGCAACAGTTCCTGGATAAACATCTTCGCCGTGACTACTATTGGTGAAAGCAACCCTAAGGGGTCGAATATTCTGGCCAATTCCGAAGTGACTATGCGCTTAGTGATTGTTTCCTTAGCCGATTGGTTGACTCTTATGAGAAACTGGTCATCACTTGGCTGCCACATAAGACCCAATGTCTTGACTGTATTTGCTTTGAGCCCCTCTAGATCTAAGTCAACTTCTTGATCCTCTACTGGAATATGGTCCAGAAGTCTTCTGTTGTTTGCGGACCATTTGCGCAAATTAAAACTAGCAAGGCCCAGCAACTCGGACAGCTGTTTCTGCATCTCTATGGCCTCAACTAATGAGCTGGAGCCAACCAATCCATCATCCACGTAGAAATGTTCCTTCAGAGCGATAGATCCCAATGGATACCTTTGGTGGTTATCCTGCGCGAGCTTTTGGAGGCACTTGGTTGCCAAATAAGGTGCAGAACGAGTGCCATATGTTACAGTTTTGAGTTGATAATATCGAGCTGGCTGCTTGGGATCATCACGCCAAAGAATGAGCTAATACTTCCTGTCCTCTGGATGTAACAAAATCTGGTGATACATCTTCTGGATATCCGCCGTAAATACATAGGTTGGAAGGCGAAAACGGAAAAGAATTGTGAACAATTCTGGTTGCACTGTTGGTCCATTATGTAGTATGTCATTGAGCGACACGCCGGAACTGGTTTTAGATGATGCATCAAAAACCACTCGAAGCTTGGTGGTTGTACTTTCAGGCTTGAGGACATAGTGGTGTGGTATGACGTATACTGGTCTGGTAATTCCGAAGCACTTATTCTGGACATGTGACCCAATGATTCGTACTCCCTCATAAATTCGTTGTATTGTTCGCGCAAGGCCGCATCCTTCGCCAATCGTCTCTCAAGACCACAGAGTCGATTAAATGCTGTTTTCTTCGACTCGCCTAACGTGGTGGATCCATCCAAGAAAGGCAGTCGAACCATGAAGCGACCATCCTGAAATCTTCTGGTGTTCTCCACAAAATGGCTTTCGCAACGCTTTTCGGCTAAGGATAGCGCTGGTTGATTGGTTGTAACTTCATCAATTTGCCAGAAACGCTCGATTAGATCGTTGGTAGCCTGCTCCTCTGGCGTAAATACACCACAAGTAACGCTGGATGTATTGGCTGCATAGATGCCTCCGGAAATCATCCACCCAAAGACAGTATTCTGTAGAATTGGCAAACCCTCATCTAATTGTATTTGACCTGACCTTAGTAGCTGATGATAAAACTCTGCCTCCGGAAGGATGTCTGCATGCTCAGGTTGATTAAAAGTGGGGTCCGCCAAGGAAACTGTTGCTGGTATTGGCCATGAAGTGATGTCAATATGTCTTGTTGGTTCCTTAGACACAATCTCCGGAAGTACAAATGCTTCAAGTCTAGTCGCATATTTCGTGATTCGAGATAAAATTTCCAACTCGATTTTTCGTCTAGAACTTCTTGCAGCTCCACCGATTCCTTCAATTTGCAAATCTGCTCGCTGTGATGACAGACCCAATCGCTTGATAAGCCTCTCGGTCACCAGGTTGACCTGAGATCCGGAATCCAGCAATGCTCTGCATGTCACGGTTAGCCCATTGTGTGACTTCACCAAAATTTTTGCTGTCCCAAGGATGACGTATCTATGGTAGTCGTGGTTGTATGAAGCTGCAAGGGACGATGAGTTTGAAGGCCGAACATCCTGCTGGTTATTCTTGATGCTATCTCGCCTTATTGCAGGTTGCTGAGTCATGTCAAGATGCAGAAGTGTGTTGTGCTTATGGCTGCACTTGGTGCATGTTCGCAAGGTGCATGCACTGGCCTTGTGCCCTGGTCGGAGGCAGTTGACACACAATTTATTCTTTTGAACGCACTGGAGCCTCGTTGTGACTGGCATTTGCAGAAACTGCTTACATGAAAATAATGGGTGTGCTGATTGCTTGCACACCACGCATGACGGGTTTCGTTTATCCGGGACAGTAGACGTGAGAAATCGAGCTGAGCCTGGTTTTTCCCTATGACCGATGGATTCAATCGACTGGAAGCGAAACTCCAAAAATGCTCTCAAAGGTTGATTCTCCTTCGGCTTCGTTATAGACTGCTCATACAGTGTGTGGCTCTGCCGGTCTAACTTCTTCACAAGGAAGTGAAGAAGTAGCGGATCCCATGATGAGACATCAACTCCCAGATTACTCAAGGCCAGCAGTCCTTCATGGACGGTGTCATGCAGGTTTTTTACCATCGCTGATGTTGGCGTTTCAGTGGCGATGGCCGGTATGCCCATCATCTTGGCTATTATTGCTGATGTTAATAGTCTTTGGTTATTGTATCGACCTTGGATTAGGTCCCAAGCTGATTCATAGTTTGCCTCTGTCAATGGGAGATGCCGGATAAGTTTTTCTGCCTCACCAGTCAGATGGTTCTTCAAATACCACATATTCTGTATCGCTGATATTGTCTGCACATGTATCATCTGCGTGAACATGTCGCCAAACTGAGCCCATTTGAGGTAGTCACCGTTGATTGTTGGGATAGTGACCTTAGGAAGGCGTATTGCTGCAGCACTTGTATTTGCGGCAGTATGATTGTATAGCTTGATTGTGGTGTTTCTGCCATCATTGAACATTCTCTAACAGTGTCTTCGAGCCTTACATATGCCTCCATGTCATAATCCATAGGATCATCCCCAAGTTCCAGAATCGAATAATGAAGGTCTTCAATTTGGCCCCACAACTTCCTCACTAAATTATGCACCATGCTCACAGACTGGGGACTCATTTGTGCTGAAATAGTTGACAGGTGACGCTGAGCTGTAGCCATGATAGCTTTCTGGCGGCATATTATCGTGGTTATCTCCACTGGTTGTGCGGAGTGTCGGTTAATTGGACTTGGTTTGTGATCCTTCACACCACGATCCCTTTCATCTTTCAGCTCAGTGCTCTGAATATTGTCCACTGGTTGTGCGGATTGGCGTTTAGTTGGCTTAGGGTTATGATTCTTCACACCATGATCCTTGTCATCTTTCAGCTCGGTGCCCTGAATGCTGTGAAGTTCACTTTGGAAAATCTCCTGGTATTTTTTCCCCAAGTTTGCGACCTGGTTGTAGTAATCCATGTGGAAGTAGGAATGTTCAGTGGGAACTGGATCCAATGCACGGATTTCATTGTCCGTTTCTTCAAATCCATCCCATGCAGTTGACAGCTCTCGAAGGCGCCTTTCAAAGTAGGAGCTTGTTTTCCTTTGAGCACTATCCTTGTTGTAGTTACGGATCAGTGTTTGAATTTCCTCTGCAGTTTTCTGTTGCTCTGTGGCGAGCTGGTCCATGTTGATTGATAAAAGATGCGAAGGATTCAAAATCGACGAGATGTGTTAGAGGACCTTCGCGGATCACTGTTGTAGCACTCCAGGTGTTGTGAATATGGATCACGTCGGGGTCACCAAAATGTCGCGAATTATACCGCGGCTTGGAACCTAGCTATAGGTTTCTTCAAGGTCGATACACAGTTCAATGAGCACATAAACCCATTGAACTTCGGTGAAAGAATTATGTGGCACTCAAGTACTTAGGACTTGTGTACCACCGATGAACTGTGATTAACACTTAATTCCACTAATAATTGCACCTTCCAAATCTGTTCACCAATAATAATTCTCACTAAGTTTCATTTGTTTGGACTCTCAAGGATCACTAGCGCAACTACTAATCACCACTGAAACCAATATTTTTGAACTGTCAAGGATCACTAGCGAAACCAATAATCACCACTGGGAAATCAATATTCAAAAAGGGAAAGAACTTCGTTAACTATGGTTCACCGCTCTGAGAATGAAATGAATATACTGAATGCTGGATAACGACTGACTAAAACTTTATTCAAGTATTTGAATATTACTGGCTATGGTCAAAAATGTTGATCGCACAGTCCCACATTACGACATAAAGTTATTATGAAAATGAAAAGAAAACTGATGACACTTGTGGAACAATCAAGCGACACTTGACTCCTTTTGCTCGCGAACAACTTCTACAGCGAAAATTGCTGACGCTTGTGAATGAATGCTGTGAATGAATGGATATCACTTGAAGAAGTGCTGACAATATGTCTATGTGGGGTTCGTGCGTTACATTAATGATACATTGTGATATTACGTTATATTGTATGGACAAAGTGTGATAAATGAATGAATTTTGATACATTGTATTGGACATTGTATGAATTTTGATGCAAAGATGAAAGGTAAGTAGTAAATTTTAAGAATTATGAAATTATAGGTTGTGATGTATTTGTACAGGTATCAAATCACATTTTAGAATGTTACGTTAAGATTCTTCAAGCAATCGTTTCCTCAAGATCAAAATCAATAGTTTTATAAACGGCGAATGAAGTGACCTTGCATGGCACTGTACCATCTTCCAGCAAGGTCACGACGGTGCCACTCTGCGTGCATATGCCCAAACTTCAATCCTCGGATGGAGGACTGGGAGGATGGACGTCGAGAAGTTCACTGACGCGCTTACGGCAGGCGCACCGTTGCTGGGAGCTCCGCCAGGGAGTGGAGGGCCTACAGCCAAGGACTTGGTGAACTCAACTATGGGTACCATCATAGCTGCTTGCGAGTCTTCCATGCCCCGCCGGAGACCCCGAAATGGTAAGCCTCCAGTATACTGGTGGTCAAACGAGATCGCCGAACAAAGAAGCGAGTGTCACAAACTTTGGCGAGAGGCCCAGCGGGCGCGAACACGGGAGGAGGCAGACACTAGGCTAGCAGCATACAGGTCCGGCAGGAAATATCTTCGCAGGCTTATTAACAAGAGCAAGGCCCGATGCTGGCAAGACCTCGTGGACGATGTAAATAGGGACCCGTGGGGCCTTGGCTACAAGCTGGTCATGGGGAAACTTGGTGCCCTACGGAAGCCTTGTATACATGACGCGGAAAAGATGGACGCGATAGTGCGGGGACTCTTCCCCGCCCATCCCGTCCGTGTTGACGCTGTCCATGGTGAAACAGCAGTCAAGTGCCCACTCTTCACACAGCTGGAACTGGAGGAGGCAGTCCTCTCCCTGAAAGCGAGGAAGGCTCCAGGTCCAGATGGTGTTCCAGCTGAGGTTTTGCAGCTCGTCTATCACCATTGTCCTGACTTGCTGCTCAGCACATTCAACGCTTGCCTACGGGACGGGGTTTTCCCGGTACGATGGAAGGTGGCGAGGCTCGTGCTGGTCAGCAAGGGGAAGGGAAATCCCGAATCGCCGTCTGCATACCGCCCGTTATGCATGCTAGACACGGCTGGGAAAGTGCTAGAGAAACTCATCAAGGGAAGACTCACTGACGCGATTCGTGCTGCTTGGGACCTATCTCCTCGGCAGTACGGCTTTAGAGCAGGACGTTCTACCATTGATGCGATTGCAGAGGTGGTGAACGCGGTCCAAAAGGCAGAGGCATATAGTCGCACCAAGCGACGGATCATCCTGTTGGTGACACTCGAGGTCAGGAATGCCTTCAACTCCGCTAGATGGGTGGATATTCTGGATACGCTGGAAAACTCTTTTCAAGTTCCAGAATATCTAATGCGGCTTTTGAGGAACTACCTAAAGGACCGAAGCCTGCTCTACGACACGACACAGGGCCAACAAAGGATGGAAATTACATCGGGTGTTGCCCAGGGATCTATCCTTGGTCCGGACCTGTGGAACGTGTCTTACGACGGGCTACTGAGACTTGAGATGCCAGATGAGTCGCGCTTGGTCGGCTATGTGGATGATGTTGCAGCTCTGGTCGCCGGACGCACCGTTGAACAAGCGCAACTTAGGCTAGGTATGCTAATGCGCCGAGTGAGGGACTGGATGACTGCTCGCGGGCTCAGTTTAGCACTGGAGAAAATCGAAGTGGTCATCTTGACAAAAAAGAGAATCCCTAGAGTAAGGATGATCAGTATTGGAGATATACAGATCGAATCGAAGCCAGCGGTGAAGTACCTGGGGCTACTGATCGACTCGAAGATGAGTTTCTCTGAGCAAATCAGGGCAACGGCTGAGAAGGCTGCTTCGGGAATATCGGCCCTGAGTCGACTTATGGCCAACGTAGGGGGACCCAGCCCCATCAAGAAGACACCTCTTGATGAGCGCTGTAGGGTCAGTGCTACTGTACGGAGCAGAAGTATGGGGCGACGCTCTCAGCAAGGAGGTATACCGAAAACGATTGGCACAGGTACAGAGAAGAGGAGCACTGAGAATTGCATCTTCGTATCCAACAGTCTCCGACTCGGCGGTGAGAGTGATTGCAGGCGTGATACCTGTCGCCCTCCTTGCTAGAGAGCGCCGCGCTATTTACCTGCGCCGAAACGAGGATGCGAGGGAGATCGTTGTCCGCGAGGAGAGACAACGCTCGCTCAACGATTGGCAGCAGTCTTGGAGGAATTGCACGAAGGGAAGGTGGACGGCGCGCCTCATCCCGGATGTGAGACCGTGGCTAAATCGAAGGCATGGTGAGACTGACTTCTATCTGACCCAGCTTTTGAGCGGGCACGGGTGTTTTCAGTCTTACCTGCACAAGATCGGCAAGTCACGGTCTCCCGATTGTCGGTTTTGCCCAGGAGAGGGGGACAATGCCTGTCACACATTTTTTGCGTGTACGAAATGGGTCAGGCTGCGAAGGGAACTCTACAGGGAGACGGGAGAGCTCACCCCGGATAATATAGTTGCGGTGATGCTCGAATCGGTTGACAAATGGAACCAGGTGGCACATTATGCTCGGGCAGTCCTAAAATATAAAAGGGACTCACAGCAGCCGGAGGCACTGGGGCTGGGGGATCGCTCTTCTGGCAATTCCTCTTCCCCCCTCCCCTCCCGCTAGGAAAGGGACTCCCCAGCTTGAAGGCGCCCCACGGCGTAACAAAACGAGACCTGGCCCAAAGTAATGTGTCAAACGGTTCCAGGCTAGGTTCTCAGATTGACAGGGGAGGTGTTTAGTGGGTAGTCCAAAGGTATCCTCCATGGGAGTCCCACACTGCCAGACTCGGCGGGCATAAATGCCTTCACCTCCCTACCACAAAAAAAAAAAAAAAAAAAAAAAGGTCTAGGGCAGCATGACGCCAAACCAATTAAACACTCACTAGGGAGAAATTAGAAGGAACACATATAGGGTCTTTAATGAAGGCCGAAACAATATGCTCCCAAGCTGTCGCTTCAACCATCTTTTACAATAATCTTTCTCGCAAAATATTTTCAACCCAGTGTTTCTGTTTAACAGTTCACTAAAATTAATAAAAGTATGAACGGGAACCTTTAAGCTTAGAATCTCTCCTTCTAATTTCAGTTTGATGAGAAAAGATCGACATAATTTTCATTAACTCAATAAAAAACGTTCATAACTATTTGAACATACTGCAGAAAAGATTTCTAATAACCCTCCCTTTTTCACCACCACAAATGGATAAACACGTATGTAATAGACAGTTTAAGCCAATTAAACGACAATTAAATGTATATAACTTGAACGCTCTTCCTTCTACACAATCCCATAGTATAAATGGACGCTACAAAACGCATTAAACTGACTAATTACAAACAATTGGTCTTCGAGGCAATTGCCTGTCAACCACAAATTAGTACATACATATCATATACATACTTCATATACTTCCTAGCAATTCGCGCATTTGAAAGCTACGATACATCGCTTCATTCAATTTGCTCATTTATCATTACGGAAGCAATGCTAATCTTGTCTTCATTAGAAGCGAGCAAAAACAATCATATAAACCCCAATCTATTACTCCCGCTCACATTAACAACATTGACTATACATATTAAGAGGATAGTTTATGTATCACACTCATTATTTCACACCCCATAAAGGCAAGATAGCTTACAACAATAACAACGACGCCCAACATCAATAGAAAGCTATTCTCTCGTCATACCTTCTTCCGAAGCGAGTCAATTCCAGAACGTAACGAATGTAATGTCAAACATCCCATTTAAATATTAACTCGGTCCCAATAAGTAACCACCAAAGCTTTAAAAATATTTTCCAAAAAAAACTTCCTTACTAACTTATTACCACATTAATTCAAAAGAATGGTAGCAAAAGCCTACATAAAGAGCTTTTTGATATAGCGTTAAAGAAATTAATTGAATAGAGTATTAATAAACCGTGAATGGTATAATTAAAGGAATTTTTTGGTTGAACGGAGACCAGAACATTTAAACTTCATACCAGTATACATAGGATATACTGGTTATGTAACATGTTTACTATTTCTCTTCAGGCCATCATCTTTAGTTAGATACACACGGGTGATGGCGACCACCATGCTAAGAGGTGAGAGAATTATTTTTAATTTTCTTCCTTATGCAAACTTAATGTTTTTGTAACTACAAATTAGCTTCAGGTTAGTTTCCTCCTGTAAGTACTCATCTTTTCTAAACTTTTGAATTTACCATTCGACCCTTTTTACATCAATTCCATGTAAAGCATGGTGGTCACCAGCACTCGTGTGTATCTAAATAAGAGTGATGGCCTGAAGAGAATTAGTACACATGTCGGAACCACCTTCTTCTAACATTTTTCTTCTCTAATAATTTTTCTGAAAAATTATTTAAAGCAACTTAATTATGTAGCAACACACAAAAAATTTTCATAAATAATTACAAGCTATTAGAGCTATTCCAAAAACGAGATCAATGCCTGCACAAAGCAATAAAGCTCACTGTAGAGCACAAAATAATCGTATAAATTCACGTTAAATTAAGTTAAAAGGTCAAATTATCAATTTAAAAGTTTAGTTTAGCAGTAATAAATATTGTTCAAAGATCCGAAGGGGTGTCTCCACAAAATAATATAATCTTTCTGGAGTACAAGGTATCTCGGAGCAAAAAGTAACCGTGGTAAAAAGTGCCCCGTTGAGAAGTACCACGGAGTATAACTTATCTTGTGATAAAACCTACATACGGTAAAAAGTACCCTAGGATATATGCGCCGGATATAAGACTATGGGCAAACAGGTAATAAGTACACTAGGGTAAAAAGCACCCCAGTTTATAAACTAATTTGTGATAAAAATTACCACGTGTTAAAAAGTCCCCGGAGGAAAAGCACCCCAAGTCAAAGGAGCTCCATGGAAAAAAATACCCCAGGATTAAAAGTACCTCGGGGCCCGAATGATCAGGTCGCAAAAAGTACCCCAGGATTAAAAGCAAAAACTACACCGCGCTTAAAAGTGCCCCAGAGGAGAAGAAACGCGGGGCAGAATCTACCACAGGGCAAAATTCTACTCCTGAGGAAAAACACCAGGGTATAAAGAACTTCGAGGTAAAATAAAAATACCCAGCAGAAAAATGTACCGTGGTGCAAAAAATATCTCCGATTAAAAAGTACTACGGGGAATAAATTCCCAGAGGAAAGAAAGTTTCCCAAAGGGTGGAAATGTACATCGGGACAAGAAGTAATTAAAGGTAGAACCTTCCTCGGCATAAAACCCAACCCCAGTAAAAAATAAATCCGGTGCAAAAAGTACCCCGGTGCGACCCGGTGTAAATAGTATCCAGACGTAAAAAATTCTCTTAGGTACGCAATACGTCAGGATAGTAGGCAACTCAAGATAATAAGTGTACGGGAGCAAAAAGGGCTGGGTAAAAATTTAGCGTAGCAAAAATTTGCTCTAGTTTAGAAAGTAACCTGAAGTAACAAGTACTCCGGGGAAATATATAGCACAGAGTAAAAGATACTTTGAAAAAAAAAAAGGAAGAAAAAGCAACGAAATTATTTCCGAGTTGAAATGAAATTATTTCGGAGACAAAAAATACCCATGGGGAAAATTATTTCAGTGCGAAAAGTATCTTGGGGTAAAAAGCAGGTCGAGGCATATGATTCTACAGCATCAAAAAGTCACGGGAGAAAAATATAACCCAGAGCTTAAACGAACCTAAGAAAAAGATTTACCTTGATTCAAAAATGTTCACCAGGCCCGGGCAAAAAGTACCACGAAGTAAAGAGTACCCGGGGGATGGGAACTAACCGAAGTAACCAATATCAAAATTATTCTGTAGCAATAAGTTCCACTGAGCAAAATAAGTGTGGAAAAGAAACCCAAGATAAAAGTACTCCAAAGTAAGAAGTACCCCACGGCAAAAGTAATCCAGTGCAAAAAAAACCCAGGGCTAATAGTATCCCGACGAAAAATCCACTTTGGAGTAAATGCACTCCAGGGTAAAAATTACGTCCGGAATAAGAACCACACTGGAGTTATAGCTAACCAGGGATAGAAAGTACTCTAAAAATATAGAAAACTGGGGCAAAAACTATCCCACGTTAAAAGTGCCATAAATAAGAATGTACCCCGAAGTAAAATGTACCCTCAGCGTAAAAAATCTTCAGTCTTAAGTTTAACTCCAATGCATAAATAACCGTTACTGAAAAGTGCCTGGGAGGAAAAAGTATCCTCACAGAAAAAGGACTCTGGGGCAGAAGGTTCTCTGGGTAAAACTCTACCCCAGTGGGAAAAGTTACCTGGGGAAAAAGAACTCTAGGGCAAAAAGTAGTCCGGAGGGGCGGACTTAAAACTACCGTGGGGAAAAAGTATCCTAGAGCCAGTACCTCGAAGCAAAAATGACCCTGGGGTGGAAAGTATCATGGATTGAAAATTACTCCGGGGCAAACAGTTCTGCGGGGTAAAAAGTGCTTCGAGCTGAGAAGTACCATGAAGGAAAAAGTACCCGGGAGCCAAAACTCTACAGTTACAAGGTTTATTCCGACATAAAAATTTTCCCAGCATGAAATTCTACCCCGTGGGAAGAGTATCTTGGAAGCAATAAATACTGAGGGTGAAGCCACTCAAGGCAACCCAAGGTAAATAGCACGCTGGGTCTAAAACTAACACCAGCTCAAAAAGTTTCACATAGTGAAAAGTTAACTGAGGTATAAAATATTTTGTAGTCAAAAACTACACCGGGGAAATAAGTATCCAGGCTGAAAAGTCAACAGGGTAAAAAGTTTCCCAAAGCCAGAAGTAAACCGGAACGGAAAGTACCCTGAGGAATGATCCAGCGGTAACAAGGTAGTTCAGTTCAATATATAACCCGCAAGAAGTTCACCGGATAAAAAGTGCTCCCAGGGCAAAAAATACCTCGAATTGGAGACAATGCAGTGCAAAATGTCCCTTTGGAAAAAAGTGTCCCAAGGAGCAAAAAGTCCCCCGGCATAAGTTGCGTGTATTAATAAACACTTCGAGGTAAAGATTACCTTGACAGAAAAACTCAATCAAAGTAAAAAGTACATCCAGCCAAAATATATCCCTGGGAAAAATTTACCATGGACAAGAGTAACATATTCCATGGTCAAAAGAACCCAAATTACCGTGCGGTAAGAAGCATAATCAGGAGAGAATTATCTTGGAGTAAAAAGTACACCGGGGAAAAGTGGAATGACGACGGTTCAAGCAGGTAAAAGGGAAAGAGGTCCGGGAAGTTTAAAAGAAAATAGAGGGTTTAATCGCAGATTAATCATTGAAAATTTTGCATGCGAATTAACGACCAGGAGTGAGTGACGAGTTCGTGAAATTGAAAAGAAAATAAATATGGGAATCAACGACTTAAAGTGGATGGCGAATGTTGAACCCAAAAAAAGTTGTGAATTCAATTTGGTAAAAAAAGACGTGTGGTGAATCTCGTAAATAAAGCTAGTGGCCGATAAACTTCAGGGGTTGCATGCTCCGTCGAATCAGTGTATTAGATACAAACAAGATTCCTTTAATAGGTACTTCTTCAGTGCTCTAGGTTAAGCAATTTTCTTCTATAAATTAATGTCTGCAAATGCGGTCAGCTCCGCCAAAATTTAAATGGTTTTTATTTTGATCGTTTGGATATGTTAATCATTTTTGGCTATTTTAGTCTTGATTTGATGGGCTTAAGTACCTGGAATGCCTAACTTGAATAGTGGTTTGTGCATTTTAGGAATTATTTTTTTTTCTCTCTTTTGGTTTTCGATGAGTTTTGTTATGATTTATATATAATGGTTTTGATTGTTTGATTACAAAATGTAATCACGGGGTTGACCGCAGTTCCAGTAACACCCACCATACTGGAATTTTCCGTTTTACAGTCCTCACTGGCTATAACAGCACTCATGCTGTGGTAGTATGCATGTTGGTAAGGATCAACCGAATTTCAAGTCGTTGGCTATATCTCCCTGCATCGGATATTTGGACGTTGATCCATCTCTTGGAATTAGCCAATACTTTTTGCCCGAGCTGTTATGAAGTCCGTAGTACTCCATAATGTTCTCGTAGTCGGCTCTTTGTGGCGATAATTTTGAGCGGAGTCCGTTTTCAAAGATTATGGCTACGTCAGACGCTATTCCAGTTTGTCTGTTTTGTATTTCATTAAAAAATTTAATCTTTTCTCCATTTAATTATCTGTCCTTTTCTCTTTAATGGGGAGTCATTTGGAGAAACGATAGAAAAGTCAGTTTTCATAATTTAATCTATCAATTGCATGCATGCACTCACTACACTCGATATGATTCATTGAAGGTTTAGGTTTTGATATTGATTTGGTTTTATGTACAGAGTTAACTTTGTAAGTGATTTATCTTTTGGGAGAATTTAGGTTTTGTTTAGTTGTAGCTTATTGGTTTAAATTAGGGTTTTCATTTTTATTGGCCTGGCTGTAATTTTACTTTGTTTAATTATTTGGCCTTTAGGATAGTTTGTTTTGTGTTTGGTTTTAGTTTTGATTAAATATTAGTAAGTTTGCTTTTTGAGAATTGAGTTTTGGTTTTGACTATTGGTTTTGAGTCGGTTGTAATTGGAGGATAGTTTTATACACAAAAATTTAGATCAGGTAATTTTTATTTAAAGTTTAGGTAAGGTGTTAAAAGTTTATATATATTTATTTACTTGTTAGTCTGTCTGTCTTCAATTTGATTTCGATGTTATATTCAATGAATCGGTTGTTTGTCCATCTGGAATCAATTGAACCATTTATTTTATTCAAATTGTCTGCATTGTTCACCTGCTATTTATTGATTCTGCTGATTTTTTCAGTGCGTCCATCCATTAATTGATATTCAATTTATTGCTTTTTATATTTGGTCATCCAGTATTTATAATATTACTTTGCGACTCAATTCAATTTTGATGGTTCTAATACTAGCCTAGACATCGACCCGTTCTTGTTTCGAGCCGGCACTTTGATGAGAAGCTACAACATTCCCCTGGAGGAATTGGCATATAGTTTTCACTTCCTACTGGAGGGACCAGCAGAAGAATGGTATTGGTTATTCTGGCAGCTCTAGCCACATTGAAGGAGCGTTATGGATCTTATTGGATGGACGTAAATAAGCTGCAAGTAATCTATGCACGTTTCCAGAGGCTAGATGAATCTTTCCGTGAGTTTTATGGCTCCGTAATAGAGATGGTTTTGTGTCTTAAAAATTGGCTATCCAATTTTGACATCCAGACCAGCCTATTGCAGTAGGCTTGGAATTCGCACCGGTATCAGAACTACTTTGTCACTGCACACGAGTTGAAGCTATGTGATATCTTTCAGGTAGACCTGTGGTTGACCATCACAATAGGCATCTTCCCAGCATTGACGCTGTGGGTATGTGGGAGAACGCCTGGTGTGATCCTCAAGGAAGGTCAGCAGCAGGATATCATGCACACTTTCAGAGTTGGCCTCCAGGTGAAACCGTTCCTTCCTTCCAAGAACATCATCACTCGGTGAATAACCAGATACCACACAAGTTTCTTAATTTCACCTCGTATGTCCGTTTTACCACAATTTTCTGGGAATGTGATTAACCAGTGTAATGTTTTAAACTACGTCAAAAGCCATGAAATGACGGGTAATAATCTAAATTGAAATAATCTTCCAGGATCGCTTTCGGAGATCTTGGAGGTATTTCTTCACCAGGCGTCTCTTGAAGCGTGTCTGTGTGGACTCAATTGTTGCAAGTCCTGGCGATAATAGACTCTATGCAGAGGCTTTGGAGCAGGAAATTTAGATCTATTGTTGAACTTGGGTTGGCATATGCACATCATGTATGCTCATGTCCAGATTGCATCAGTATATAAGGATCTAGTTCTGGGATACGTCACAAAGTTGGTGCAACGTAAGAACACCAGCAAATTGGGATCTCTTCAAAATAGCACCAATCCAGGTCATGTCTTTCGAAGTAGCCCCAGAGCCTCAGAATCCCGAACAACACTTATTGAGGCTAGAGGATCAGCAACGACTGGACTTCGGCAGGCAACCGTTTCCATCATATTATGAGGAACGCTTGGGTAGGACCAGTCCCGTATCTTACCACGTTGACACTGGTCCTGTTTGACCTATTAAGTAGTGGCATTATGCTGTCTCGCCCGATATATGGAAATCATAGTATGACAAACTCAGTTGTATGTTGTCTTTGGGGGGTAACAGAGAACAGTCAGAGTTCTTGGAGCTCCCTTGTGACCAACGTCAGAAAACCTGACAAAGCATGTTTATGGCTTGAGGATAGACGCCTCAACCAGGTGACCTTTAAGGATGCCTATCCATTGCCACTGATTAAAGATATTTAGGCACGGTTTCAAAACATCAGGTTCATAATCAGCTTAGACCTGAAGGATGCCTTATGGTGAATTCCGTTGAATGCAGCAAATGGCCTTCACTATTCCTGGCATACCCTTATACCATTTCAAAGTCATGCCGTTTGGTTTACGGAATATTACCCAAACGTTTTGTTAGCTGATGCATAAAGTTAAACAGCATTAGATTCAAGACAAGGTATTTGTTTACCTAGATGACAGTCCAACATTTTATGAGCTCTTGGAAATCCTGAGTACTGATGCGAAACTGCCCAGGGCCGCGAACTTGACCATCAATGTCAAAAGGAGCAAGATCGTCAAAGAGGAAATCAAATATCGCGGCTTTGTAGTGAGTGATGATACCTTGCACACCAATTCGGCGAAAGTTTCTGTGATAGCTTTCTATCCTGAACCCTGAACGACTAGAGAAGTGAAACGGCTCATGGGCATAGTAAGATGGTACTGACATTTTTTCCGAACCTTGCATCGGTTACCGCTCTTCTGAAGCATTTGCTTAAGGGTAAACGCTCCTTCAAGTGGTCTGCTACTGCAAATGTTGCCTTCAATAAATTGAAGCAGTTAATTGTTTGCACTCCATTGTAGGCCAAACCCGATTATACACGACTTACGAATCGAATCGAAGCCAGGCGTGAAGTACCTGGGGCTACTGATAGACTCAAAGATGAGTTTCTCTGAGCAAATCAGGGCACCGGCTGAGAAGGCTGCTTCGGGAATATCGGCTCTGAGTCAATTTATGGCCAACCTAGGGGGACCCAGCCCATCATGAAGACGCCTCTTGATGAGTGCTGTAGGGCCTGTGCTTCTGTACGGAGCAGAGGTTTGGGGCGACGCTCTCAGCAAGGAGGTATACCGAAAACGTTTGGCACAGGTACAGAGAAGAGGAGCACTGAGAATTGCATCTTCGTATCCAACAGTCTATGACTCGGCAGTGAGAGTGATTGCAGGCGTGATACCTGTCGCCCTCATTGCTAGAAAGCGCCGCGCTATTTACCTGCGCCAAAACGAGGATGCGAGGGAGATAATTGTCCGCGATGAGTGACAGCGCTCGCCTCATCCCGGATGTGAGACCGTGGCTTAATCGAAGGCATGGTGAGACTGACTTCTATCTGACGCAGCTTTTGAGCGGGCATGGGTGTTTTCAGTCTTATCTGCATAAGATTGGTAAGTCACGGTCCCCCGATTGTCGATTTTGCCCAGAAGAGGAGGACCATGACTGTCACACATTTTTGCATGTACGAAATGGGTCAGGCTGCGAAGGGAACTCAACAGGGAGACGGGGAGCTCACCCCAGATACTATAGTTGCGGTGATGCTCGAATCGGTTGACAAATGGAACCAGGTGGCACATTATGCTCGGGCAGTCCTAAAATATAAAAGGGACTCATAGCAGCCGGGGGCGCTGGGGCTGGGGGATCGCTCTTCTGGCATTTCCTCTTCCCCTCTCCCCTCCCGCTAGGAAAGGGATTCCCCAGCTTGAAGGCGCCCCACCGCGTAACAAAACGAGACCTGGCCCGAAGTAATGTGTCAAACGGTTCCAGGCTGGGTTCGTAGGCATGGAAGTCCCACACTCTGTGCATAAATAGCATTCACCTCTCTACTACAAAAAAAAACCGATTATAGAAGGAATTTTTATATTCAATATGACGCAAGTACGGTGGGTTTTGGAAGTGTGTCGTTCCAGAAAGACAATGAAGGTGGAGAGCATACACTTGCGCATATGTTGATGAAGAACTATAGCATTATCGAATTGAAATGCTCAGCTGCGGTGCAAAGCCTTGCGAAGTTCAATGCATATATTGAAGTAGTGGCTTGCACCATTATTATCATTCATGCTAGCCTCAAACAGCTCATGCCACAATCGGACCTTTCTGGTCAATTGGCTCGCTGGAGATTAAAAATTAAAATGGTTTGATTTTCAAATTGAACACCGGAGAGGTGCTCTTAACGTTGAAGCAGATGCGTTGTTGAGCTCTTGCTTGCAGGATGAGCGGGTGGCCTCGCTCTTTACTTGTGTCCAGGAGCACAATCATAATGACGGCTCGATTCTGTAGTCTATATTTCAAGAGCCTAAATAGAAAAACCTCAAAGAGCGAATCCTGAAACAACCTGATATGGTTCAGAATTTGCACCTTTTTGATGGCTAAGTTCACATCAGGACTGGTTCTCCTGTAACGCTGACTTCGGATATTCCTCAAACAACATTATGGATTGCTGAGGGTCACCAACAAGCTCTTATATCACGAGCTCATGATGATCCTCAGAACTCACATTATGGAACCTATAAGACAACCGAAGTCCTAAAAGGGTACTACTTTTGGCATTGTTTGCGTCAAGATGTGATTCAGCACATCCAAAGCTGCTCCATGTACAAACAGATCAAGCTTTCGAATTTAAATTTGAGACACCTATGGCTGTATTGCGAGACCCGGTAAGGCTCAAAATCGAGAAACACTCAATTGTTTGTGGTCCTGGACCATTATAGTAAATTCATATGGCTCAAGCCCATGGATAAAGCCACGGCGGAACAATTCATACAATATTTGGAGCGTAAAATTTGTTTTTACCTTTGGAGTTGCCAAATGCCTTCACTTGGACAAAGGAGTACAGTTCGCCCCCTACGTATTCGCTCACTCAACGATTCGCAACAGTCTTGGGTGAATTGCACGAAGGAAAGGTGAACTGCGTGCCTCATCCCGGATGTGAGGCCGTTGCTAAATCGAAGGCATGGTGAGACTGACTTCTATCTGACCCCGCTTTTGAGCGGCATGGGTGTTTTTAGTCTTACTTGCACAAGATTGGTAAGTCACGTCCCCCGATTGTCGGTATTGGCCAGGAGATGAGGACAATGCCCGCCACACATTTTTTGCATGCATAAAATGGGACAGACTGCAAAAGGCCCTCTACAGGAAGCCGGGAGAGTTCACCCCGGATAACAAAGTCGCGGTGATGATTGAATCGGTCGACAAATGGAACCAGGTGGCACATTATGCTTGGGCAGTCCTAAAAGATAAAAGGGACTCACAGCAACCCGGGGCGTTGGGGCTGGGAGATCGCTTGTCTGGCACTTCCTCTTCCCCTCTCCCATCACGCTGGAAGAGGGATCTCCCAGCTTGAAGGCACCTCATGGCGTAACAAAACGAGACCTGGCCCGATGTAATGTATCAAACGGTTCCAGGCTGTGTTCTCAGGTTGACAAGAGGTGTTTAGTGGGCAGTCCAGTCACCTTCTTGCGAACATGGGAGGCTTACACTCTGCGCGTAAATCGACATCCGTCTCCGTATCAGAAAAAAAGTTTTCGCTAAGCTTATAAATGACTATGGGGTGTGGCACTACCTCACTCCATACTATTCACCGCCGGCGAAAGCCTTGAAGAGGTAAAACCAGTCAACATTGAACACCATTGGGGCCGATCAAAACAGGCGGGACGAGAATCTTTCGGAATCATGTTTTGCCACAGAATATCCGCCTTATTTTCTCATTTTCGGGTACCACCCTATCCAGCACGGCTCTAAGTACGCCATCCGTCGAAGCTGGAACACTTTTAAGGATGAATAGGTACTGCTAGGTGTCAACAGTGACTGTCTGTGAGCTTTATAAGACCGCGCTCGACTTAAGTTAGAAAAATCCTACCAGAAGGAAGCTCAAAATTCCAACCTTTGGGTTCATTCCCGTAAGCGACTGCAGGGTCAGAAAGTTTTCGTACGGAATTTCGCTGTGAACAATATAACCGATCGACTTGCGGCCAAACTTTCTCCATGATTTATTCCTGCGTCGATTCATCGCTGTGTTGGACAGCTGTAATATGAGGTTAAGAATGATCCTGGTAAACTGCTCGGGACCCTCCCAATAAAGAATATTCGATCAGATTCCTTATCATCCCTGCTGACTTTCTTTCTTAGCCCGGTTGAATGACAGACTCAGTGTCTGGATCATCCCCACAAATGTTGCAATCAACAAGTGTCGCATGTTGGGAATTTATTCTCATCTGGCTGAATTTTTCATCATTAGCAATCAAGGGTTAAAAATTTAAACACCAAAAAGTTGTTAATGAATGAATTTCCAGCTGGGAGTAATTTTTTCCATTATGTTACAAAAACAAAAACGAACAGTTGTTCGCGTCATTCAATAAAGCTTAGTTCATAATTTTTGAATGGTGCGAGCAGCTCTTCGTTGTTGGCAATAAACATTTCTATCAGCTGGCTGCTCTCTTGTTGGAATGTCGCTCAGTGCATAGCTGAGCTGAACGAGCCAAACAAGTGCTTTGAGGCATGAACTGTGCACTTTCCGAACGGGATGCGTTGACAACGGTATATGCCGGCTGTTGAACGCTTGATCGGGCAGAGTATTTAGCGGAATGGAGTCAGTTGAGTAGAGTGCGAATGAAAAGTCTTGCTTGAGAGTCGGATTGGATTGAGTTTTGGGGGTAACCATGGTTCAGCAAGATAAACGGGAAAAAAAATTGGGAATCGTGGATTAATAGTTAACATTTTTGCGTGGAGGTTATCGACTGAAAGTGTGTGGCGAGTGTTAAAATAAAAAAAAAAAGTTCGGCACGTTGAAAAGAAAATAAAGGATATGATTGTGTATTAATAACTAAAATTTTGCATGGGAATTAACGACTAAAAGTGAGTGACGAAGGCTCAACTCAAAAGAAAGCAGTTTGGAATGTTAAAAGAAAATAATGGTTTTGATTGTGGGGTAATCAACAAAAATTTTGCCTGCGAATGAACAAGGAAGTCTGGGAAGTTGAAAAGAAAATGAAGGAAAATCCACAATCATTCATCATTAAAATTTTTGAGTGGGAATTTATGACTGAAAGTGGATGGCGAGTGTTAAAATCGAAGTATAAAAAAGTAACCAACTTAATTTGGTAAAATAAATCCGTGTGATGAATCTCTAAGTCCAAGCTAGTGGCCCATTAACTTCAGGAGTTTTATATCTCGTTAAATCAGTGTATTAGATACCAACACGATTCCGTCAATAGTTACCTTTTCATTTGCATTTCTCCCATTTAAAGAGCCCGTTGCAGCATTCCAGGGGTGAGTAAATTGTATTTTGTTGTTCTTTTTTCTTTATATTATATAAATTAATATTTTGAATTTGGTTTTTTTGTGAAATTTTCATCCAATGCATTTTAGTAATTTGAGTTTTAAATTATTTTAAAAAGGCGGCAAATTTGTTGGTTTTTTTTTGTTATTTTGGAATCCATCTCCCATGTAATTTGTTTTTATATTGGAATACCGTAACTTTGATTAAATAAATGGCCATGTAAGCTTAAAAAAAGGAAATATTTTTCATTTCTCAAAATGATCCTTCCCCCTCCCTTTCCTTTTCCTTTCGTGTTAAATTTTATATGAACGGTGGCTCAGCACGAGCAGAAGGTGTCCCGGAAGACCCGCGACACGACTTAACCCTAGCTGGCCTCAGTATGCCACCACGGGTCAAGCACCTCTCTGCTACAAATTAATGTCTGCAGCTGCGGTGACTTCCGCAGTTGCTACAATATATCGTTAGGTGAGTTTAATGTTGGCCACCACTGATACGCTTTCATGAGGCTCTTTCAATCACGCAAGGGCTGATTATGATGCCGCAAGTAACTGAACCTACCCTTTTACTTTGAGAACCACCTTAAACTCACCGTTAATGATTCGGCTAGGTAGGTATCGAGGTGGCCAGGTTGGTAACGAGGAAGATTTTAAAAAATCCAAAAACAGCAAAAATAAGAACAATAACGACGCAGCTAGTGGCAGTACCCACGATGTTTACAGCGAATCGGCAGCGGTACTAACGATGACAGAAACGACGATGAATACAATGACTGTGAAGATGGACAAAAACAGAGATTAACAGGTAGTCTTGTCCAGACTGAGATTCCTGTGGCAGTCGGACACAGCAAAAAAATGATGCGAACGCCAGAGTGTCCTTAGAAGGAAGAGTGGGGAGCTCTGCATGACGCGTCAGATGTTTGGAGGGGTGGAAGGAAATATAAAGAACATCGAGGACCCGACGCTTGTTGCTGCGATCGCTACCGGAACAACCGAGGCAAGGCTATTAAATCCTAAAATAATAACGAATCACCCTGAAGCTCACAAAGAAATTAATGTAGGAAAAGAAAAGAGTGACCAGACAAATAAAGCGCCGTTGTGTTATTTCATAGCCACCGTCAAAAATGTGGCTGAAGTACTGTACTTGGAAACAAAACCCGATAACCTCTCCCAAGAGAGGAGGTCGCAAAGTATAATTCCTGCCCAATCACATGAAGAAGAAAGGCAAATCTGAAAAGCGGAAAATCTTCTAAAAAGAATAAAATCTGCACGTGACGCCAAAAATCAGAACATGGGTAAAGATTGGGCTCTTTGCACCAGAGGGGCTCCTAGATAAGAGGAGCTGGTTGAAGGGGAAGGTGAACAAGTAAGTTTGAAAAGAGCAAAAGGCTAAAGAAGCGCTGAAGGCTAAGACTAAAAGGCACTCGCAGATAGCTCCACCTTCAATCATCAATAAAAGAATGGCATCCAGCCCAATCAAAGGAGATTGGGATAAACGCAGGAAGGAAGAGGCAACTGATGAGCGTGGAATGCCCGATCAGGGCTTCCAGACAGTACTGACAAAAGGAGCGAACAAAACCCGCAAAGAATCTCCTTCAGAAAGTGCCAGCAAATAAAGTTCGCACGAATGCCCAACAAAAACAAGACCTGATGCAATACTGGAGAGAAAGGAGCCCCGACGCTGACCCCCAGCGATAAGCACTGCTCGTAAATACCCAAGATGGTTGATCCTACGAAGAAATGCTGCGGGATATCAGGGCAAATGTAAGACCCAAAGATAACGATCCGGGGTAGAGGCTGGAAATAAAGAAGCATTCTGCAACACATTAAAGAAAAATCTGGGCAAAAGCGTAAATATAGCCTGATCGAGATGGAAGAGGCCATTATAAGGGAGTCCTCTAGGGTGAGCAGGACTAAGCAAAGGCTGACACCATAACACCAGGGGGAACAACGCATGGCTAAAAAGAACGCTGAATAATTTCTGGATAAGGGCAAGGAAAGAATAGGGTGGGATGTCTGCAGGATATGGCGAAGGGCTGCACCTCTTCAATGTTTCAAATACCTTGGCTATGGTCATATTGCACAAGTTTGCAAAGGGCCCGATACGAGTTCCCTTTGTTACAAATGCGGTGAAATTGGACATAAAAGAAAAGAGTGTATAAAGGAGCCACACTGTATTTTTTGCAAGGATGCTGATCCAAGATCGGATTTCGGGCACATATTGCAATCAGGGGAATGTCAAGTTTTCAAAAAAGCCCAAGCTGAGGCAAAATCAGAATCGCAATGATCCATATCCTGCAAGTAAACATACACTGTAGTTCAAATACTGAAAAACTACCCACTTTTTGCTGCTGAGTGAGCAACACCAGGATAAAAGTTATACATCATGGTATCCTGATGAAATTGGTACTACTCCCATCCGTATTCAGAACGGTGGTTTCCAGTGGGACGTGGGATGGTTTCATGAGGGTTTGGTGCTCAGGAGCTACCTTCTTTAGTATGTACGTAACGCCGAACGAATCGATATCATCTTTTCAAGCCAAGCTTAATGTTTTGGACGGCACTGTCTCAAACGCAGATAGCAACGTGCTCATTGGGATGGGCGTCAACGCTAAAGCAATCGCTACCAGGATAGCGCTCGTCGTACCAAACACCAGAAATACACCAACCTTCCTCCGTATTGTCTGTAAATGAATCATACTGGATGTGACATTCGCTTTGAAGTCCTTAGTACTAGAGGGCTACGCAGCCAGTGATCAACAGTACATTCTGCTTGAGATTAGCAATGTTGTCTCCTACTACTCATGCTCTCTATACTTGGCCGGAACATCAGAAGGACAGACGTCGCGAGGTTTGTCGAGGTGCTCACAGTAGGTGCTCCGTTGCGGGGAGATTCACAGGAGATGGAAAAACTGGCAGCTTGAGACGTGGTGAATTCAACTATGAACATCATCACGACTGCTTGAAACGCTTCTGCGTGAAGCTCAACGATCATGGAGCCGTGACGAGGCGTGCACCTGGGTAGCAGCATATAAGCCGACTAGGAAATGGCTTTGCGAATTGATTAACAACAGCAAGGCTCACTGCTGGTGAGAACTATTGGATAATGTGAGCAAGGATCCGTGGGGCCCTGGCTACAAGCTACTTATGCGGATGCTGGGTGCCCTACGCAGACCTTGCACACATGATGCGGTAAAGATGGACGAGATAGTGTGGGCATCCTTCCCCACCCATCCAGTCCATGTTGACGCTGTCCATAGTGAAAAAGCAGTCGAGTATCCACTCTTCACACAGTCGAAACTGGAAGCCCCACCATCACTGCATAAATGGCATTTACCTACCAACCACAAAAAAAATGTTCGTGTGACCTGGCGCTCAGGTGAGCTACGCTTTTGTATTTCTTAAGGTCTTATTGTAAGATGTTTGAACAACCTTCAACGAGGTATAAATTCTAGTATGGGGCTTTGATGCTAAATATCTGACTACATAACCAAATTGCACATATTTCTGTTTGGAAGAGAGTACAGCAATCTCGCTTGCGCAATAAAAGTTTTAAGTAGAGATCAGCAAAAAATATACCACTCTCTGCGATGTTGTTTAGTAACCAAAGGTGTTTAAGCAACATCAACTTGGAAACATATATACCCTGAACTATAATTTTAGAATGGCCCGTGTCTATCCTATTTCATAGATCACTAAAATGAAGTCTTATTGCTTTACACTTTGACCATTGTAAGATTAGTTAATTGGCTAAAACCACATAAATTAGTACTAGGAGTACTTTTGCAGGGATGGTATGAACTGCACCTGTGATAAGCAAGACTGCTAACGAATGCAGTTTTTCCATTAACTTCAAATTTACTGCCTTCAGTATAGCAGGCCAACAATATACTGCCAGGTACAGCAGATTTAGTTCTACTATGGTTCAGTTGATGATATGAACTTATTGCCGTCATGTTACAATCATCGTTATTTTGCAGTTATACAGAGCATACAATGTCTCCCGTGCCCTTTTCGCAATATTGTCTTTCCATAGAAGCTTAGAATCCAAATTAAGTCGTAGATACTTTGCTTTGTTTTTGAGGCCTAGAGAGATTATTTTTTGGTAAACTGATTTCTAGATGTTTATTCTTCCTCATAAAAAGCAATAGCATGTATAAATTCGTTCACTTTAGATCCAGTTTGGGCTAGGTTCCTTAGAAGCTCCCTCATTGTTGGACTGGAAAGCAGAGAGAACAAAACATATACACATTCCTATATTAAGCACCTGCTTAGTATTTTAGCTATTTAGCTATGAGTGTGGGACCTGCTTTCTGAATTGCTGGTAAAAAAATTCAAAAAACTGCTACTCGATACCTAGCTTTTGGAGACCGTTTACAATAAAGTGAGAGTAAACATTATTAAAGGAAACTGGGAAAGAACTTTTTCTGAAATTTGACAGCAAAGCAGAACTACTAGGGCTACAAATCAATGAGAATAAGGCAAAGCTCAAAAAGTAATCAAGGAAAAATACCTCATGTACATGAAAATTAATCCACTCATCGTCTCATACGGACGCATATTTGAATCGCTCTGTGGCTATTAATCGAATTTTTAATCAATAATAAAGTGTTTTGCTAACTTTGTGATTTATGTTCATATATTTCTGAAGTGCCCTTATTAATTTTAACTCGTATGAATGTGCACCCACAACAATTTTACTAAATGTACCAGTGAATATCCGTGACGCAGTAAATTGTTTTAGTGCATTTATTCGGAATCGCGTAGTGACCCAATTAAATTCGAGTTCTGTGTTCATATTAACTATTTTCTTTTTAACTCAGTGACCCACATGTTATATTGCAATATAAACACATTCGCTAGTTAAGTGCATTAATTTTGATGAACGGGCATTAAATATAATTTTATTTTTATTTGAATCGATTAATCATAACAATTCTGTGACCCATTTTCAAATATTGGACATTACCACATTGATCGTATAAAACGCTTATCACACAATTCTATTTAAAATTAACAAAAAGATAAAAATGAGCTTAAAGTGTAGCCTCCCTTATTGCATCGCGCTCGATAATACATTTAAATTTGTCACTTGCAAAGCATTCTGCAATCGAAAACTCCATGGAGCCTGCATTGATACGCCAAGGGATTGGCATAACACTTTCGTCGATCCACATTTCATCTGCTCCGTCTGCCAGAACTTCGAAAACCTGCTAAAATGCATGCACGATAGCATCATAGCTTATATTGATAAGATTGATTCAGACAAAGACCAGCTTCTTTATAAGCAACAAGCGCGGACTTGGTCTAATGACGAAAGTTTTGTAGAAATGCCCAATTGCTTTGATTGATTGGCCTCAACAATAAATAACTCCAGTATCAGTTCTAGCAAAACCGAAAAAATGTTCGAAGAACTAAAGAGTCCGCTTATTTCAGTTAAAGATAATTGTTGCCAGACGAACCAAAATGAAACTAAGCTGGAAGCATTGAAAAATGCTTTAGCAGTGAAGGATGGATCGATTAATTATCCGTTTAATGCATCGGCTCCCTTGTCATATAGCACTATCGGTACTCGCCTGCGTGATTGGGAAAAAATGGTTTCTGATATCGATAACATAATTTCCAAACAAAATTTAGAATTGCCGAAGATTTTGGAGGAACAACTGCTAAGAGCCATTAATAGTATGGAAAAAAAATTTGCTTGAAAAAATTAACTCTAAAGTAAATTCAACGCCATCATTGAATCACGAGCTGATACTCGCAGAATTTAAGCAAGCAGTAATGGTCAACTCTAGCCACAAAGGAGTGAAGGATGCTTCTACATCTCCCATGAAGAGAATAACCCCTGTCGCAAATATGCAGTCGGCCAAATCCCCTGTTCAGTATACAAATAACGTTATCCAATTTGGCACAACCTGGTCGGAAGGATATGGAACAGGCGGATCGAGAAAATCAAAATGGCAAATTCCCGACATCTGAAAATAATGCCTGAATCACACCGGAAAAATCCTGAATACCAAGTATTTTTCGTCAAAGGAGCTCCAAAGTCGGCAGATGTTGTGTGGATGAGGAAGTTTCTCAAATTTGAGCTCTTACTTGAAAACTGTTCTGTAGAGTTGGTGCAACGCAAGTACAAATTCTTCAAGGTATCATGCACGATATGCCTGGATGTTCATCGATCTACAAGAGGATAGCAAGTGCCAGAACTGGATAGGAATGACTTTTAGGAAATGGAAATCCAAATCTGAATTCATGAAGAGCATGACGATTGATCAAAATAAAAATAAAGATGATTTTCAGAAATTTTTAAAAACCGATAAAAAATGTATTCAAAAGTCAATGAGAAGTAGAAGATCTGCAACATCCAATATAGTTGGCTCGTCACCAAGGACTTCCTCTTCTGATATGATTCAGTCTTGTTCGCATACGTCGACCTTCTCTTTAAATGATAGACACTTGGAGATACAAATTTCCACAGAAACTCAGACCACTCAGAGTAATGAAAAGCAAATTCTCCTCTGATTGAACCGATAATTGCACCTGTTAATAGCCTCTCCCAAAAAATTTCTGTACAATCAAATACACTAGCACCTTACTCAAATTTGGTCCGTGGTGAAACGGTGGCTCCTTCTTTTGAGGGTATAATCCTTGTTTCACCAGTTTCAAACACTCCGATCTCTAGTATCAATGTCAGTCACGTAGACCCACTAAACCCACCTCCTGTGAAGTTGGCTACAGATATGAAGGATAATCTTGAGAGTAGATATCTACTTTCTAGATTTAGGGACCCCAAATTGTTTGATTGCGTTTGACTTTACTTGCTTACATGCACAAAGCGCCTGAATCAACCAGTTTCGATGGTAAAACCAAAATTATTCTCAAAGTACTTATTCAGCAAGAAGGCCTGCGTATTGAGATTGAGCCATCACACCATCTATTTGTAAAATATCGCGAGCAGCTCGGACTTTCTGCTGACCAGGTTAAAAAATGATCACATGCTTTGCATGTGAGATCTAAGCTTATCTCTATGCTCCAAAAAGCAAGAGAAGAGTTTAAGAAATATCATTCCTAATACTAACTTACCATTGAATGGTATTAAACTCTTTTACCATAATTGTAGCGGTATGAGAGGGGAAATAAATAAATCATACCTTGATACTAAGTCCTGCCATTTTAATGTTTTAACGTTCACCGAAACCTGGCTACATGATCGTTACATAAACGAAGAAATTCTAGACAGTAGCTGGACCATTTAAAGAGCTGATCGTGACTACTCATCCACAGGCCTAACCAAAGGTGGCGGAGTGTTAATTGCGATCAAAAGTTCCATGGCCTCTGAAAACGTTGATACTACCGCCTATAAGACTTTTGAACATAAGGTGGTACGAATATACTTAGGCAACTGGTTTTTATACATAGGGGTATTTTACATTCCACCAAAATCTGACGAAACCTCCTACGAGAAGATATGTGAAATTATAAATTCTATTGCTGCATCTCTAGAGGAACATGATCAAATTATAATTTTGGGAGACTGTGACCGCTTTAATTTATCTTTTACTCCTGATGTAACTGATAACCATCTTCTACCAGTAAACCTCTCAAATACCATCAATCTTAGTCTAATCATTGCCTTTTATGGTAATGAATTACAACAAGTATCACTGACTCCCAACCAAAACGGAAACTGGTTGGATCTTATTTTTACCAATGCTTATGACAATATTGTGGTAAGTCTAACCAATGACAAAGAGAACCTTTTCTCTAACACACGAAGCCATTTCGCTTCTTCGGTTGAACTTTCCGTATCTGATGTAACTTTTTCCCGAACGTACAATGACTGTATTGTATTTGATTTCTTAAATGCTGATTATAATATCATTACCTGTAAATTGTATCTTGCTAATATTGATTGGAACTATCTTTCAAGTTTAGATTTAGAGGAAGCACTCCCTTCATTCTATAAAGCACTCTTTGAATGCATTAAGACTTATGTTCCTAAAATAAAGAAAAAAAAGTCTCCGAGCCCTGGCTTGATCGCGACCTTTGACATCTGCGGAATTAAAGGAACAAGCTCTGTAAATTAATGAGAAATAACAACTTTGACACAAGCCTTAAGATTAAATATGATGAGCTGGCTATGGGATTCACCATAAGATCTCGCGAAGCATATGATCAATACATCCATTCAACCGGGGAAAATGTTATTCGTAATCCCAAAGAATTTTTCAGTTTCGTAAAAACCAAGCAAAAAGCCACAGGATTCCCAACATCAATGTATTACGGTGATAGTAATTCAATTTGCCTTCAAATTATACGCGGCCTTTTTGCCGAGCATTTCCAAGAGGTTTTCCGCCCGGCCACCACAATACCATTCATTGATGAAATGAGTTTGTCAAGTGAAGATATTGTAAACGCTATTAAAGAACTTGATATTAACAAGGGACCTGCACCTGACTCTCTTCCACTGAGATTTCTTTTTGAGTGTATACATCAAATCTCTTCCCCTCTGTTTATTCTATTCAACGTATCTTTATCACGAGAGGCTTTTCCAACTGTCTGGAAGTCTTCTCATTTGACTCCGATTTTCGAAAGTGGCGATAAGCGGTCTATAACAAACTATAGAGGTATGAGAGTGCAGCCTCCCTTATTGCATCGCGCTCGATAATACATTTAAATTTGTCACTTGCAAAGCATTCTGCAATCGAAAACTCCATGGAGCCTGCATTGATACGCCAAGGGATTGGCATAACACTTTCGTCGATCCACATTTCATCTGCTCCGTCTGCCAGAACTTCGAAAACCTGCTAAAATGCATGCACGATAGCATCATAGCTTATATTGATAAGTTTGATTCAGACAAAGACCAGCTTCTTTATAAGCAACAAGTGCAGACTAGGTCTAATGACGAAAGTTTTGTAGAAATGCCCAATTGCTTTGATTGATTGGCCTCAACAATAAATAACTCCAGTATCAGTTCTAGCAAAACCGAAAAAATGTTCGAAGAACTAAAGAGTCCGCTTATTTCAGTTAAAGATAATTGTTGCCAGACGAACCAAAATGAAACTAAGCTGGAAGAATTGAAAAATGCTTTAGCAGTGAAGGATGGATCGATTAATTATCCGTTTAATGCATCGGCTCCCTTGTCATATAGCACTATCGGTACTCGCCTGCGTGATTGGGAAAAAATGGTTTCTGATATCGATAACATAATTTCCAAACAAAATTTAGAATTGCCGAAGATTTTGGAGGAACAACTGCTAAGAGCCATTAATAATATGGAAAAAAAATTTGCTTGAAAAAATTAACTCTAAAGTAAATTCAACGCCATCATTGAATCACGAGCTGATACTCGCAGAATTTAAGCAAACAGTAATGGTCAACTCTAATCCACAAAGGAGTGAAGGATGCTTCTACATCTCCCATGAAGAGAATAACCCCTGTCGTAAATATGCAGTCGGCCAAATCTCCTGTTCAGTATACAAATAACGTTATCCAATTCGGCACAACCTGGTCGGAAGGATATGGAACAGGCGGATCGAGAAAATTAAAATGGCGAATTCCCGACATCTGAAAATAATGCCTGAATCACACCGGAAAAATCCTGAATACCAAGTATTTTTCGTCAAAGGAGCTCCAAAGTCGGCAGATGTTGTGTGGATGAGGAAGTTTCTCAAATTTGAGCTCTTACTTGAAAACTGTTCTGTAGAGTTGGTGCAACGCAAGTACAAATTCTTCAAGGTATCATGCACGATATGCCTGGATGTTCATCGATCTACAAGAGGATAGCAAGTGCCAGAACTGGATAGGAATGACTTTTAGGAAATGGAAATCCAAATCTGAATTCATGAAGAGCATGACGATTGATCAAAATAAAAATAAAGATGATTTTCAGAAATTTTTAAAAACCGATAAAAAATGTATTCAAAAGTCAATGAGAAGTAGAAGATCTGCAACATCCAATATAGTTGGCTCGTCACCAAGGACTTCCTCTTCTGATATGATTCAGTCTTGTTCGCATACGTCGACCTTCTCTTTAAATGATAGACACTTGGAGATACAAATTTCCACAGAAACTCAGACCACTCAGAGTAATGAAAAGCAAATTCTCCTCTGATTGAACCGATAATTGCACCTGTTAATAGCCTCTCCCAAAAAATTTCTGTACAATCAAATACACTAGCACCTTACTCAAATTTGGTCCGTGGTGAAACGGTGGCTCCTTCTTTTGAGGGTATAATCCTTGTTTCACCAGTTTCAAACACTCCGATCTCTAGTATCAATGTCAGTCACGTAGACCCACTAAACCCACCTCCTGTGAAGTTGGCTACAGATATGAAGGATAATCTTGAGAGTAGATATCTACTTTCTAGACTTAGGGACCCCAAATTGTTTGATTGCGTTTGACTTTACTTGCTTACATGCACAAAGCGCCTGAATCAACCAGTTTCGATGGTAAAACCAAAATTATTCTCAAAGTACTTATTCAGCAAGAAGGCCTGCGTATTGAGATTGAGCCATCACACCATCTATTTGTAAAATATCGCGAGCAGCTCGGACTTTCTACCAACCAGGTTAAAAAATGATCACATGCTTTGCATGTGAGATCTAAGCTTATCTCTATGCTCCAAAAAGCAAGAGAAGAGTTTAAGAAATATCATTCCTAATACTAACTTACCATTGAATGGTATTAAACTCTTTTACCATAATTGTAGCGGTATGAGAGGGGAAATAAATAAATCATACCTTGATACTAAGTCCTGCCATTTTAATGTTTTAACGTTCACCGAAACCTGGCTACATGATCGTTACATAAACGAAGAAATTCTAGACAGTAGCTGGACCATTTAAAGAGCTGATCGTGACTAGTCATCCACAGGCCTAACCAAAGGTGGCGGAGTGTTAATTGCGATCAAAAGTTCCATGGCCTCTGAAAACGTTGATACTACCTCCTATAAGACTTTTGAACATAAGGTGGTACGAATATACTTAGGCAACTGGTTTTTATACATAGGGGTATTTTACATTCCACCAAAATCTGACGAAACCTCCTACGAGAAGATATGTGAAATTATAAATTGTATTGCTGCATCTCTAGAGGAACATGATCAAATTATAATTTTGGGAGACTGTGACCGCCCTAATTTATCTTTTACTCCTGATGTAACTGATAACCATCTTCTACCAGTAAACCTCTCAAATACCATCAATCTTAGTCTAATCATTGGCTTTTATGGTAATGACTTACAACAAGTATCACTGACTCCCAACCAAAACGGAAACTGGTTGGATCTTATTTTTACCAATGCTTATGACAATATTGTGGTAAGTCTAACCAATGACAAAGAGAACCTTTTCTCTAACACACGAAGCCATTTCGCTTCTTCGGTTGAACTTTCCGTATCTGATGTAACTTTTTCCCGAACGTACAATGACTGTATTGTATTTGATTTCTTAAATGCTGATTATAATATCATTACCTGTAAATTGTATCTTGCTAATATTGATTGGAACTATCTTTCAAGTTTAGATTTAGAGGAAGCACTCCCTTCATTCTATAAAGCACTCTTTGAATGCATTAAGACTTATGTTCCTAAAATAAAGAAAAAAAAGTCTCCGAGCCCTGGCTTGATCGCGACCTTTGACATCTGCGGAATTAAAGGAACAAGCTCTGTAAATTAATGAGAAATAACAACTTTGACACAAGCCTTAAGATTAAATATGATGAGCTGGCTATGGGACTCACTATAAGATCTCGCGAAGCATATGATCAATACATCAATTCAACCGGGGAAAATGTTATTCGTAATCCCAAAGAATTTTTCAGTTTCGTAAAAACCAAGCAAAAAGCCACAGGATTCCCAACATCAATGTATTACGGTGATAGTAATTCAATTTGCCTTCAAATTATACGCGGCCTTTTTGCCGAGCATTTCCAAGAGGTTTTCCGCCCGGCCACCACAATACCATTCATTGATGAAATGAGTTTGTCAAGTGAAGATATTGTAAACGCTATTAAAGAACTTGATATTAACAAGGGACCTGGACCTGACTCTCTTCCACTGAGATTTCTTTTTGAGTGTATACATCAAATCTCTTCCGCTCTGTTTATTCTATTCAACGTATCTTTATCACGAGGGGCTTTTCCAACTGTCTGGAAGTCCTCTCATTTGACTCCGATTTTCGAAAGTGGCGATAAGCGGTCTATAACAAACTATAGAGGTATTACCATACCATCAGATATTCCAAAGTTATTCGAAAAAATTGTTTGTGATAAGCTTACCACGTTAGCTGAACCACGTTTAAATGAACAGCAGCATGGTTTTCGCAAAGGTCGATCAACTACCACTAACCTAATGCTCTTTACCTCAACTTTTCTCTGCGAAATAGAAAAAGGTAACCAGATTGACGCTGTTTACATGGACTTCACCAAAGCTTTTGATCGAGTCGATCATGGAATTTCGATCTCCGAACTTCTGAAGTTCGGCATCTCTTGGTCCTTCCTGAGTTGGATTGTATCAATCAAACATAGTTTGTAAAATTCCAGGGAACTTTTTCAAGAGAAATTATTGCCTCTTCTGGAGTGCCACAAGGTAGCCACCTGGGCTCCCTTTTATTCAACATCTTTATTTCCAACTTGTCTGAAATTTTAAGTGACGTACCTCATCTTCTGTATGCTGACGACCTCAAAATATATAGGGTTATCCATTTTACGCTTGGAAAAGTAAAGCTTAAGAAAACACATAAAGTATTCAGAAAGAATCCAAAATATTTATTCAGTATAAGTATCAAACCTTGCCATTATACGTTAAATACAATTTTATTCAAATGTCTACCACAGAACCTCTTACAGGCCTCAATCCTTCTGAAGTAATTTTCAATGACTTTTCGGCACATTTGCAGCAATATCTCGGCCATAACTTCACAAATATTGGTTTTCAATTGCTCGAGATTTCGAGGATTGTTTGCGTGAATATGATCTTTCGCATAGCCCCATAAAAAGAAATCCAAACGTGTTAGGTCGCAGGATCTTGCGGGCCAATTGACATCACTCAATTTCGAAATTAAGCGTCCTGGAAATTTCTCTTGCAAAAGTGCTCGATTAGCCTGTGTTGTGTGGCTTGTAGCTCCGTCCTGTTGGAACCACATGTTCTCCAGATCATAATCTTCAATTTCCATAGCGGTCAGAATTGACTGTAATTGCTCTTCCTTGATCGTTATCAAAAAAATACGGGCCAATAACACCACCAGACCATAATGCACACCAAACGGTCACATTTTCCGGATGCAAAGGCCTTTTTGCGATCACCTGAGGATTTTGAGAGCCCTATATGCGGCAATTCTGTTTATTTACCTAACCACTGAGCGAAAAATGAGCCTCATCACTAAAGAAAATTTTGTTCGAAAAATCGTTATCAATGGCTTGTTGTTCAATCACCCAATTCGCATACATTCTGCGTTGTGTATGGTCTTGAAGCTTAAGTTCTTGAGTGAGTTGGATTTTGTACGGATGGAGATGCAAATCTAAATGCAAAATCCGCCGCAATGAGCCGGAAGACAAGCTCAAATGTTGAACACGTCGAGGACTCGACAAATGCAGGTCTTCTTCCACACTTTGGGCAACGGCAGCGATATTTTTAGTAGAACGAATGTTGCAATGATGCACAGGTCTTGAAATATCAATAACCGACTCAGAGTCTGGAAATTTTTTCACTATGTTCGAAATTGTTTGTTGTGTAGGTCGATTATGTCGACCGAAATCGGCTCGTAAAGCCCTAAATGTTGATACAGTAGAATCACAATTTTTATAATAAAATTTAATAATTTTAACGCGTTCTTCGACTGTGAAACGATCCATATTTCTAAATGGAAAACCTTCAACTAAAAAAAACACGCTTTGGATGACATTTAATTATGACAGATGTCAAATTGTAGGGTTGTTATACTTTCCTACCACGAAATGGATAACCCTGTACCACACCGTCAATTCCAATTCGGAGGCTATTTATCTGCAAGCCAAAATAAATTCATTATTGAAATGGTGTGACGATAGCAGGCTTTATCTAAATGTTGGAAAGTGTTATGTTATAAGCTTCTCGAGAAAAAATTCAGTATTTGAGCACACTTATAGCCTGAATGATTCCCCACTTCAAAAATGTGACCAGATCTCAGACCTGGGCGTTCTGTTGGATAGAAAGTTGAATTTCCATTCTTAATGCGATACGATTCTTGCTTGGGCACGTAAGTTTCATACAACGTCGCAGCAAAGAACTCAAAAACCGATGGGTCACCAAAACTCTATACACCTCATTTGTTCGCCCCCTCCTTGAATATGGTTGTATTATTTGGAATCCATGCTTTGGGATCACAGCATCCGCATTGAACCTTTGCAGAAACAGTTTATTCTTTTTGCCTTGCGTGATGCTTATGATCCAAGAGGCTTCGCTAACTTTCCACCTTACTAGCAAAGATTAAATATTTTGAATCCTTCCTCGCTCTCATCTCAAAGAACTTTCTTAAGTTCTTGCTTTGTTTTGAATGTAATCAATAAGATAGTATATGGTGCATCACTATCATGCTAAATCACGTCCAAGGAAACGATTAAACATACTAGGAACACTCGTCTGCTTCATGAAGACCAACATAAAACGACCTACGCAGACAACGAGTCAATTAATAGGTGTTATAAGATCTTCAATTCTATGAGTGAACATTACTCTTCTTCTATGTCAATACATAACTTCAAAAAAAGATTACTGACGCATTAAAATAAGTTATTGTTAAATATATATTTACTTTTTTTGAGATTTGTTTAGATATAAGTACTTTTTTGTGATTGCCTTGTTAAATAAATAAATAAATATCATGCTGGCAAATACAATATCAACAAGTTGGGTGGACAGAGCTACGTTCATGTGAGAAGGGTTTTGTATTATTATGCAATATGCAGACAATGATTTAATACCAAAATTGAATCGTTCACTGAATGGAGTCTTAAATATATTTTCGTTATTTATCTTATCTACAAATTTGGAAATGATCAAATCAAAAGTGTAGTGTCTAGTTCGATCGCTAAAGAAAAGCCATATATGATTATTGTGATCGGAGAAAATTCAAACTGCTATAATTCCTGTAAATTTTGTTGAAGCTTTTAGAATATAAGAGTCTTTTAAGAAACAATTAAAATGTCTGATTTCATCCATTCCAATGATACTAATATAGTTTTACTGGCGAAAATGTTAAATTTACAAACTCCTCTATTATTAATAAAGTTCAACGATGATGATTCTTACGGCTTCGCAAAAGATGTTTTAAAGAAGCTACTAATTTCCCATCTTACCTATCCGTCCGTCCATCTGTCAATCTGTCCATTTGGGCATACGTTATAACAAGTTTCTTTGAAAACTATAGAAGCAACCAAGCTTTTTTTTGTGATAGGGAGGTGTACGCCATTTATGCACAGAGTGTGTGACTCCTATGTTCACATGAAGGCAACTTGACTTCCCACTAAACCCACCCCTGTCAACTTGAGAACCCAGCCTGTGACCGTTTGATACATTACTATGGGCAAGGTCTCGTTTTGTTACGCCGTGAGGTGTCTTCAAGCTGGGGAATCCCCTTACTAGCGGGAGGGGAGAGAGGAAGAGGAAGTGCCAGAGAAGCGATCTCCCAGCCCCAACGTCCCTGGCTGCTGTGAGTCCCTTTAATCTTTTAGGACTGCCCGAGCATAATGTGCCACTTGGTCACATTTGTCAACCGATTCGAGCATCACCGCGACTGTATTATCCGGAGTGAGCTCTCCCGTCTCCCTGAAGAGATTCCTTCGCAGCCTGATCCATTTTTTGCACGCAAAAAATGTGTGGCAGGCATTGCCCTCCTCTCCTGGGCAATACCGACAATCGGGCTGAGAGCATCGCCCCATACTTCTGCTCCATACAGCAGCACTAACCCTACAGCACCCATCAAGGGGCGTCTTTTTGATGGGCTGGAGCCCCCTACGTTGCCATAACTTGACTCACAGCTGATACTCCCGCAGCAGCCTTCTCAGCCGTTGCCTTGATTTGCTCAGTGAAACTCATCTTTGACTCGATCAGTAGACCCAGGTACTTCACCGATGGCTTTGATTCGATTCGTATATCTCCAATACTGATCATTCCTACCCTAGGAATTCACATTTTTTTCAAGATAACCACTTCGGTTTTCTCCAGTGCTAAACTGAACCTGTGAGCAGTCACCCAGTCCCTCACTTGGCGCACTAGCATACCTAGCCCAATTTGTGCCTGTTCAACGGTGCGTCCAGTGACCAGAGCCGCAACATCATCCGTATAGCCGATCAACTACGACTCATCTGGCATCTCAAGTCTCAGTAGCCCGTCGTAAGTCACGTTCCACAGGTTCGGACCAAAAACAGGTCTCTGGGCAACACCCGATGTAATTTCCATCCTTCGTTGGCCTTGTATCATGTTGTAGAGCAGACTTCGGTCCTTTAAGTAGTTCCTCAAAAGCCGTATAAAATATTCTGGATCTTGAAAAGAGTTTTCCTGCGTATCCAGAATATCCACCCATCTAGCGGAGTTGAAGGCGTTCCTGACGTCAAGTGTCAACAACAGGACGATCTGTCACTTGGTGTGGCTATATGCCTCTGCCTTTTGCACCGCGTTCACCACCTCTGCAATCCCATTAATGGTAGAACGTCCTGCTCTAAAGTCAGCAGCATGAATCGCGTCAGTGAGTCTTCCCTTGATGAGTTTCTCTAGCACTATCCCAGCCGTGTCTAGCACGTACAACGGGCGGTATGCAGACAGCGATTTGGGATTTCCCTTCCCCTTGCTGATCAGCAGGAGCCTCGCCACCTTCCATCGTATCGGGGAAAACCCGTCCCGAAGGCAAGCCTTGAATGTGCTGAGCAGGAAGTCAGGACAATGGCGATAGACGAGCCGCAACACCTCAGCTGGGACACCATCTGGACCTGGAGCCTTCCTCGCTTTTAATGAGAGGAGTGTCTCTTCCTGTTCCGGGATGGGCGAGAAAGAGTGCCTGCACTATCTTGTCCATCTTTTACGCGTCATGTATACAAGGTTTCCGTTGGGCACCAAGCCTCCGCATAACTTGCTTGTAGCCAAGGCCCCAAGGCTTGCTTCGTCATGATTTCGTGGCCATTGAGCCTCACACTGAAGCTAGTGACACTCTTTTCGTTTGACAGCAATCCTTGCAGCGGTGCACCTGCTGTGAGAAACTCGATGAATTTCTCGATGTCCATCCTTCCGGTGTTCCATCCGATTGTGGAAAGCCGAGAGCACGGGCGTCGGGAGGCAACATCACTTATCTCAAGCAGAATGTACTGATGATCACTGGCTGAGTAGTCCTCTAATAATCTCCAGTTGTGTATCCTCTGTACTAAGGACTCTGAGGTGAATGTCACATCCAGTATGGTTCTATATGGCAGAAGGCTGGCGTATTGCCAGTGTTCAGTACGACGAGCACCGTCCTGGCCGCCATTTCTAGGACTCGTTTTCCCCGCGGATCTGTTTGAGGCATATTCCATTCGATTGCTTTAACGTTGAAATCTCCCCTAAAGAGCACGTCCCCATCTGCGTTTGAGACAGCGCCCTCCAAATCCTGAAGCTTGGCTTGGAAAGATGATATCGATTTATTCGGCGTTAGGTACATACTAAAGAAAGTGGTCCCCACGTCCACAGCTCTCTTCCCGGAAATCACTATTTCGAACCTAGATGGTGGCAGTATGTCACCATGAGATAATCGGGGCCAAGTAACCACCACCATACATTTCCGCCCTCGCGAGATGTATTCGAACCATGACCGACAATCACTCAAGGGTGAACAGGCTCCAATCCGTTTTCAGGTCAGGAGAATAGAAAAATGTAACCTGGATCACATTTTATTTTATTGAATAGAAGGCACTATTTACCTGTAGCAATAATTTAACTAACCACCATGCACTATTAGATTAACTAGATACCAGGCATATTATTAGAGCGCATTACATCAACTACTACGAGGCTATGTCAACCGTCGCAGCAGCGTCAACGATATACAATTTATGCGCTACATGATGACAATCCGCCACTTAATCGAACTAAAGCTAAAGCGAATTGCCACCGCAAGGATCAAAACAGGGCAGCTAAACTGCACGACTCAACCAACCAAGCAATCGCTAACCGCCACCCAGTCGATGGAGGACACATCGAAAAGGAGAAGACAGAAAAGGATGCACCAGTGGCAATAGGGAAGAACCGAACCGAAACGTCGTTGTGGGTAATTCAAAACCTGATGTCGATCGCCACATTTCGCCCCATTACACGAATTGTCACTTCCACAACATCTGCGTGGTGGCCGCGGAAACTCTGCAACCAACCTCAAACCTAATTATTTTAGGGGGAAAATGCCAAGTGGAAAACTACTAGGGAAGCCTAGGTCCAATTATCACACGAGTTTCCATAATATCCGCGCGGCGGCCGCGACAACACTCTGATCAACCACAAAACTAATAATTTTAGGGGGAAAGTAGCAAGCCACAACCTACCAGGATTGAGGAATCCACTTTACGCGACTCGAGCACTCATAATCGCGCAAAACCACCGAAAATAGCACCCGCGCGGCGACCATTGCAACACATAAGCACCTACCAGGATTGAGGAATCCACTTTACGCGACTCGAGCACTCATAATCGCGCAAAAATCACCGAAAATAGCACCCACGCGGCGACCATTGCAAAACATAAACAATTGCGATTGACGTTTCGGAACAACTCGGATAATCCATCCCATATGATTTCAGTGGGACGGCGTGAACATGGAACATGGGAAATGGAGCGAACCGGGACGATTCTCGGAAGAGCGGTGGAATGTGGGCAAAGTTGGTGAACCGGGGAGAAAAAAAACCGGGAAAGTGGTCCCGCCGTTATTTTGGGGTGGAGAGGATATATAAGGAGGAGATTTGGCGCGCTCGTTCTCTTTGTTCTTTTCCCTCCGTTTTTTTGCTGTGGACGGAGGTGCTGAAGTGATTACTGGTGTCGAAGTTGTGAAATGAAAGTTATTAAGGGTGATCATTGTTGACGAGCGTTAAATTTGTGACATAAAGCAACAATAACTCTCGGTGCGGATTGTGTCGGTTGGCGGAATCCTCCTCTAAGGAGCCGTTCGAGTACGAAGGACGCAGAAAGGGGCCCCCACCGGTTAGGGAAATTGTAGGTGAGCGAAAATTACCACATTCGATACAAATCAAATATATTTTATTTAATGTGTAAATGCTGTAATGTAAGTGATCCAGGAGGATAGGTTTTTGTTTTGTTTTATTAGTGGGAAAAAAAAAGATGAATTGTGTAACGGATTGGAGCCGCTGTTTTTTTTTCCTTTCAATTATCGGAGTTCTTTCTTTCCTCGCTAATCGCGAAAGTGAAGGTTGTTGCCTAAAAGGAAGTGGCCACAAAGTGTATGGTGGCAGAACGTAGTGCCGGTGGCTCTGCGGGAAGTGTGGTTTTAGGCGAAGATTCCTTTTGTGTGCCTTTAGGCAACGTTTTCTTTCAGCGGGGTTTAGGCAAAGACTTTGCTACGGTGATAGGAGGAAGTGTGGTTTTAGGCGAAGATTCCTTTTGTGTGACTTAGGCAAAGTTTTCTTTCAGCGGGTTTTAGGCAAAGACTTTGTTACGGTGATAGGAGGAGACTTTCGAGTGTGCCGCGACGGGGGCTAATGCAACGAATAGCACATCCTGTGAAAACCTAGCCCCCCAGGGTATTCGAACAAGGAGCAACGGCTCTGGTCGAGGGTTCGCGCTTCAAGCGACCAGTTGGCCCCAGGGATACACAAAGTAAGCGCGTGGCGTCACCACGACTCGTCTCCGCGAGTTGGCCGGCAACATCCCCGAGGTCGCACCGTGAACGGCTTGATTTTGTACGTAACAGTTTTGGCGCCCAACGTGGGGCCGTAAGTCAAGTGGTGAAAGTGATAGTTTTCAAATTGTAAAGTGAAAGAGTGAGAAATAGTGGGTCAGTGGTGTAGTGCGAGTGCAAGTGAAGTGTTAATTTGCGGGAGTGTGAAGTAAAGGGTGGAAAGAGTGATTGTGCGTGCTAAGTGTGAATTTGCGGGTGTTTGTGGTTTCAATTTTAAGTGAAAAGTGCGATATTTTTGGAATAGAAATGCGAACGAGTCTGTAATTAGAGTGTTTGAGGAGATAGTGCGATAGAGGGTGACTGTGGATAGTGAGTTGTATGTTGAGTGGTGGGTAAGGTAGTGAGTGAAATTGCGTGAGTTGGTGACTGAGTTAAGTGATTCTGTTTGTGGGTTGAGTGGATGACTTAGAGTGCTTGCTTAAGGTTATGTGAGTAGATTGATTGTTTGTTTTGTGTGGAAAATTGTGTGAGTGGATGCAATTAGTTTAAGATTGTGTAAACAAAATTCTATAAATAAAACAAAACTTTTGAAGCAAATAATTGTTTGGAATATTAGAATAAGTGCTAGAATTAGATTTATTTTCCAGCACACACCAGAAGGATGGCGAAAACGATAAAAATCCTGGTGGATAGGCTCGCGAAGGATGAGCTGGTGTATGAGCTGGCAATTCGGGAGGAGCCAGAAGGAACGGTCGACGACATGAGGCGCCGTCTAAGGAAGGCTTTGAAGTCAGAACAAGATGCCGATGAGAGCTTCGTGGATTTACAGGCCTACCCATTCACTCCAGCAGAGGATATTGAAGCGGTTTCGAATAAATTAGAGCAAATCCTGACCCTGACTAGGAATTTCAAAGGGAACAAGGAATGCTCCGACTTCCTAAAAATTAGGAACAAAATCGGGTATGCGTTGCGCCGTTGGGAGTACGTACCCACTACGGATCCTGACCTTACAGGACAGGCAAAGAAAATAAAGAGGGGGTTGTTGATGGCGTTAGGGGACCTGATAGACAAGGCTGAAGGTGAGGGCGGCGAAGGGAAAGAGTGTACAACACTAGCTCAGGGGTCAGCAGAACCAGTGGAAAGGGAGCGCAAGCAACCACCACTAACCAGCGTGGCCGGACCATCCAGGAGGATGGAGCAGGAGGAACCCGAAAGGAGGAATTTGTCGGCTATCACCGAGGAACTGGAACCTCGAACCCCGGAACTGCGGCATGGACCCGTATATTCTACCCCGCGGGTGGAACAGGATCTGAGGAAGCCACCAGACATAGCCAAATGGGGTATTCGGTTCTCCAGTGACTCTCCAGGGTCAGTAAACGCCTTTTTGGAGAGGGTAGAGGAGATCCGAGTGGCCAAAGGAGTACCTCAGGACCAACTTTTCCGAATGGCAGCGGAACTCTTCGAGGGCAAAGCCTTGGTGTGGTTTAGGTCAGCCAAGGATCGGGTTGCAAACTAGGAGGAGCTATGTCGAGAACTCAAGGAGGAGTTTCTACCACCAAACTATGAAGACCAGTTGTTGGAGGAAATTCGTCATCGCACCCAAGGTAGAGACGAATCAATCGGTGTGTACGTGGCTGTCATGGATGGGTTGTTTAGACGGTTGAACGAGCCATATACGGAGGTAGAGAAAATGAAGATTTTACGTAAAAACATAAGCCCCTTTTACCAGACACGATTAGCCCTGAGGAAAGTTGCCACGGTCTCCAAGTTGATTACCCTGGGACGAGAGCAGGAGGAAACTCGGGCGACGGTAGAAGCCTTCGTGCCTCCTCCGGATGGACGGACGACTAGACTGCTAGAACCAGACTTGGCCTACGTGGAGGCTTATCCTCTGGATGTGGTGGCTCCTGCCAGCAATATACAGCGTGGCGCTTGTTGGACATGTGGTAGGACAGGCCATTTTGCGCGAGAGTGCCAAGAGCCTCGAAGATGTTTTGGCTGCGGAAGAAGGGGGGTAGTTAAGACAAGGTGTCCGAACTGTTCACCAAGTGCGGCGACTACTCGGCAGCCAGTAAGCCAACCTCTTGCCACGTCATCGGGAAACGGTCGCGGTGCCCAGTAGGCGGCGTACTGGGTACCACCTCTACCAGTAAAAGAAAGGCTGCAAGCGGAAGGATATCCTATGTATTCACTCAGGAGTCAGGAGATGTGCACCCCCATCTCTCCGTGGATATTATGGGGAATAAGTTTACCGGCTTGGTGGACTCAGGTGCCTCCACTACTATTGCAGGTAAGAAAGGATGGCTCCGTTTACAAGAGATAGGGGTAGAACTGGGGTCAACGGCACAAGAGGCAGTTCGCTTAGCAGACGAGGGGCAGTGTAAGGTGTTGGGAAAAGTTTTAGTCCCGATTAAATTGCAGAGGAGAACAAGGTGGCTAGAGATGTTGGTGGTCCCTTCGCTACCCCATGGTCTGATTTTGGGGGTAGACTTTTTGAGGGAATTCGGAATTACCCTTAATCTCCGGCATGAGCGATGGGATTTCGTTAGTGAAGTCACCCCGACAGCAGGCCACTTGCATAGCAGGTCCATCCTCCCTCACCCAGACGAATTGCGTTTGGAGGAGATGGTGAATGGCGAGTTCTCGCGTATGGGAGAAGGGCTGGGGTGTACCTCCTTGGTGGAGCACGTCATTAAGACGGATGCAATGCCCATCAAGCAGAGATACTATCCGGTCTCACCAGCCCTCCAAAAGCACATCAACGCGGAGCTGGAGGAAATGTTGAGTCTGGGGGTGGTCGAGCCTTCTTCCAGCGCGTGGTCCTCGCCTATTCTAATGGTAAAGAAGAAGGATGGAAGTTACCGATTTTGTGTGGATTTCCGGAAAGTTAATAAAGTGACCGAAAAGGACGCCTACCCCCTTCCCTATATATCAGCCACCCTGGACAAACTGCGGGATGCCAAGTACTTGTCTACGCTAGACATTAAATCAGCGTACTGGCAGGTGCCAGTTCAGAAGGAGTCTCGACAGTTCACCGCTTTCACCATACCCGGGAGGGGATTATTCCAGTTCTGTAGAATGCCTTTTGGACTGTCAAATGCACCGGCTACCTGGCAGCGCTTGATCGACCGTGTTTTAGGCCCGGAGTTAGAGCCTTATGTCTTCACATACCTCGACGACATAATCATCGTGACGCAGACCTTCGAGAATCACTTGGAGATTTTGAAGGAAGTGTTTAGGCGTCTGAGGGACGCCGGGCTGAAAATCTCGCGGGACAAGTGCTATTTCTGTCAGTTGCAATTGCGCTACCTAGGGTATGTAGTCGATGGGAACGGATTGAGCGCAGACCCTGAAAAGGTTGAAAGTGTTATGAATATCCCCAGGCCACAAAGCGTGAAGCAGATTCGGCAGTTCCTGGGTATGGTATCGTGGTACCGTCGGTTTATCCCAGACCATGCCTCTCTGGTAGCGCCTTTAACAGGGCTCCTGCGCAAGGATAAAAAAATGCAATGGTCTCCGGAGTGCGAATTAGCGTTCAACAGGTGTAAGTTGAAATTAGCGTCAGCCCCAATATTGTCTTGTCCCGACTTCAGTTTGCCTTTTAACGTACAGACAGACGCATCAGATGTCGGACTGGGGGCGGTATTGAGCCAGGCCTTCCCAGAGGGAGAGCGGGTAATCTGCTATTTAAGCCGGTCGCTGAGTAGGGCCGAAAGGAAATATTCCACGACGGAAAAAGAGTGCCTAGCCGTCCTTTGGGCAGTAGAAAACCTTCGGCCCTATATCGAAGGAACGAAATTCAACGTGATCACGGATCACCATTCCCTGGTCTGGCTGCACAATCTAAAGGACCCCACGGGTCGGCTGACCCGGTGGGCCGTGCGGCTCCAGCAGTTCGATTTTGATGTGATACATCGAAAAGGGAAGGAGCATTTGGTGCCGGACGCGCTCTCAAGATCAGTCCCGGAGGTAGGGACCATTGAAAGCGACAGTCCACCAAAGGACAAATGGATACAGGGGATGATGGACAAAGTACGAGACAATCCAGACCAATTTGCAGACTGGCGTGTGGAGAGAGATGTCCTATGGAAAAGAATCCCCAACCGACATGCGGAACTCAGTGGGAATTTCTGGAAGCAGGTAGTGCCAAAGTCAGATAGAAGTAAAGTCCTCCAAGAGTGCCACGACGATCCCACTGCCGGCCACATGGGCGTAAGTCGTACCTACGACCGAATTGCTCAGAGATTTTTTTGGCCCAAGATGCGTTCTGATGTTCAACGGTATGTCTCAAGATGTAAGGTGTGTCAGTCTACTAAGGTGGAGCGACAGCGACCCTTTGGAACAATGGCCACGTGAGCTGGTCAAGCAAGGGAGCCCTGGGAACTATTTGCATCGATCTGGTGGGACCTTTGCCTCGGTCAACGCAGGGGCATACTCATATCCTGACCGTTGTGGATTATTTTTCCAAATTCTCTTTGATTTTTCCATTACGGCAGGCCACGGCGACACAAGTGTCGAAGATTCTGGAAGATAGAGTATTTTTGCTGTTTGGAGTGCCTGCAACAGTGGTATGTGACAACGGCGTGCAGTTCAAGTCAAAGGAGCTGCAAGCGCTGCTGTCAGCCTATGGTACGGATGTGCAATATACCGCGTTCTATCACCCTCAGGCTAATCCAGCGGAAAGGATCAATCAAAACATTAAGCGGATGCTGCGGGCCTATGTGGGAGAAAACCATCGCAAGTGGGACCGAGACTTAGGGCGAATCGGATGTGCGTTACGTACATACACACATGAAGTTATGGGGAGCACGCCTTATTTCGTCAACTTCGGTCGAGAGATGGTAGTCTCCCGGAAGAGGCCAGTTCAGCCAACGGAAGAGAATACTTTGAGGGATCCCTTGAAAATGGCCGAGAAGCTAAGGATGGTCCGGGATGAGGTGCTGAAACACCTCAAGGAAGCTGCAGGCAAGAGTACGCAGCGATACAATTTAAGGAATAGACCTCCACCATTTAAAATCGGTGACTTGGTATGGAGGCGGAACTATGCCCTGTCGGATGCGGCTCAATTCTATTCGGCAAAGCTGGCACCCGAATATCTGGGGCCATATCGAATCGCAAACCACGAGTCCGCATCTTCTTTCACCTTGACGGATATAGGCGGCCGAAATGCAGGCGTCTGGCACGCGAAGGATTTAAAACGCTACGTTGAGTAGCAATACCATCGTAGGGAGGTTCCAACAAAAGAAAAAAAAGAAAAACAAACAACAAACCAAGGGAAACAAGGACGTGAGTAATAAAATGAAGAAAGCTAAGTGGACGGCACAACATTAAAAATTTTTGAAAAGTAAAAGAAAATGTTACCATAAGCCGGTCCAGGTGACGGTTGTAGCTTGGCGGGGCGTCGTTGTTTTTTTTCCTCCTTCCTGCGTTGTTAGTCGTTTTTTGTGTTTTTTTTTCCCTTCGCACTTCGTTTAAGTTTACTTTCCTTGTTTCATTTATTCTTCCGCATTGTTCTGTTTAACTCTGGCCCACCTAAAATAGTTTAGCTTAAATTAGGTAAGTATTTTTCTTTAATTAGGAATGTTAGTAATGGGAAGGTAGTTTCACCCACTTTTCCTCTAGGAATACGCTGGGACAGGCAACGATAATAGGGATAGACGACTCAAACAAGATGGATACGATACAAGGATACATCGATAAAATTTATTTAGATCTACCTGCGTATCCTGGCTGCTATCAGCTTGATAACCTTTACGTTTTTTTTTCCTTTTCTTCGTAGCTGGCGCATAGCGACTGGTGGATTCCGTTTTATTTTTCCCTCCCCCCCTCCTTTATTTTCCCCTTTGTTTTCTTTTGTAATTTCCTCCTTCACTTTAGTTTTTTCTTTTTTTTTTTCATTTGATGAGCAGTGTTACAACAGGCTAAAAGAAAAAGCAGCAAAAATGTTTAGGATAGGTTCGTTTAGATAGGTGTAAGGTTGCGGTTAGTCTACAGAATCAGTTTTTAATGTAGTATTCGAGGGAAAATTATATCAATACGAATAAGGTCAAGTTAGATTTATTTAGGACTAGGCTAGGAAATGAATTTTGAAAGCTCATTTAAAAAAAAAAAAAAAATTTGGATTCCTATAAATAGGACAAACAAAAAAAAAACGTAACGTAAAAAAAAAAAATATTATAGAAATAATATTGAAATGAACACAAAGAGCCAGGAAAAGAAACTAAAAGAAATAATTCTTACACATTAAAATACTTCCACGGGGGTGGTCGCGGATAGATGTTAGGTCACTATTAGTTAAATTTTACAATCATCTGTTGATTTTAGTTAGATTAGTTACTGAAATTATTAGGTAGAGTAGATAGGAATTTTAGAAAATTTCAGAGGTGATGGGTAGGCTAGGAATTTTTTTTAAGAAGGGGATTGCTTTTCTTGGTTAGATACGTTTGTAGATAGATATTCTTAGAGTAGCAGCTCGGTACTTAAGTTGGCAATGGTCGGCGGTTTAAAGCTGAGTCAGGTTGGAACGTTAAATATTAAATAGGCCAAACACGGATTTCGGAGAAATCCTCTTCAGGCGATGGGGGAAATGTTACCATGAGATAATTGGGGCCAAGTAACCACCATACACTTCCGCCCTCGCGAGATGTATTCGAACCATGACCGACAATCACTCAAGGGTGAACAGGCTCCAATCCGTTTTCAGGTCAGGAGAATAGAAAAATGTAACCTGGATCACATTTTATTTTATTGAATAGAAGGCACTATTTACCTGTAGCAATAATTTAACTAACCACCAGGCACTATTAGATTAACTAGATACCAGGCATATTATTAGAGCGCATTACATCAACTACTACGAGGCTATGTCAACCGTCGCAGCAGCGTCAACGATATACAATTTATGCGCTACATGATGACAATCCGCCACTTAATCGAACTAAAGCTAAAGCGAATTGCCACCGCAAGGATCAAAACAGGGCAGCTAAACTGCACGACTCAACCAACCAAGCAATCGCTAACCGCCACCTACTCGATGGAGGACACATCGAAAAGGAGAAGACAGAAAAGGATGCACAAATGGCAATAGGGAAGAACCGAACCGAAACGTCGTTGTGGGTAATTCAAAACCTGATGTCGATCGCCCCATTTCGCCCCATTACACGAATTGTCACTTCCACAACATCTGCGCGGCGGCCGCGGAAACTCTGCAACCAACCTCAAACCTAATTATTTTAGGGGGAAAATGCCAAGTGGAAACCTACTAGGGAAGCCTAGGTCCAATTATCACACGAGTTTCCATAATATCCGCGCGGCGGCCGCGACAACACTCTGATCAACCACAAAACTAATAATTTTAGGGGGAAAGTAGCAAGCCACAACCTACCAGGATTGAGGAATCCACTTTACGCGACTCGAGCACTCATAATCGCGCAAAACCACCGAAAATAGCACCCGCGCGGCGACCATTGCAACACATAAACACCTACCAGGATTGAGGAATCCACTTTACGCGACTCGAGCACTCATAATCGCGCAAAAACCACCGAAAATAGCACCCGCGCGGCGACCATTGCAAAACATAAACAATTGCGATTGACGTTTCGGAACAACTCGGATAATCCATCCCATATGATTTCAGTGGGACGGCGTGAACATGGAACATGGGAAATGGAGCGAACCAACCCGAACCGGGACGATTCTCGGAAGAGCGGTGGAATGTGGGCAAAGTTGGTGAACCGGGGAGAAAAAAAACCGGGAAAGTGGTCCCGCCGTTATTTTGGGGTGGAGAGGATATATAAGGAGGAGATTTGGCGCGCTCGTTCTCTTTGTTCTTTTCCCTCCGTTTTTTTGCTGTGGACGGAGGTGCTGAAGTGATTACTGGTGTCGAAGTTGTGAAATGAAAGTTATTAAGGGTGATCATTGTTGACGAGCGTTAAATTTGTGACATAAAGCAACAATAACTCTCGGTGCGGATTGTGTCGGTTGGCGGAATCCTCCTCTAAGGAGCCGTTCGAGTACGAAGGACGCAGAAAGGGGCCCCCACCGGTTAGGGAAATTGTAGGTGAGCGAAAATTACCACATTCGATACAAATCAAATATATTTTATTTAATGTGTAAATGCTGTAATGTAAGTGATCCAGGAGGATAGGTTTTTGTTTTGTTTTATTAGTGGGAAAAAAAAAAGATGAATTGTGTAACGGATTGAAGCCGCTGTTTTTTTTTCCTTTCAATTATCGGAGTTCTTTCTTTCCTCGCTAATCGCGAAAGTGAAGGTTGTTGCCAAAAAAGGAAGTGGCCACAAAGTGTATGGTGGCAGAACGTAGTGCCGGTGGCTCTGCGGGAAGTGTGGTTTTAGGCGAAGATTCCTTTTGTGTGCCTTTAGGCAACGTTTTCTTTCAGCGGGGGTTAGGCAAAGACTTTGCTACGGTGATAGGAGGAAGTGTGGTTTTAGGCAAAGATTCCTTTTGTGTGACTTAGGCAAAGTTTTCTTTCAGCGGGTTTTAGGCAAAGACTTTGTTACGGTGATAGGAGGAGACTTTCGAGTGTGCCGCAACGGAGGCTAACGCAACGAATAGCATATCCTGTGAAAACCTAGCCCCCCAGGGTATTCGAACAAGGAGCAACGGCTCTGGTCGAGGGTTCGCGCTTCAAGCGACCAGTTGGCCCCAGGGATACACAAAGTAAGCGCGTGGCGTCACCACGACTCGTCTCCGCGAGTTGGCCGGCAACATCCCCGAGGTCGCACCGTGAACGGCTTGATTTTGTACGTAACAAGTACCAGTTTTGTCAGGATACCATGATGTTGAACTTTTATCATTGTGTTGCTCACTCAGCAGCAAAATGTCGGCTTTCATGTCCCTCCCAAACTTCTCAAGCAGATTTTGGGCGGTTGAACTGCAGTGTAAGTTTAGCTGCAGGATGCGGGTCATCATAGTTCTGATTTTGCCTTGGCTAGGGCTTCCTAGAAACCCCAGCATTTCCTGATCCCAAGACATGTTCAAAATCATGTCTTGGACCAACATCTTTGCAAATAATACAGTGTTCCTCCTTCGTACACTCTTTTCTTCTATGTCCCGTTTCACCGCATTTGTAACAAAGGGAACTCCTATCGGGTCCTTTGCATACTTGTGTGGTGTGACCATAGCGAAGTCTACCGTATCCCACAGACAACCCTCGCTATTTGTACTTTGCCCTTGTTCAGAAATTGTTCGGCATCCTTTTCGGTCAATTCAATTGTGGCCACGCGTTGTCCCCTATGGTTTTCTGGTGTCAGTCTCGCTTTGATCCTTCCCAGGCTAGGGAGCTCCCTTTTGATGACCTCTTCTACCTCGGCCAGATCCATGATGCAGTCAATGTCTCGTATTTCGATCGTTGCCATCAGCTCGAGCGAGGCAATAGCTGCGCTTTTGCCGAGGACTTTCTTTACTGCCTCGCAGAATGCTTTTTTACTGTCGGCATCTGCTCCAAATTTGACCAGTATGTGGCCCGATCGCGTTGGTCGTACTGCTTTAAGGGCAGTGTTAGTGTCTTTGGGGCTTACGTTCCCCCTGATATTCCACAGCACCTCCGTGTAGAATTGACCCTCTTGAGGTTTTACGAGCACAACCTGTTGCCGGGGTCTTTGTCAGGGTTTCATTCTTTCCGGTTTTGCATCGGGTCTTTTTCTTCTTGGGCATCCATGCAAACTTTACTTTCTGGCACTTTTTTCTCTCTTTGTAAACACTGTCTGGAACCCCTGATCTGGTGTTCCATGCCTATCAAGTGCCTCTTCCTTCTTTCTTTTATCCCGATCTCCTTCAATGGGATTGGACGCCATTCTTTTATTAATTTTTAGTTGTGGAGCTGTCTTCACGTGCCCTCTAGATTTTGCAACCAGCGCCTCTTTAGTCTTTTGCCCTTCTTCGGCCCTCTAGTCCTCTTCAGCCTTTAACTAGCTTCTGCGGTAGTGCCCTATGCAGTCTAGGAGTTCCTCTAGTTCAAGAAGCCCTATCTTTACTGTTTTGGTGATTTTTGGGAAGTCACATGTAGATTGTATTCTTTTTAGAACAACTCCCACTTTTTGGAATAGCCTTTCTTCTTCATATCGCTGGGGAGCAATTGTATTTTGCCGCCATCGTCCTTGGGAGAGGTTATCGGCTTCTGTTTCCGAGCACAGTACCTCCGCCACCTTTTCGACGTTTTTGAAGCCACAAAACTTGAACCTTGTGATAAGGTCAGACGTCGCTGTCCCTCAAAAGTAAAGGCCTTACCATACATTTAAAATTTTTATTAATTTCTATAACAACCACGGAAGTCAATCTGTCCGTCTGGGCGTGTGTTTTTATAAGTATAGAACTTATCCGAAAAGCTACAAAAAGTAAATTTGAAGTATGATGAAAAGAAATGAAATATAAAGAAAAACTGTGCGCACAATTCACCCCTATTAATGCTGCTGGGCGCTCGGTAACTGAAGGAGGGGTGAGGGGGCGCTGCACTGAAAATTAACTCCAATTTAAAATATTAATGATACACAAGAACAATACTCGAAACGGCCATTTTTTGGAATCGGTAAAAATATTTTACGAAGCCCTGGCGTTATATTCAACCTTCACTGGTCACAGGTTATAGCTCTATCCAGACTCAAATTTGAATTTTATTTCACTTTCTTTTTCATAAAAATTTGTTTTAAATCCGAACTTCCTTTTTTCATTGTTTTCGTAATCCCAGCACTGGACTGGCCTTTCGTTTTATTGTTAACTGTTCAATGTGTCCCCCATAACCTGCATTCACTGTTACGCGGAAGCAATTTTAGTTTGATTTTTGTTCCAACATATATTGAATCGTCAACATTTCCTTTCAGATTCACCTCACTTAATTTATTTTTTCCGTTTGCGTAGTCCATTTAAACCCATCCCGCATGATATTTCTACTCTCCGATCAATCTAACAAAATAGTTCTTTTTCGTGTTCAATTTCACTTCACTTTCACATTTTCGTCACCAACCTACCAATAAATTCCATCCACTCAAAAACTCTCCGAATCCAAATCAAGAATCTTTTGTTCCCGAGTTGTACCTGTAAAATTTACTCCCCGGGTTCAAAACAAAACTAACTAACTAACTAACTAACTAACTAACTCGTGAAACCCGATCCCACCATCCTTATCTCCCCAATTCTCACTGCCGTACCCGGGTAACGTAATCGGAGTTCAATGCACTTCGATTCCGTTACCGACCCATGTTTTTCATATCAACGAACGCATATCAACAAACGCAACAATTTCTATTTTGCATATATGGCGATTTGTAGAACCATGAGAACGTTTGGTTATATGCAAATCGTCATGCACACGGACACAATTGCTTTTGCCGATATCCCAAAAAGACTGTCCTGCGCTCGGGAGAACTTAAGCCCAGGGCCCCAGTGGACAGTCGAGAAACTACGACCCTACCACCATGCCACCTTCTGTCGATCTCCCATGCATTTATTTATCAACTTCAACTGTGAACCCTTCTTAACGGGCATGGAAATGAAATTTGTTAGTAGGGAAGCATGGATGAACTTTTGTTAGTATAACAAATAAAATTTTGTTAGTGGGAGATAATACATAAATCAGTTAGTATGAAGGAAGGAATTAGTTTTTATTGGTGAGAAGGTGTCAAATGAAATTTTGTTAATGGAAAGTAACGAATGGAATGTTGTTAGTAGGAAAGCTACGATCATTATTATAATTTTTTTTGTGTAATTTAAAATAGGTTTTTTTCTGCGGTAGGTAGGTAATGCCCATTTGCGCACAGAGTGTGGGGCTCTCATGTCTGCAAGAAAGCAACTGAACTACCCACTAAACACTTCCCCTGTCAGCCTGAGTACACAGCCTGGAACCGTTTGACACATTACTTCGGGCCAGGTCTCGTTTTGTTACACCGTGAGGCGCCTTCAAGCTGAAGGATCCCTCTTCTAGTGGGAGGGGAGAGGGGAAGAGGGAATACCAGACAAGCAATCCCCCAGCCCCAACAGCCCCGGCTGCCGTGAGTCCCTTTTATCTTTTAGGACTGCCCGAACATAATGTACCACTTGGTTCCTTTTGTCAACCGATTCGAGCATCACCGTGACTGTATTATCCAGGGAGAGTTCTTCCGTCTCCCTGTCGGGGGCCCGTTGAAGCCTGTCCCATTCTATGCACGCAAAAATAAAGCAGGCATTGTCCTCCTCTCCTGGGCAATACTGACATTCGGGGAACCGTGACTTACCGATCTTTTGCCGATAACACTTAAAACACCCATGCCCGCTCAAAAGGTGGATCAGATAGAAATCAGTCTCACCATGCCTTCGATTTAGCCACGGTCTCACATCCGGGATGAGGCGCACAGTCCACCTTCCCTTCGTACAATTCACCCAAGACTGCTGCCAATCGTTGAACGAGCACCATCTCTCCTCATGGAGAACCATCTCACTCGCACACTCGTTTCGGCGCAGGTGAATAGCCCAGCGCTCTCTAGCAAGAATGGCGACAGGTATCACGCCTGCAATAACTTTCATCGCCGAATCAGAGACTATCGGATACGAAGATGCAATCCTCAGCGCTCCTCTTCTCTGTACCTGGGCCAGGCGTTTTCGGTAAACCTCGTTACTGAGAGCATCGCCCAATATCTCTGCTCCGTGCAGTAGCACTGACCCTACAGTACTCATCAAGAGGCATCTTCTTGATAAGCTGGGGCCCCCTAAGTTGGCCATAAGTCGACTTAGAGCCGATACTCCCGCAGCAGCCTTCTCAGCCGTTGCCCTGATTTGCTCAGAGAAACTCATCTTTGAGTCGATCAGTAGTCCCAGGTACTTCACTGCTGGCTTCGATTCGATTAATATGTCTCCAATACTGATCATCTTTACTCTAGGGACCCTCTTTCTTGTCAAAATGACCACTTCGGTTTTCTTCAGTGCTAAATTTAGCCCGCGAGCAATCATCCAGTCTCTCACTCGGCGCATTAGCATACCAAGCCCAAGTTACGCTTGTTCAATGGTGCGTCCAGCGACCAGAGCCGCAACATCATCCGCATAGCCGACTCATCTGCCATCTTCAGTCTCAAAAGCCCATCGTAAGACATGTTCCACAGGTCTGGCCATCTTTCGGTGGCACTATGTCATATTGTAGAGCAGGTTTTGGTCGTTTGAGTAGTAGCCTCAAAAGCTGCATTAGATATTCTGGAACTTGAAAAGAGAATATCCACCCATCTAGCGGAGTGGAAGGCATTCCTGACGTCGAGTGTCATCAACAGGACGATCCGTCGCTTGGTGCAACTATGTGCCTCTGCCTTTTGCACCGCGCTCACCACCTCTGCAATCGCGTCGATAGTAGAACTTCCCCCTCTAAAGCCGTGCAGCCAAGGGGATAAGTCCCCAGCAGCATGAATTGCGTCAGTGAGTCTTCCCTTGATGAGTTTCTCTAGCACTATCCCAGCCGTGTCTAGCACGTATAACGGGTGGTATGTATACGGCGATTCGGGATTTTCCTTCCACTTGCTGATCAGCAAGAGTCTCGCCACATACCATCGTATCAGGAAAACCCCGTCCCATAGGCAAGCGTTGAATGTCCTGAGCAGCAAGTCAGGACAATGGTGATAGACAAGCCGCAACACCTCAGCCGGAACACCATCTGGACCTGGAGCCTTCCACGCTTTCAATGAGAGTTCCGGCTGTGTGAAGAGTGGACACTCGACTGCTGTTTCACCATGGACAGCGTCGATAGGGACAGAATGTGTGGGAAAGGTCCCCACTCTCTCATCCATCCTTTCGCGCCTCCTATATGCAAGGTCAAACTCCGCATAACTAGCTTGTAGCCTAGGCCCCACGGATCCTTGTTCACATTGTCCACTAGATCTTGCCGGGAGTGAACCTTGCTATTGATGATCAGTTTGCGAAAGCATTTCCAGGCCAACTTATATGCTGCCACCCGGTTACATGCCTCGTCACGGTTCCGCGCCCACTGAGCCTCACGCCAAAGCTTGTGACACTCCCTTTGCTTTTCACCTACCAGTACACTGGTGGCTTGCCATGTCGGGGTTTTCGACGGGGCATAGAAGCACAGCAAGCAGTCGTGATGATGCTCATAGTTGAGTTCACCACGTCTTGAGCTGCCAGTTCTTCCGTCCCCTCCGAAGCTCCTTGCAGCGGCTCACCTGCTGTGAGCACCTCGACGAAGCTCTCGACGTATATCGTTTCGATGTTCCATTCAGTTGTAGAAAGTCGAGAGTACGGACCCCGGGGACAACATTGCTTGTCTCAAGCAGAATGCACTGGTGATCACTAGCTGAGTAGTTCTCTAATAATCTCCAATTGTGCATCCTCTGTACTATGGACTCTGAGGCAAATGTCTCGTCCGGTATGGTTCCTTCACAGCCAATACGGTGGAAAGTCGGCGTATTTCCGGTGTTTAGTACGACCACTGCCATCCTGGCTGCCATTTCTAGGATTCGTCTTCCTCATGGGTCTGTCTGAGGCATACCCATTCGATTGCTTTAGCGATGAAGTCTCCCTCAACAAGCAGGCACCGCCCTCCAGAACATTAAGCTTGGCTTGGAAAGATGATATCGATTCATTTGGCGTTAGATACACACTGAAGAAGGCAGTCCCTGTACACCACACCCGCACAGAATCATCCTCCCGTCCACAACTCTCCGCTTGGAAATCACTGTTCTGAACCCAGATGGCGACAGTAACAGTTTTGTCAGGATACCATAATGCAGGGCTTTTATTATTGTGTTGCTCACTCAGCCATAAAAAGTCGGCTTTCATGTCCCTCCCAAACTGCTCAAGCAGATTTTGGGCGGTTGAACTGCGGTGTAGGTTTAGCTGCAGGATGCGGCTCATCGTAGCTCTGATTTTGCCTTGGCTAGGGCTACCTGGAAAACCCGGTCTTGGATCAGCATCCTTGCAAAGAATACAGTGTGCCTCCTTCGTACACTCTTTTCTTTTATGTCCCATTTCACTACATTTGTAGCAAAGGGAACTCCTATCGGGTCCTTTCCATACTTATGTGCAGTGACCTTAGCTAAGGCACTTGTAGCATTGAAAACGTGTTGCTCTTCGCCGTATCCTACAGACAACCTACGCTATCTGTACTTTGCCCTTGTTCAGGAATTGTTCAACTTTGGCCATGCGTCAAATCAACTATGGCTATGCGTTTTTCCCTATGCTTTTCTGGTGTCAGTCTCGTTTTGATCCTCCTCACGTTATGGAGCTCCCTGTTGATGACCTCTTCTACCTCGGCCAGATCCGTCATGCAGTCAATGTCTCATATTTCGATCCTTCCCATCGGCTTGAGCGAGGCTATAGTTGCGCTTTTGCCGAGGACTTTCTTTACTGCCTCGCAGAATGCTTTTTTATTGTCGGCGTCTGCTCCAAATTCCACCAGTATGTGGCCCGACCGCGTTGGTCGTACTACTTTGATATTAGTGTTAGTACCCTCGGGCCTTTGATTTCCCCTAATGTCCTGCTGCACTTCTGCGTAGGGTGGGCCATCTTGGGGTTTTACGAGCAGTGCCTGCTGCCGGGGTCTTCGTCGGGGCTTCTGTCTCTCCTGTTTTCCATCAGGTCTTTTTTCTTGTTGGGCGTCCGTACGAACTTTACTTTCTGGTGCTTTTTGAAGGAGTTTCTTTGTGGCTTTCTTAGCGCCTTCTGTAAGCACTGTCTGGAACCCACGATCTGGTCCTCCACGCCCATCAGGTTTCTACTCTTATTTGTATCCCGATCTCTTTCGGTTGGCCTAGATGCCATTCTTTTATTGATGTTTGATGGTGAAACTATCTGTGCGTGCCCTTTAGTCTTATTATAGTGCCTCTTTAGCCTTTTGCTCGTCTCCAGCCTTCTGGGCCTCCTTAGCATTTGATCAACTCCTCCGATAATGCTCTATGTGGTATAGGAGCTCCTCTAATTCAAGGAGCCCAATCTTTACTGCTTTGCTGATTTTTGGGGAGTCGCATGCCGATTATATTCTTTTCAGAACACCTCCCGCTTTTCAGAATAGCCTTCCTTCTTCGTGTTGCTGGGCGGCAATTGTACTTTGAAATCATTCTTGGGAATTTGTTAGAGGGTAAAATTGAGATGATGGGGAAATAAAAAATATAGGGAAATTGTTAAATTACAAAAAAATAAATAAATAAATTTACAGATAAATGTGTAAAGGTGTTACGGAGGCAATTTGAAGTTGTGAATGTGAGAATGCCGGCGCGTCGGAATTTGCAACAATCGTGGGGGTGAATCACATCCTAAGTGTCTCATTTAGCCAGGCAACAAAGGAACGTCGGTAGGGGTAATTATGAGTCGAATAGAATGTCCTTAGCGTGGGAGGACCCGAGCAGCTCACCGGATACATCCTCGAACTCATAAGAAACTTGACTAGTACGGCGACGCAACACTGCAGGAATAAACCATGGAGCAAATTTGATCGCAAACCGATCAGCTGCATTGCCCATAGTGAAATTTTTCACGAAAACTTTTCTGACTCTGGAGTGGCTCACGAGGGCGAGCTCGAAGGTTGTAACGTTGAGCTCCCTTCTGATAGGCTTCTTCCAGCTTAGCTCGGACACAGTCTTGTACGGCTTGCAGACGATCACTGTTTGCACGTAACTGTACTTCTCCATCCTCCAAAGCATTTAAACTTATAAGGAGGGCGTACTCAGAGCCATGCTGAATAGGGTGGTATTTGAACATGAGAAAATAGGGCGAAAATAATGTGGACTCAGAAATCAGTTTGCGGAAGGCAAAACATTATTCCGAAAGATTGTCGTCCACCTGCTATGGTTGGACCCTATGTAGGCTCAGACGGCATTCAATGTTGACTGGTTTGACCACTCCGAGGCATTCGCTTACGGTATATGATATGGAGTGAGGCAGTGCTGCACCCCATAGTCATTCATAAGCTTAGCGAATACCTTGGAGACGAACTGCTCATCGTTGTCCGACTGAAGCCATTCGGGAACTCCCAAGGTCAAAAAGATTTCGCGCTCCAAATATCACAAAATTGATTCCGCAGTGGCTTTAGCCATAGATTTGAGCCATATGAATTTACTATAATGGTACAGGACCACAAACAATTGAGTATTCTCTGATTTTGAACGGGGGTATGTACTCATGAAGTCCACAAACAGGCACTGCATAGATCTCGCCGGGTCTCGTGATGCACCCAAAAGTGGAACTCGAGGGCTTGATCTGTTTGCATGTTGAACAGCTCTGGATGTGCTGAATCACATCTTGACGCAAACGAGGCCAATTGCAGTATCGTTGCAAGACTTCAGTTGCCTTGCGAATTCCACAATGCAAGCCCCGAGGATTGTCATGAGCTCGTACCACAAGAGCCTGTTAGTGACCCTCAGGAACCCATAATTATGTTCAAGGGATATCTGAGGTCAGCATTATAGGAGATCCAGTACAGATGCACACTCGGCCATCCACAAGGTGCAAATTCTGAAACTTATTAGATTGCTTCAGGATTTGCTCCTTGAGATGTTTGTACTCAGGCTCCTGAAACGCAGACTCCAGAATCAAAGCATCAATATGTTTGTGCTTCAGGAAGGAAGCAATGAACGTAGCCCGCTCGTCCTGCCAGCAAGATCTCAATAACGGATCCGGTACAACGTCGAGGGTACCTTTACGGTGTAAAATTCAGAAATTTAACCCTTGAAATTTCAAGCTCCAGCGAGCAGATCGACTAGAAAGGTCCGACTGCTACATCAGCCATTTAAGACTGGCATGGTCGGTCATGACAGTGAAGGGGAACCCCTGTATATATGCCCTGAATCTCTTTACGCTCTGCACTGTAGCTAAGCATTCCAATTCAGTAATGCCATAGTTACGTTACGCAGCGTTGAGCTTCATCGACATATATGTGATTGGATGCTCTCCCTCCTCATTATCTTTCTGGAACAAAACACTTCCAATATCCACTGTACATGCATCACATTGGATATAGAACTGCCTTGTAAAATCAGGATTGGCGAGCACTGGAGCAGAAATCAACAATTGCTATACTTTATTGAAGGCACTATTGGCAGCGGCAGTCCACTTGTAGACACGTTTGCCCTTTAGCAAATCCGTTGGAAGGACTGTAACCGATGCAAATTTTGGATTAAGCGCCTGTACCATCCTGCCATACCCATAAATCATCTCACGTCTTTGGTCGTTCGAGTTTCAGGATAGGAGACTATACCTGAAACCTTCTCCGAGTCGGTGGATAGGATACCACCAATTGCTACAAAGCCAAAATATTTGATTTCTCTCTTGAAGAACTTACTCTTTTCTACATTGATGGTAAAATTGGCATCCCTGAGCAGTTTTGCAACAGTTCTCAGGAGCTCCAAATGCTCCTTAAATGTTGCACTTATAACAAGCAGGTCATCTAGGTGAACAAATACCTCATCCTGCAGCTCATGTGGTATTACTTTACGCATCAGCCGGCACATCGTTTGGGGAGCATTACATAAACCGAACGGTATGACCTTGAAATGGTATAAGGGCCTGTCAGGGACAGTGAAGGCCATTTTCTCCTTACTTGCTTCATCCGACGGAATTTGCGGAAAGGCATACTTCAGGTTCAAACTGGTAATGAACCTGGTGCTTTACAACCGTGCCAACAGACTTTAAATCAGCGGCAATGGAAAGGCGTCTTTTGCGGTCATCTCGTAGAGGCATCTATCTTCAAGACATAAACGTACCTTGTCAGGTTTCCTGACGAGGGTCCCGGGAGAACTCTACTTTCTTCTATATCCATTACATGCGATTACATGCGATCGAGCTCGTTACAACAGTTTCTGTATAACAGGCGAGACAGCATAATCCTGCTGGTGAATGGGTCGAGCAGAACCAGTGATGTGATGAGGCAGGAGACCTGTTCTACCCAAGCATTTTGCATTATACGATAGAAATTATTGTTTGACTATGTTCAGCCGTTGCGGATCTTTTGGAAACAACAGAGGGAGTTCCGGGGTTGGAGGCTTTGCGGCTGCTTTGATAGCGTTAACCAAGATTGGTGCTATTTTGAAGAGATCCAAGAAGTCGCTTTCGAGATACACTACGTGCACCAATACACACTGCGTGCGTCTAGAAACCTTATCAATTTGCTAGTGTAGTTAAATTGACTCAATGTGGTGTTGTTACCAAAGATGATTCCAGAACTGAATCCTTGTGCCCTTATGCAGTCTGGACATGAGCATGCATGGTATACATATTCTAACCTAAGTCTGGCAGTAGGTCTTGGCTCTGAGAATACTGACGCTGGCTCCACTATCAAGCAAGCCCTTCAATTTACGACCCATGATGAAAATTTCCGCGTAGAGCTTATTGTCGCCAGGGTTTGCAACAATTGACTCCACTCAGGCATGCATCAAGAGACGCTTGGCAAAGAAATACCTCAAAGTGATCCCAAAAAGGTCATGCTCTAAAACAAGCGGGTGATTCATGATCATCGCCCACTTTTCCATTATTTTCGACGTAGTCCAGTAATCTATTTGGGGCAATAAGACTTTTAAATGATACTGGGAACTTATGATGATACATGTCGATACTAGTGAAGCACAAATCTTCCGTTCCATTAGGATGGACGTTCATCGGTAGACAAGATTCCAAACCAGCAGGTAGCCGATGAGGCGGTCTCATTGAATGAAACTCATAAGGCTGAACTTGAGGTCAATCAGGCTTAATTTTCAGCTCGCGCCAAGTGTCTTCAAACTGACAAAACCTCCAGAGAAGCTCACAGGTCGTCGAGAGCTCATATCCAGCTAAGTGGTCCTGCAACCTGAAACTCTTTTTTTTTTGAAAACTAGGTCTCCAGATCCGTGTCCCTAATCGATGTCCTGAGCTGGAGAGCCATAGCCTGAAGGGTTCATAAAATTCAACTAACGGTTCATTGGTTCCCTGCTTGCGGGCAAACATATCTTCCCAAATATGAGCGTCATCGAGCTGGGATTCAAATCGTTCCACGAACCCTACTTAAAGCTACGTCCAACTCAAGTCTCTATGCAGGTCACGTATCTGCCATTACCAGTTTTCGGCAGATCCTTGCAGGAGAACATGAAAGTCTTGGACAATTTCACGCTCTGAAAGCCCATAGTCTCTACCCATGATGTTAGCGCGAAGCGAAAATTGGCGTGCATACAAACCATTGGAGCCACCATGGAACTAGAAACCTCATTTGGTAATTGGGGTAACCGTTAGATGTATCTCAACTGTCTGATCACCATCCTGGAACAAAAACTGTGACTGAAAATCTTGAAAATCTTGGGAGGAGCGTAGTGTAAAGTGAGTGAAATTATCATGCTCATATCGCGTGTGTGGGAACATGGTGAAAATTAAAAACAATAAAAGTCCAAAAATCATCTAAATAATTTAGAAATATTAAAATGAATGAACATACGGGCAACACCGACAATTTGAATTAAATAAATCATTTAATAAATCACAGATGGACAAACAAACGATTCTATAAAAAGAGGTTAAAAATGCAATACCAGAGAGACAAACAGACGAGTAAATAAATATATAAAATTTTAACAACCAACCTAACCCAAAATAAAAATTAATTCGAAATTCTTTAAACATACTTGAAACTAATCCAAACCAAAACATAACTCACTACCCTAAACTAAACTCAATAAACGAAACCAGTCCCAAAATTACTCAAAATTAAAAACTAACTAAGCCAAACTCAAAACTAACAAGAACCGTAAAACTAACAACCTCAAATACCAAATAACTCATCAAAGGAAATTTCTAATTAAAACCCTAGTTAAAATCCAACAATTCAAGATACCTTACCTGGGGTGCCATACTGAGGCCAGCTAGCGCGTAGCCGTGTCATAGGAGTTTCCGGAAAATCTCTTGTCCGTGCTGGGACACCACACAAAAAACTATCATAAAAGGAAAGAATGGAAAGGGACCGAACATTTCGAGAAATGAAAAATGTTTTTACTTACAACATAGTGGCCGTTTTTAATTGAAAAAAGAAAAAAAACAAAAACAATTCGTAAAAAGGAATAATATTTTCAAAACAACTAGCCCTTTGGTTTTTAAATTAATCAATAAATTGAATAAATGAATTTCCAAAGTGATGTTATAAAAATCAAGGAAAAATTCTTATGCAAAAAGCTACAAAAGTAAAGTAAATTTGAAATATGATGCAAAGGAATAAAATAGAAAGCAAAAATGTGCGCACTACTCACCCCTATTAATGCTGCTGAGCACTTAGCAACTGAAGGGAGGGCGAGTCACTGAAAATTAACTCCAATTTAAAATATTAATGATACACAATAACGTAAACGTAAACGCTCTTCACTAAACCTTGGCGTTATATTCAACCTTCACTGGTCACAGGTCCAGACTCAAGTTTGACTTTTATTTCACTTTTTTATTCATAAAAATTTGTTTTAAATCCGAACTTCATTTTATTCATTGTTTTCATAATCCCAATACTGGACGGGTCTTTCGTTATCTTGTTAACTGTTCAAGGCACCCCCCACAACCTGCATTCACTGTTACGTGGTAACAATTTTATTTTTAATTCAACTGCTATTTTGATTTTTGCTCCGATATATATTGAATTGTCAATATTTCATTTCGGGCTCACCTCACTCAATTTAGTTTTTCCGTTTGCTTAGCCCATTTAAAGCCTTTCCGGACGCAATTTCTACTCTCCGATCAATCCAACAAAATTGTCCTTTTTCGTGTTAGATTTCACTTCACTTTCACACTTCCGTCACAAACATTTCAATAAATTTCATCCACTCAAAAACGCTCCGAATCCAAATGAAGAATCTTTTATTCCCGAGTTGTCCCTCTAAAATTTATTCCCCGGGTTCAAAACAGGACTTTTACTTTTTTCCGTCGTCACCATTAAAACTCGCCAAAACTCACTCCCATCTCGAAACCAAATCCAGACTTACTCGCGAAACCGAGTCCCGGAATCCTTCCCTTCTCCAATTCCCGCTGTCGTACCCGGGTTACGTAATCGAAGTTCAATACACTTCAATTCCGTTACCCATACATCTTTTCCATATCAACAAACGTAACCATTTTGCATGTCTGGCGATTTGCATAATCATGATAACGTTTGGTTATATGCAAATTGTCATGCACACGGACAAAATTGCTTTTGCTGATATCCCAAAAAGACTGTCCTGCGTTCGGGAGAATTTGAGCCCAGGGTCCCAGCGTACGGTCGAGAAACTACGACGCTACCACCATGCTACTTCAAATATGAACCCTTCTTAGTGGGCATGGAAATGAAATTTGTTAGTAGGGAAGCGTGGATGAACTCTTGTTAGTATAACAAAAAAAAATTGTTAGTGGGGAGATAATGCATAAAATTAGTTAATATGAAGGAAAGAATCAGGTTTTGTTAGTGAAAACGTATCGAATGAAATTTTGCGAATGGGCAGTAACGAATGGAATGTTGTTAGTGGGAAAGTCAAGATTATTATAATATTTCTTGTTTTTTTTTGTGGTTAAAAAAAGGTTAAGAGGGTAGGATGAAGATGATGAGGAAATAAAAATTATAGGGAAACTGTTAAATGTCAAAAAAAAATTCAAAAGGTGAAGTTGCTACGGAGGTAATTTGAAGTTGCGAATGGGAGGATTGCGTTACGGGTGTCACTCCATATCGAGAAATGGCTCTCAAAAATTTGTTTTTATTAAATGTATTTGAATATGGTATCAAATGAAAAGTCATTCAATGCATCAGGGGCTTCAGGGAGAGGAAGAATCCCCAAAAATGTGTGTTTCCTCCTCCTTCCTCCTTTGTTAAATTTAGTAAGATTTAACAATTTTACATTTTATTCTAAAATCTGAAACAGTGCCCTGGATCTTCTTAATATAAGACGCTTATTATTTTGTTTTTATTTTGTTGTAACTCTACAGCCCCTTTTGGGCCTTCCCTTAGAGACAGTTCGAGTATCTCATCATTATCATTGAATGTGCCGGCAAGGTGATATGGTCAGTATCACGTTTTGGACATCTGTCCACCCAGTTGCGATACGTTCTGATTTTAAAATAGCACGTATCATTACTAAACAGGTTATAGTCCGTCCGGAGAATCACTCGAACTAAATCTCGTTGCCGCCAACGAGAGTCAAATCAGGGAACCGGCTTACGGGATGAGTGCTCTAACCACTACGCCAGGTGGACTATAAGATACTTATGCCTACGAAATTTCATTGAATTCAAATCATAATTAAGTGAGTTATAGTCATCTAAATTTCATGAACATGTAACACCAATAAGACTGTGGATATCCGAGTGGAAATTTAACTTAGGCAGTTATTAGGCCCTGACTAAGCATGCTCAAATAGGTATGTAGGCGTAACGGACTAATTTAGGCAGTGATGGGGCTTGCCTGAACATTTCCTAATTTAGGCTGTGATGGGGGTTGCCTGAGCATTTCCTAATTTAGGCAGTGATGAGGCTTGCCTAAGCAGTTCCTAATCTAGGCTTTGATGGGACTTGCCTAAGCCCTCTCTAATTTAGGCGCTGATGGGGTTTCCCTAAACACTTTCTAAACACAAAAACTTTCTTAGCAAAATCAGCACGTGAAATATAAATTTGTTCATAGTATTTACCATTCTCCTCACTTTGCAAAATACTTACCAGTTTTCACATTTTTCAAGATAATCTACATTCCCGATAAACCTATACATAGGGTCTTGCATTAGCGACATAACAATTTCGTATCTTTTGATGAACGCACCCTTAAACCTTTTTTTTAATAAACTGTTAATGTGAAAACGTTCGTTAAAGTCAACACTTTTGTTATGGTAAAGTTTACGAACCAACAACGTGTGGAATTTATCCAAAATTACTATTGTCGAAAAATCATCTTCAGCGATGAACCTCATTTCAGGCAATTACTATTTGGCCCGGTTTTCATGCCGGAGGTGTGACTGGGGTGTATTTTTTCGTGGATGAAAACGATAGTCCTGTTACCGTCAATGGAGAGCACTGTCCTGTTATTTTGGAAAATTATTTGTGACCAGAACTGGATAAACTTGACATTAGAAATATGTGGTTTCAACATGACGGTGCCACTAGCCACAGTACATATATATATATATATATATATATATATATATATATATATATATATATATATATATATTTATTTATATATATAACATCTACAACATGGCTCTGACGCAAATTATATGCAGTGAAATATTTTGATTCAATTTAGGAATGCCACATTAGGGCCTCATTAGGCCCACATTAAGCATTCCTAACTCGGAAAAAAGTGATCACATCCGAACGTAAAAGTATTTAATGTGTTGGGTACTCACTATTCTGCCGATTCTTCTCCAGCTTGGCCTCGTCATGTCGATTGCTGGCTCCGCTCCATGCGATGCGAGTTAACGTCCTGGAAATAACAAAACCCCACAAAGCATCGGACTTATTATGTAAACAAGATATACTTATCTGATATTGAAGTTGTTGTTGATCTCCTGCACGAGAATAAATTAGAACTATCGTTTACATTTCACTTGGCAATGACCATTTGACGTCTGTCTACAATGTTTTGAAATGACAATGTCAAAAATGTCACAGGGTGCCCGTAAACTATGAATATCGCAGAATCACGTAATTGTTTAGAATATTATGAATTTAGTATAAGATTAATTTTACGCGGGAACAATGTACCGAAATTTTCAAAAACGGGAAACTCTTTGAAAGAGATTTTCCATTGTTCAGTTTTGCATTGTCTGTTCGTAAGATAACTTGGTCGCAATAAAGTGGAATTAGAATTTTTATCGTGAACATTTTTCTTTTTGGTTTTATCGTGAAACATTTTTTGGTCCTTCGAGCCGGATCTAGTTCCGGATAATTTTAAATGGTGTGTCAGTTACAATTTATTTTGGTTGGTTTAAGTGCAGTGAAAAAGCGCTTAAAGGTCGGTTCGCGTGGGTTAATAAAGTGAGCAATTGAGCAAGGCAAGGTCTGGTGAGTTCCATATTTTAGTCCTTTCTTTCCTAATTTCATAATCGACATCATCTTTAATTCTTTATTTGCTTAAATTTGGTGCACAATTGCAAATCTCATTTACTTTGAAAAAAAAACGAACTGTGTCTCAAATCCGCACTACATTGGATGGATATTGCGGTTGAATTTATTGGTCACACATCAACTTTATTTGCTAAAAGTTGGTGCACGATTGCAAGGTTAATTTATTTTGGGAAGAGCGAACCGTATTTCAAATCCGCACTACATCGGTTGAGTATTGCGTTGGAATTTATTGGTCAGACACTGTATCGGTGTCAAATAGGTATTAAATTTAGAATTTTATGCACAATTGCTGTTGTTCGTGCATTTAAGAGTGCGAACCACACATCAAGTTTGCGCTGCATCGGCTTATCGTTGCAGAGAAATTTAGTTGTTTGCTGCTGATTTGGGAAAAGGTTAAATCATTCGAAACTTGGTGTAGATTTGGATCCTTGTTGCGGTGCTTAGGTAACGGTACTTACTGGACATTGGGCGGAATTTGTGAACCGTCATTTAAACTTGAGTAAGTTCGAATCCTGTGCCGTGCCGCTTACTTAATAGTAGCAAATAGACTTTCGTGCGACTGTTTATTACATTATTTGTTAAACTTCGATTTGATTAAAGTTAATAGTTTGGAATTTCGTATTGGGATCACGTCCTGCGACCTCACGAACGATGGATGGTTTAGTGGCACAACAAAGTGTACTAAGCGAGCAGCTAAGCAAAATGGTCACGAATTTCCGAAAGGACCCTAAGGCACGGAAAACAACCGCGTACGCTACAAAACTACTGGAACGGGTGCAACAAATTCGTCGGTCCTTCACGGAGAATCATCAGCAGATTCTTGAATTGGTAGACGGAAAGAAGATCCTTGAAGCAGATTATTTCAAACAGAACGTATATCTGGCGTTTGAGGAGGCAGAATTGAATTTCGAGGTAGAATTGGAAGAGTTGCGAGTGGAGCAAGTGGCACATGGAGCGCAAAGTTGTAAAGAAGGAGCGAGTCCGTCATCGAAAGCAATGGATGATACAGACGTTCGGCTCCCACGGATCAACCTGCCAAAGTTCAATGGAAAATATGACGAATGGGCATCGTTTAAAGATCTGTTCACGTCTCTGATCCATAAAAAAGCCAATTTACCGAAAGTGGAGAAGCTTCATTATCTGAAATGCAGTCTGTCAGGTGAAGCAGAACAATTATTGAAGCAGTATTCGATTACCGAAGCAAACTATGAATCAGCGTGGAAAATGCTCGTGGAACGGTACGACGATAAAAGTGTGTTGTTGAAAACGCAGTTCAACCATTTACTCCATATAAGCAACGCAAACGAAACCGCATCATCGATCAAAATGCTGTTAGACAAAACAGTTGATTGCGTGCAGGCCATAGACAATCTAAAGGTAGGAAACATATGGGATGCAATATTAGTACATTTGACGGCACAGCGATTACCAGCCGAAACACGACAGATGTGGGAGCAACAGCAAGCCAAGGTTTCGGAGATATCATCATTTCAACAACTGAAAGAGTTTCTACAATGCAGGTTCAGAGCGTTAGAAGCTGCTGGGGTAGAAAGGCATAAACCCATTCGCACATCACACAACGTATTTGTGACAAAGGAGGCGCAACAAATCGTGTGTATTCTTTGCAAAGGACCACATTATTTGAGACAATGCTCGAGCTTCCTGGAGTTAGACTATCCTAAAAGATTCGAAATGGCAAAGAAAAATGGTTTGTGCCTCAATTGTCTAAACAAAGGACATTTTGTCGGGAAATGCCCTAGTAAATCGAGGTGTCTTCACTGTAAGAAGGCCCACCATACGCTCCTACATAGACCAAATGCCTCAATTATCGGAAAGGAGTCCCATCAATTGCCGCCCCCGTTTATCCCTAATAGTCAGTCACCGCAACTATCAGCGCAGAATAATCAACCTTGGACCCCTGCGCTAAGACAACAATTGCCGACATTTGGGTCACACAATGGACAACCGTCTACTTCGTCTTCAGCTGATCATCGATTTCCAACGGCAGGCTCAACAGTCGCCAAAGTTAACTCATCGACCATCAATGCTCCAAAAGCGGTATTGTTAGCGACAGCACTGGTGACAGTGGAATCTCCAATCGGGTTCGTGACGCTTCGTGCCTTGATGGACCAAGGATCACAGGCGTCCATCATTACGGAGAGCGCAGCTCAAGGACTCGGGATCAAAAGAGGTTGCACGAACATATCTGTAACTGGAATTGGGAAGACGAGAGGAATTCAAACCAATGGGACTTTGAAACTTAGACTGCGTACCAAGACAAATGAATGCTTAGTAGTGGACGTACTCATTTTGAACAAGCTAACTAGCTTTGTTCCATCGCAGTTGGTTTCCACGTCGATTAGGGATCAGATAGGAAACATTGATTTGGCTGACCCGTACTTCGATCATCCGAGCAAAATTGACGTCATTCTGGGAGCGGATGTATACGCTCAAGTAATTCTCAGCGAGATTAAAAAATTGACTTTAGGTCCAGTGTTACAGCACACCAAGCTAGGCTGGATAGTATCTGGGAGTGTGAACATTGGTCAGCAGCAAGTCCTTCATTCATTCAAAGTTGAACTGAACGAAAATGTGGAAATAAGCGAAAGGTTAAAACGATTTTGGGAAATAGAGGAAGTTGATGGGGATGGAACTAGAACGCAAGATGAGGATGCCTGTGAACATCACTATGTTACCCATGTAAAGCGAGAATCAGATGGTCGGTATCAAGTAAGATTACCATTTAAAGACTCGGAAAGTCGAAATTCCTTAGGGCTTTCGAGATCAAGTGCAATTGCAAGCTTATTGCATCTAGAGAAACGTTTTGCCAGTACTGAAGGTCTCCAAGAGGAATATGCAGCTGTACTACGAGAATATTTAGACTTAGGACATATGTATGAAGTCCCTCATTGCAACGAATGGGCAATGGAGAACGGTCGACAGGTGATTACATCTAACTTCCTTCCGCACCACGCAGTATACAAGGAAAGCACATCGACGAAAGTACGAGTGGTGTTCGACGCTTCCCGGAAAACAAGTTCTGGTGTATCTCTGAATGATACCTTGTTGACCGGACCAACTCTTCAGTGCAGCATGACAGCAATTGTAATGAAGTGGAGGCTAAAGCAGTACGCTATGATGGCTGACATAGCCAAGATGTACCGACAAGTAAACATGCATCGGGAAGATTCCAATTACCAAAAGATCGTTTGGCGGCCCGAACCAAATGGCCCAATTAAAGATTACGCCCTCAATACTGTGACGTTTGGAACTAGCTCAGCACCATTTCTGGCTATTAGAACTTTACACCAGCTTGCATATGACGAAAGAGAAACGTACCCTGAGGCAAGTAAATCGCTCTTGGAGGAATTTTATGTGGATGACCTATTATCTGGAGGTGATAGCGTGCAAGAAAGCGTCATTAAAAGAGATCAGCTGATTAAGCTCTTGAAGTCTGGCGGATTCCAATTGAGGAAATGGTTAGCCAATGACAATCAAATTTTGGTAGGACTTCCAACGGAAGATGTGGAAATGAATAACTGCGTTAAGTTTGAAATGGACCATGGATATAAATCATTAGGAATACTGTGGTACCCAATCGGTGATTATTTTACATTTCGTCTCAAAAGCCATGAGAGATTAGAAACTTATACAAAACGAGCAGTATTATCGACAATCGCACGTTTGTATGACCCATTAGGATGGTTAGCACCCTTCACGATAAGGGCTAAAATATTGCTGCAAAGTTTATGGTTGTCAGGTCAAGATTGGGACGAACCGATACCCAATGTTTTGAATGGAGAATGGAGTGCTTGGTTAAAACAGTTACCTGAAATTGAAAATATACAAATACCACGATGGGTAGCATACCAAAAGGATTCGGAGGTATCACTCCACGGGTTTTGCGATGCATCCCAACGAGCATATGCGGCAGTTATTTATTTGACGGTGCGATCAGGTTCCACAGTTGCAAGTCATTTGTTAGTGGCCAAAACTAAGGTGGCGCCGGTGGAGCCAATTACGATTCCGCGTTTGGAACTTTGCGGAGCTGTTTTGTTGGCCCGATTGCTAAAAGAAGTAAAGGCAGCATTAAAGTTTGATCAAATACCTACGTGGTTGTGGACCGATTCCGAGGTCGTTTTGGCTTGGTTGAAAGGATTGCCGACACGATGGACTGTCTTTGTCAGTAACCGAACAGCTCACATCTTAGACGTCACCGGTAACATACCGTGGAGATATGTACCTTCGAAGGATAATCCAGCAGATGCAGCGTCTAGAGGAATAAAGCCCTGCGATTTACTCGATAGTCAGCTGTGGTGGCATGGGCCAAGCTGGTTAACTAAAGGTGTCAATGATTGGCCTAAAAATAAAACCATTCAGTTAACTGACATAGAAAAACGAAAATCCATGATGGTCAATGTGGGAATAAAGACAGAGTATTTCTTGGATGAATTGATGAATAAATATTCTAGCTTAATGAAATTAATTAGAGTCACGGCATATTGTTTCCGTTTTCTTAGAAAGAAGTCCACACAACACAATTTGCCAAAGTATCTAACTAGCGACGAATTACGGTACGCTTCGGAGTTTTGGATCAGGCATGTTCAACAAGATGCATTTCCGGAAGAAATATGTGAGCTTCAAAAGGGTACGTCCGTCGGAAAGAAAAGTCGGTTGGTCAATTTGAACCCGTTTATTGATAACAAGGGAATAATGCGGGTCGGTGGACGGCTCGAGCACGCGCCTTTAATATTTGATACAAGACACCCGATGATTTTACCGCGAAATGGTGTATTCACCGATTTATTATTACAAGAAGTCCATCAAGCTACTTTACACGGACAGACGCAACTGATGTTGAATACCTTAAGAAGAAAATTTTGGGTAATTGATGGGCGCAACCAGGCTAAACAATCTATCCATAAATGCGTTCGTTGTTTTCGCGCAAAGGCAAAGGAAGCCAGCCAGTTGATGGGCAATTTGCCAGAAGCTCGGGTAACTATGTCGCGTCCATTCACACACACCGGCGTCGATTTTTGTGGCCCGTTTGAAATGAAAGATAGACGAGGAAGAGGCAGCAGGACGACAAAGGGTTATGTGGCTATTTTCATTTGTTTAGCTGTAAAAGCCATACACATTGAAATCGTTAGTGACTTGTCCACGCCTGCATTCCTAGCAGCATTACGGCGGTTCATAGGAAGACGAGGATTCAGCAGTCATATATATTCGGACTGTGGTACCAATTTTTTTGGCGCAGCCGCTGAGTTGCAGCGAATCACAAAAATTAGTACTGAAGCGGCGGAGATTGTTGCAAATGAAGGCGTAACTTGGCATTTCAATCCACCAGCATCACCTCACTTTGGCGGACTTTGGGAGGCTGGTGTGAAATCTATTAAGGCACATTTACGTCGCGTTGCCGGACACGTGTCTCTAACATATGAGGAACTATCCACAGTGTTGATTAGAATCGAAGCCTGTCTCAACTCCCGGCCTCTCTGCCCTCTCAACGATGACCCGATGGATACCGCTGCACTCACGCCAGCTCATTTCCTGATTGGCGACGTAATGATAGCACTACCTGAAGCTGAATTGGAAAATGTCAACGTTAACTACCTTGATAGATGGCAGATGACTCAGAAGATTGCACAAGATTTTTGGAGACGTTGGAAGACAGAATACTTGAATCGTTTGCAACGTAGACCAAAATGGCTTAAATACGAAACCAACATAAAGGTGGGAGATTTGTGTATCCTCAAGGATGAAAAACTGCCTTCCTACCGGTGGCCATTAGCGAGGATCATTCAAGTACACCCCGGAAGGGATAATTTAGTTCGTGTCGTGACTGTGTGGACAAACGGCAAAAGCTATACAAGACCAATTACGAAAATTGCGCTGCTGCCAACGCAGGAATCTACACATTAATGTATATATATATATATATATATATGTATATATTTGTCGCACCATCCTTATTTTCCCCTATCCTATCCTTCACTCAGACCTTGCGCCGAACAAACATTAATATCATACTGCGATTGAAGTCAATTTTGCTTTAACGTCACAATTTGGAGGTGGTTTGCAGTATAGGTGGAGGTGGACGCCCAGCATAGGTGGGACAACTTCATCACGCCTAACTCAATAGATAAGATTAATCCAACCGAAGTCAACTGCAGATAAAGCGTAGCGCAGCAAAGAATCGATTGGAAATGAAACGACACCAAAGGTATTCTAAATTGCAAAACTAAATAATTACTAGTTTACTTACAGGGCATTGTTGCTGCTGAGGCGTTGCACCCCTCAGCCGGGGGAGTATGTTGGGTACTCACTATTCTGCCGATTCTTCTCCAGCTTGGCCTCGTCATGTCGATTGCTGGCTCCGCTCCATGCGATGCGAGTTAACGTCCTGGAAATAACAAAACCCCACAAAGCATCGGACTTATTATGTAAACAAGATATACTTATCTGATATTGAAGTTGTTGTTGATCTCCTGCACGAGAATAAACTAGAACTATCGTTTACATTTCACTTGGCAATGACCATTTGACGTCTGTCTACAATGTTTTGAAATGACAATGTCAAAAATGTCACAGGGTGCCCGTAAACTATGAATATCGCAGAATCACGTAATTGTTTAGAATATTATGAATTTAGTATAAGATTAATTTTACGCGGGAACAATGTACCGAAATTTTCAAAAACGGGAAACTCTTTGAAAGAGATTTTCCATTGTTCAGTTTTGCATTGTCTGTTCGTAAGATAACTTGGTCGCAATAAAGTGGAATTAGAATTTTTATCGTGAACATTTTTCTTTTTGGTTTTATCGTGAAACAAATGTCATGCACTTACATCTTCTACGTATAATTGCAATTTATTACCAAGAAATTTAATTTTGTTTCGATTTTACACATGAAATTTTCTGTTTAGGAACTACTTAGGCGAGCCCCGTAATTGCCTAGACTAAGAACTGTTTGGGCCATCACCGCCTAAATTAAGAATTTTTTAGACAATCCCTATTACCACCAAAATTGAAATTTTTTTACGAAGTGAAGAAAATTGTAAATACTTAAACTCTTACCAAGAATTTAAGAATTGTTTTGTTTTTTGCACTAAGAAATTTGTGTTTACGAACGGCTTAGGCAAGCATCATCACCGCCTAAATTAGAAAATGTTTAGGCATGCCTTATTGCTGCCTCAATTAGGAACTGTTTGGGCAAGCCCCATCACCGCCTAAATTGAAACTTTATTTGTAAAGTGTATAACTAGCGTTTTTTACGAATGTTCGTAAAATTAGCGTTTTTGAAGAATGTTCGTAAAAGTACCGTTTTTAACGAATATTCGTTAAACTATCGTTTTGTCGAATGTTTGTAGAATTTATATTTTTAACGAATATTCGTAAAATGCTCAGTTCTTTCTGAGAAATTCTAGAGTTGGATTTTTGAATTGATGGGGTATACGTTTCATCGGCATTTAGGAATAATGGCGTTTTCCTAAGCTGATCCTAAACTGTACAAGTTCAAGCATGCCTAATGATTCCCACATTATGCATGCCTAACCTAGACATGCCCCATTAGAGCCTCAGTAGGTCTACATTAGATATGCCCAAGCAGATAATAAAATTATACCCGTACATCGTTTATCGCCCTTCTGATTGGAGCGCTTTCCTTCCTTTACTTCTTCTTTGAAGCAATACAACCCTTTTGATACCTGCCACAAGCACCTCCAACTGTCTTCGTGGATTGGCTGCGTCCTCCAATTTCGAAATCCAAGCAGCGATGAACTGTCTTCGTCGACCGAGTCAGACCAGCGTTTTCTTGGTTTCTCCACTGCTGTCCGGCCTTCAATATTCCCAATGAATACCTTTTTGGGTAAACGTTGTTCGTCCATATAATTCATGTGGACAACCCATTGCAGCTTCCGTTGTCCTACAATCGTAGATACTTCTGGCCCCTCACAAATTCCATACAGGTCATGGTTGTATCAAATTTGCCATTAACCCCCGTCCAGTTTCACTCCAATTATTCGCCTCAGGACACGTCACTCGAAGGTGTCAATATGTTTGCGGATGCTTGAATTAGGGTCCATGTTGTAAACCCAAGCATAACACAGGCCTTATCACAGATCTGTATACTTGGAGCGTATGATCTTCTTTGCAAATGTACTGGATGATTTTACGGATGACTTTCGGAACACAGGTGGCACCATATTTGATGAGCTCCGCTGGAGTCTCATCGATGCCTGGTGCTTTTTTATTCTTTTAGGTTTGATGGTGGGACAAAATTCATCCAGAGTTGATGGGGCCAATGAAAACTCTCCAGAAACATCTAAAGGTACCGACGTTCTGAAGCTGTGTGGCAAATTAAGGAGGTTCTTAATATATGATGCTCATCTTTCCTGAATCTTTGTTACATCACCGATGATGTTAGCCAATCTCGTGATGGCAGAGCGTGGTTTTAGGCCGATAACAACGTTTCAGGCTTTTCACTTCTTTAAATGTCTGTTTTGTGTTCCTTTCCTTTATTCAAATTATCTTGTTCGCTACTCTTCGGAGATTTTCAAAGCGTTCTCTCTTCGTCTCGATTTTCCTACTTAAGTATTCTTTGTATGCCTGATTATTTTTGTCCAACGCATTCTGGCATTCATCATCGAATCAATCACTGTTTTTTGTCGAGCTTGATATCCAATCATCGGTTCTGCCAGGGTCTTAGTTGCCGCTTTCACTTCCACCCATAGCTCGTTGCTTATTTTTAGTGATGTATCTGATAGAATGGGAGCTACCTGATTGTTGAGGGTCTCCGTGAAATTTTTTACTACGGACCCCGTTTGGAGCCTTTTGATGTCAAGTTTTTGGACTTAGTAGCAGAATTTCAGGTTTATTTGCAGTTATTGGCATTTCTCGGCACTTAGGGTCCATCATTGAGGAACCAGTAAACCCAATGTAAGGCCCCAAAGCCATGTACTACCATTTGCTCTTGGGGTTTATGATGAGATATCATGGAAGCTAGGGTTGGTGGGAACACTAGATCCCTCCTCCTTTCTGAACCGGGCTTGGGACCATCTAAGGTGGTTGCACTCTCCTACTTACTCCGGAGGTCTCAACGATTGTAAGACAGGGGAAGCTGTAATGGGCTGGACACATGAGTCGTATGGACGAACAACGGATGCCCAAAACTGTATTCGTTGGGAGAACTGAAGGCCGGAGACTAGTGGGGAAACCAAGAAAACGCTGGTCTAACTCGGTCAACGAAGACAGTTCATCGTTGCTCAGATTTAGAAATTCGAAGACGCAGTCAATGGACCGAGACATTTGGAGGCGCTTTTTGCAGGAAGCGAAGACCCAAGAGGGGCTGTCGTGCTACGAAGAAAAGGTCTCAAGAATCATGAGATTGCGGAAGTTGCAATGGGCTGGCCACATGAATCGTATGGATGAACAATTGATACCAACGAAGGTATTCGTTGGGAGAAATGAAGGGCAGAGAGCAGTGGGGAAACCGAGCAAACGCTGATCTGACTTGGTCAACGGAGACAGTTCAAAATAGGCTTGGAGCGGTAATTTCCAGGAGTAATGGTCTCAGTGGTGATGGACCACCTTCATTAGTGTGAGCATAACGTCTAGCTATTCGATATCATCTTTCTAAGCCAAGCCTTATACTTTGGAGGGCGTAGTCTTGAATGCAGATGGAAACATGCACATTGGGGAAGACTTCAATGCAAAAGCAATCAAATGGGGCAAACAGATCTGCGGCGAGCACGAAGGATACACGATTGGATAGTATGAGAGGTATATTCAACCAGTGATAAGCAGTGCATTCTGCTTAAGATCTGCGACGTTGTCTTCTGGCGTCTGTGCTCTCGATTTTCTAATATACTATTGGGTGGAATATCAGCACAATGGACGTCGAGAGGTTCATCCAGGTGTCCACAGCAGATACTTCACTGCAGGGAGATTCGCAGCGGATGGATGAACTCGCAGCTCAAGACGTGGTGAGCTCAGCTTTGAGCATCATCTAACAGCTTGCAACGCTTGTACGGCTCGTCAAAAAGCCCGGCACCACCAGCTTCCAGTGCACTGGTTCTTGGACAAAATCGCTGAAAAGCAAAGGGAGTGTCACAAGCTTTGGCGTGAGGCTCAACGGGCGTGGAATCATGACGTGGCATGCAACCAGGTAGCAGCATTTAAGTTGGCAAGAAAGCACGTTTTTCTTTTGTTCTTGTGGTGGGGAGGTGAATGCCATTGATGCACACGGTGTGGGACTTCCATGCTTGCAAGAAAGCGGCTGGACTACCCACTAAAGACCTGACCTGTCAACCGGAGAACCCAGCCTGGAACCGTTTGACACATTACTTTTGGCCAGGTCTCGTTTTGTTACGCCGTGAGGTGTCTTCAAGCTGGGGATCCCTTTCCTAGCGGGAGAGAGGAGGGGAAGAGGAAGTGCCAGAAAAGCAATCCCCCAGCCCCAGATGCTGTGAATCCCTTTTATACTTTAGAACACGACTATATTATCCGGTGTGAGCTCTCCCGTCTCCCTGTAGAGTTCCCTTCGCAGTCTGACCCATTTTGTATACGCGAAAAATGTGTGGCGAGCATTGTCCTCCTCTCTTTGCCAAAACTGACAATTGGGGGACCGTGACTTATCAATCTTGTGCAGGTAAGACTGAAAACGCCCATGCCTGCTCAAAAGCTGGGTCAGATAGAAGTCAGTCTTACCATGCCTTCAATTGAGCCACGGTCTCACATCCGGGATAAGGTGCGCAGTCCACCTTTCCTTCGTGCAATTGGTCTAAGACTGCCGCAAATTGTTGAGTGAGCGCTGTCTCTCCTCGCTGACAACCATCTCCCTCGCAGCCTCGTTTTGGCGCCAGTAAATAACACGGCGCTCTCTGGCAAGGAGGGCGACAGGTATCACGCCTGCAATCACTCTCACCGCCGAGTCAGAGACGGTTAGATACGAAGATGCAATTCTCAGTGCTCCTTTTCTCTGTACCTGTGCCAAACGTTTCCGGTAGACCTCCTTGCTGAGAGCGTCGCCCCATACTTCTGCTCCGTACAGTAGCACTGACCCTCCAGCGCTCATCAAGAGGCGCCTTCTTGATGGGCTGGGTTCTCCTAAGTTGGCCATAAGACGACTCAGAGCCGATACTCCTGAAGCAGCCTTCTCAGCCGTTGCCCTGATTTGCTCAGAGAAACTCATCTTCAAGTCGATCAGTAGCCCCAAGGTACTTCACTGATGGCTTTGATTCGATTCGCATTTCTCCAATACTGATCATCCTTACTGTAGAGACTCTCTTTTTTGTCAAAATGACCACTTCGGTTTTCTCCAATGCTAAACTGAGCCCGCAAACAGTCATCCAGTCCCTCACTCGTCGGATAAGCATACCGAGCCTAAGATGCGCCTGTTCAATGGTGCATACAAAACATCATCCACATAGCCGACCAAGAGTGACTCATCTGGCATCTCAAGTCTCATTAGCCCATCGTAAGACACGTTCCACAGGTCCGGACCAAGGATAGATCCCTGGGCAACACCCGATGTAATTTCCATCCTTCGTTGGCTCTGTGTGGTGTCATAGAGCAGGCTCTGGTCCTTTAGGTAGTTCCTCAAAAGCCGCATTAGATATTCTGGAATTTGAAAAGAGTTTTCCAGCTTATCCAGAATATACACCCATCTAGCGGAGTTGAAGGCGTTCTTGACGTCGAGTGTCACCAACAGGACGATCCGTCGCTGAGTACGACTATATGCCTCTGCCTTTTGGACCACGTTCACCACCTCTGCAATCGCATCAATGGTAGAACGTCCTGCTCTAAAGCCGCACTGCCGAGGAGATAGGTCCCCAGCAGCACGACTCGCGTCAGTGAGTCTTCCCTTGATGAGTTTCTCTAGCACTTTCCCAGCCGTGTCTAGCACGCATAACGGGCGGTATGCAGACGGCAATCCGGGATTTCCCTTCCCCTTGCTGATCAGCACGAGCCTCGCCACCTTCCATCGTACCGGAAAAACCCCGTCCCGTAGGCAAGCGTTGAATGTACTGAGCAGCAAGTCAGGACAATTGTGATAGACGAGCCGCAACACCTCAGCCGGAACACCATCTGGACCTGGAGTCTTCCTCGCTTTCAATGAGAGGACTGCTCCTCCAGTTCCAGTTGTGTGATGAGTGGGCACTCGACTGCTGTTTCAACATGGACAGCGTCAACACGGACGGGATGGGCGGGGAAGAGTGCCCACACTATTGCGTCCATCTTTTCCGCATCATGTATACAAGGCTTCCGTAGGCCACCAAGCTTCCGCATAACTATCTTGTAGCCAAGGCGCCACGGATCCTTGTTCGCATTGTTCACTAGGTCTTGCCAGCAGCGAGCCTTGCTATTGTTGATCAATTTGCGAAGGCATTTCCTGGCCGACTAACATGCTGCCACCAGGTTGCATGCCTTGTCACGGTTCCACGCCCGTTGAGCCTCACGTTGAAGCTTGTGACACTCCCTTCGTTTTTCAGCGATTCAAGTTGATCACCAATACACTGGGGGCTTGCCATGTCGGGGTGTTCGACGGGGCATAGAATCGCAGCAAGCAATCGTAATGATGCTAGTTGAGTTCACCACGTCTTGAGCTGCCAGTTCTTCCGTCCCCTTCGAAGCCTGTTGCGAGTTCCGGCGTACTGACTTTTTCCCAATCGCAACTTCAAATTGCCGCCGTAACATTTCAACCTCCTTTGGGCACTCCCACCTGTTCCTTTGTATATTTTTTTATTTTCATTTACATTTTTCCAATTTCCCTATAATTTTTATCTCCCCATCATCATAATCCTACCCTTTTCCTTTAGTTCCGACTACAAAAAATAATATATACTAATAATTTCAATTTTCCCGCTAACAACATTCCACTCATTAATTCCCACTAACAAAAACTTCATTCAATACCTTTTCCCCAACAAAACCTAATTCTTTCCTTCATGCTAACTAATTCTATTCCCACTAACAAATTTCATATTTTTATACAAACAAAAAATTATTCGCGTTTCCCTTTTAACAAATTTCCATTTCATGCCCATCAAGAAAGTGTTGAAGTTGCTAATCTGATGAATAGGAGATCGACAAGACATGGCCCCATTGGTTGCGTCGCGAGTTCTCGACCGGGGGTCTGCTGGAACCCTGGGTTCGAGTTCCCCGATTGCAGGGAAGCACTCTTTTTGGTGTATCGGCAAAATCAATAGTTTCCGTATACATATATGTATGTGACACTTTGCATTCAATCAAGCGCTTCTTTGATGATGCAAGCTGCCATATATGCAAATCAATGGATTTTATTGTGTTTGTCGATACGGAAAAAAATATGTGTGGGTGGCGGAAGTGAAGTGTAATGAACTTCGATTACGTTACCCAGATGCGGCAGCGGGAATTGAAAATGAAAAGGATTGCAGGATTGAGTTGTTGGAATTGAGGCAGTGAGTTTGGCTGGTTTCTGTGCGGTATCAAAGTGATTTTTGGGGTTTTAAAATTTGAAAAAGGGACTTTTGAGTTTAGAATGTGATTGGGAATTGAATGGATTTTTTTGAAGTTTTAGTGATGGAGGAGGAGGATTTCGGGAAGAAGAGGGATTTGATTTTGTGCGGTGTGAGGAAAAAATAGATTTTATTAATTTGAAGTGCGGGAAGACGAAAATTGTGGGAGAAAAAAAGATATTGTTAATTTGGATCGTGGGAAGACGAAAATTGTTGTCCGAACTTTTGGGTTGAAATTCAGTGAAAAACAAAACAAAAAAATCAGAATTGAAAGGAGTGAATTTAGAAAAACATTAATAACTATCAATTGAAAGAAAAAGGAAAATTTGCCGATAGTAGACGGAGCGGAGGAATCAATTAGTGAGGATGAAAGTGGGCGTTACGTTTTTTTTGTGGTTTAGTGATTTTAACTTAGAATTTAATTTTCAGCAATCCCACGCTTCTTTTGTTGTATTTCACTGGTTGCTCGGAGTTATACAGGGAAAGAAGTGAGTACAAATTTGGTTTTTTTCTTTTTTTTTTAATATTTTATGAATTATAGTATCACATTGTCCAGTAGTTTGTTTATTACATTCTTTGTAATCTTGAATTATTTTATGTTGGTATATTCTAGTTTTTTTTTAAGTTGTTTCAAATTTCGAAAGTGGCTTTTAGTAGGTTTTTTTTTTAAATTGATATTCCTCTTATACTTTGGCTTTGGATTATAATTTGTAAATTAAAAAAAATGGCCATGTCTCATTAAAACTATCATCTTTCATTTCTCAAGATGACCTCCCCCTTTCCCATCCTTTTCCCTTCGTGTTAGTGTTTACTATGTAAGGTGGCTCAGCACGAGCAGAGGGTGTCCCGGAAGACCCACGACACGACTGAGCGCTAGCCGGCCTCAGTATGCCACCCCGGGCTACACACCCCTCTGCTAAAACTTAATGTCTGTAACTGCGATGATTTCCGTGGTTCGTAACAAATGGCGCCCAATCAGTAGGTTTTGTTAACTATTTCATTTTAAGTAGCACCATTCGTTGCTTTGCAACAAATGGTGCCCAAAAGTAGTAGGTTTTGTTCTTTATTTCATTTTTATTAGCACCATTCCTTGCTTTGCAACATATGGCGCCCAAAATTTGGTTTTTTAATGGTTGTAGCTTGATTTTGATTGTTTTTATTTCTAGTTTAAACTTATCAATTTTAGATTTATTGGGCTTGAGTACCTGGAGTGTCTGACTAGAATGGTGGTCTGAGCATTCCAGGGAAATTATTTTTTTTTTGTTTTGTTAGAAAGATTTTTATTAATTTGGATATAATTCCTACATGATTTTATTGACGGTTTTAAATTTAATTTCGAGTTGTTGCTAGTTAATGATAGATTCTTGATCACGGGGTTCGCCGCAGTTGCAGTGGTGCCCACCGTGACAGTTATCATGCTGTGGCAGTGTGGATGTTGGTTGGGGTTCACCGAATTTTGAGTCGTTGGCTATATGGATCAAACACTTGGAATTAGTCAACGCTTTCGGCCCTTTGTAATGTGACGCCTACGCCCGGGAATCGAAGTGATTCCGATCCCGAGCCCTGGTACCCGGCCAGATATGTATGACTTCGAAGTGCAAGCAGACTTCATCTTTCGTGCAGATATCATTGCGCCGAAAATATTTTTCTTCAAATATTTATATTTGTGGAGAAATATTTTCTGTCAATGTGATCCGCTGTAATTAAACACTGATATATTTCGAAGCATATCTATCTGGCAATGCCTCCCACAATTGCCATCCAAACGTCAAAAAGGTTATGGGCTCAGATCGCTTTAACTGCGTTACTCGTTATCTTCTAACAGTGCACGTCGTTCCATTCATCTGATTATTGCCCGCGTGCATTTAGTCAGTTTTTCTTTTTCATCGATCATGAAATTCGTCAAGGGAATTTAACCTACTGAAGGAAGCAAAGGTTTCGCCTCTATAAAAGGACAAAGTAATGGATGTGATGCAGTACTTCAACGCAGTCAATATAATTGGAGAAAGGTAAACCGTTATTAAAGAATATGTTGCGATGCGAAAATTGAACAACATAATCACCATAACTGTTTAACGGATGAATCAACGTAATCGTACCAGGTAGGCTGACCAAAAATTTATCAAAAAAGTAGGTAAAATGTGTATTTTAAATTTCATGGCGTGAAATTCATTGCATTATTTAAAAAAAAACAATAGAGGAAAAAAATTTGCTTATCAAACGTGACCTCTGCAAAAAGACTGTACATAAGTGTATGGTTTAGTGGATTTAATAAACCTTCATGATATCCTGAAAATATGGAGTTAAGCGTCAGCTGATGTTGATGAACTTTGCATAAATTATCTGATGGAATGACATGCGAAAATCCAGAGCGAAGTTCGATTATGTGATTTGAGTGTTGCTGTTCAAACAATAAAAGGACACACGCATGCCAAGCAAAACGTCGTTTGTCGGATATTAAGTGAATGTAAACGAGTTTTCGATAAGCTGAGTTCGCAATCCTATCGCATTCCTATGCTCGACGGTGAAGTTATAAAGCGAGTTCAAACAAAGCGACGTCGAAAACTTCATTTTCTATTCGGAAAGAAATCCAACAAAAGTAAGCTTGCATAGTTCGCACACCTGATTCACCTTCTCAGTCCATGCCACAATCTCCACGACGAAACGGCAGTGTAAATCTTCCGTTTGTTGCCCCGAATTCATCTCAGCAAAGTGACGTGATCAGTCAGCCCTTAGCACAAATGTTTGAAATGAAGTGAGTAAGAATTGTCAGTTATATTAAACGACGCCGTTAAGTAGTTTTGCTTGCTTCAAACGATATACATACGAGTATATAAACATATAAATCAGAATACTGAGTACTTCTCTCAAAAGATAGAAAGGTTATTAGAATTACATATAAACAAACAAAAAAATATTTTAAAAACTGGAACGATAAATTATTCTCCGTTTGGTTACGAGATATGTTTGCATATTACGAAAAGCTTGTTTATTGTTTTTTTAATTATATTCCAAATGATTTATGTCCTACTTAATTTTTAAGTTGTTAAAAGAATACGATGAAATGATAAGCATTTGTGACTATAATATTAGTTGCACACACATATCACCATTTTATTTTGCGGTGGATTACATTGAAATTCCTCCCGCATTAAAATAATTACTTAAGAGGGTAAAATCATGTTTTTTTCTGTGTTGTCGGTTAAATCAATCAGTAAGCATCCAGTATTGTTTGTAGAGAGAAAAACAAAATGATAAAAAAAAAAAATACAATTTTGAAATCCGATAGTGAATAACTCAGTGATTTTAGAAGAAACAAAAGGGACAAAGAAATATTTGCTATTTTTTTTGTATAGCAACCTTTTAATTAATTATAATTGAGCTGACAACATTAATTATTCTAACGCTAATGCATGTGAACTAGGGGACATATGAATGCCAATTCTAATTTTAACAGATAGATTTTATAACGGAATAATAGAGGAATTATGTATTTATTTGAAAAGACAACGAAATTTTTTTGTTTTGCGTTAATCTTCTAATAGACAAGTAGCGTTCATACTGTATAATTCCTACTGCATCTTCTGTAAAACAAATTGTTCTAAATAATGCTTAATCCTTCCCAAGTCCTTTACACTTGTAACCTTAACTTTTAACGTGTCGTACGAAACTGATCAGCTTCACTGTAATTGGTTGTAAGTGCAGTTTGTAGAGCATTCCTTTACCAAATAGTAAACCAGTCTATCAATAATCATTTTTTAGTAAGATATTGTTTCCTAAATAGAGAATGAAACTTCATCAAACAGAAACGAAAAATCTATTTAGCTAACTTAACTATAAAGGATGACGATACAATATGAGCAGCTTAAGTTTAATTACACTAGGAAAAAAAACGAAACGGTAGAATTTCAGACTTAAGTTAATAACATCAATTTAAATGTATTGCAGGAATTAGAAAATGCGAAGAGTTAACTTTAGTTTATGTTTCGTTTATTACCCTAACACAATTCGAATAAAATGAATTGTTAGGACAAAAAAAAGAGAAAAACAATTCTGAGATTTTGGTGAACGCTCAGGATTTTATTCGGATCATTGTTCATCAGTCATAAGTTGCATAAAATCTGCCATAAATGACAAGACATTTTAAATAGGTTATTGCAATAAGTAGGAATGTGAGAACATTTAGAGATTTTCTATTAACTGAAAATTAAATGTAATAACGTTTTAATGTGGTTATGAGACCAGTAAGGTTAAAATAATATTAAGAAAAAAAAAATGAAAGTAACTTAGATTATTCATAATAAGAGATACACGAGAACACAGAAAAGATAAATTAAAACGAATCCTCTTACACAAGATGAAATGAAAAGAATTTGGTTTGCTTTCTGTCCAGTTTTTTTTCTTGTAAACAATATAAGAGAAAACTTGTCTTTATATGCAGTTATACTGTGAAATACTAGGGAAACCCTTGATTTTCGCTCGTTCGTTATTTGTAGAATGAGAGAACTAGTGTTAGAGCAAATGATAACTTCTACGAAAAGAAACTTGTATTTTTTTTTATCGACGACAAGTATAAATCGTAATGTTAAATAATTTAATTAATGAATAAACAAATAAATATCACTTAAATAGAGAAAGAGAGGAAACTACAATTTTTGCTATTCGACATGCAAAGGCAAACTTAGAAATAAATTCTAAAAATAAAAATACAACAAAACAGTTTGTAAAAATGAAGAGAAAATAAGGAAAAAGAAATGTATGCTGCGAACTATCCAGTAGAAATCTTCCAATAAGCACGTTTATTGCTTTACGATATAGCTACATCCGAGTTTAGTAGTTTGTCTTTTGAGTTTTAACCGTAACTGTATTTTTTTCTTATTCTTATATTTTACTAGGCAGATAGTTGCTAAAAATATGTTTCTGCAGATGATAAAGATCTTTGTAAGTAATATATATTTCTTTTTCTTTAATTGCTAGTGCGAAGCATAAATCTATTATTTTGTAAAGCAATTAATTGATTACATACATTATATTAATAATATGAATTGCTAACAAAAAATGGACTTTCCTTTACAGAAGTTCTGCTTTTCAGCGGGCAATGGGGTGCAGGGTAAGTATGCCGTCGCGAGGGTAGGGTTTGGAAAAAATCCGCTGAGGTTGGTTTCGCGTCGTGCGCGGTACGCGGTACCTTAGTTGTTTTTGATTTTTCCTTAACGTAGCATTCGTCGGGTTGAGTTAACGTAGTATACTTTTCGGTACCGCGTCGGGAATTCGGGAACGCGAATTAAAAATTATATTTTGTTCTTTTGACTGATCATAAGAAGAAATACGGAGTAACGTAGAATAGGTTTCCTCTCCGTATGGTTTTGTTTGTAACGCGTTTGAAAACGGGCGTGTATAGGTGGCTGAAATATGTAAATGAGCGTAACCCATTCGGAGACCCGCGGCCGAAATCCTCTCCGATCTAGCTGGCCGACAAGCAGCCACCGCGTGAATGGGTTACGGTGCACGGACTGGTTGACCGGTTGGTACCATCCGTTGGCACTACTCAGACTTAACGTCTAGAACCGATGAGAGGTCGGTTCCGCGTTCGGACGTAAACTTTCGAAAATCATTACAAATGGCGCCCAACGTGGGGCCTAAAAAATCCTAAGGGGGAAAGAAATTCGCGTCTTCTGACGAGTTGGTCCTTTACGGAGGATGTAAGGTACTTTGGTACTCGAGTCCCACCATCAGGAGCAGTGGAGTTGTGTGATACACTCTAGCAGTCGCTTCACGTGAGTTGTAGCTTCCGCTCTCCTTTGTTTGATTTTGTTTTCGCAACAGAATCCTTCCGATGTGTTGTCCCAGGCTAGCCCCTGTAAGGACCTTCTATTTTCTTGATGGAACTGCCAGCCTGATGGGTTTACCTATCAGCATGGACTCTCAAGAAAATAGAAGGCTACCTTGCCTTTATGTCGCGGAAGAATTCTACTTATTTCGTATGCGTGATAGACGAGTGGTATCGGTTCAACGTTCGGTGGCGTATGCTGGAGTTGCGGAGCCCAGAATGCTTCCACGCGTCGGGAATTTCGACCGCGTACAAAACCGTTACGGTAGCTCTACCACTTGTCTCGTCGAGTCATTTAACGTAGTTTAGAGACGGTTTTGTTATGTATGTGGGTTTAGGGGATAAATTTTGTAAATCGACCGAAAGCACCCTTTCTTCGGCAGATTACCACGCACTCTCATTTCCCTTTGGAAGAGTTGACTACTGGAAAGGAAAGTGTGTATTAAATGTATTTTTTTCTCGATTCGATATGAATAGCTCGCCACTATCGGCCACTTATCCAGCATTAAGTCTTTGCATATGTATACAGATTAGAAGTAGAAGTAGGATTAAGTTAAATTTTTTTTCTTCTTTCAGTAAGATACAGCACCAACACCCATAATAAACCCACACGACAATGGCAACGAAGCGGACCCCAGACAAGCGTTGGACCAGATCCAGAACGGTCCAACCAGCTAACTGCGGGATCTGCTTCGAGGACGTAGTGGAGGGGGTACACAGCGTGCGATTGGATTGTGGACATATATTCCATCGTGCCTGTGTCCAACAGCTCCTCCTCACGTCCGAGCTTTGCCCGTTATGCCGGCGACCCATCGAGCGGACCGCCCTAGACGTCCCCCTCGGAACGCCCGTCCCAACGCGTGGAGCAGTGGCGAAAGGGGTTCCAGATGCCGAACCGCCCCAACCACTGATGGACCTTCAAGGAGCCGTAGGCGGTGAAGTTCCGGCTGCAGTGTTCGTGTCCGAGGTGACCCCCATGCCTTCCGCCCACTCCATTGACACCCTCGTGGCTTTGATGCGAGATATGTCGGAGAGGATAGGCAACTTGGAGGGGAAGCTCCAGAATCTCCCCATGAGCCAACCACACAGCCGCGTGAGAACTCCGCTTGGCTGGGAGCCCAATCCCAGTGTAGCTATGCCCCACTCTCGACCATCCGATCAATGGGCCTTACCTCCAAGGAACTCGGGAATGGATCCCAGAGCTCCCGAATATAGACCACGACACAGCACCGCACCTCCGTTGGTGCCTCCAGTCTCCGAGGCAGCTACTTACAACAGGTTAATCGAGGATGCAATCCCCCCCGGGAACGCATTGACACCTTTCCGAGACCCAACGCCTCGTATCATGGAGAGTTGGCGCCTGAACTTCACGGGTTTCAACGATATGATATCGGCGGACCGGTTCCTCTTCCAGATTCAGGCGTTAGTATCCAGCACCCTGGGAGGTGATTCCTCGGCCTTCCTCCGGCATGCACATCTTTTGTTCAGTGGTGACGCTGCCGACTGGTACTGGAATTTTAAGGAATCGACGCCACGTCCCACTTGGAACTCTTTCAGTGCAGCCTTCCGCAATCGATTTGAGGATGGCTTCACTGAGAGAGAACTAAGGGAACAGTTAAAGAAACGGAAACAAGGCGCTCACGAACCGTTCGACCAGTACTACACAAGTATAGTGAGATTGAGCACTCGCTTGCGAACAACCATGCCCGAGGACGAACTGGTAGAAATTATCAGAGAGAATATGCATTTTCCCATCGACACCATACAGGGATTGCGCCTCCATGCCCGTAGGCAAGAACAATTGGATGAGCGGCGAGGTACCTTCCGTCCACAACCTCGCATAACGGGACCAAGTCCCCGAAATCATCACACCGCGGAGTTGATGGCAGCGGACCACCTGCTTGCTGACATAGTACCAGTATCGAGGAGCGGAGCACCACAGGAGCTTGAGGACCCAGCATTGATTGATCGACCCTCCCTTGAAGCAATTACAAGCCCGACGGTCTGTTGGAACTGCCGACAAACGGGGCATCGGTTCTATGCCTGTCCAGCGGAACCGACGCTCTTCTGTTACCGATGCGGGAAGGCCGATACGTACGCACCTGATTGCGCCAATTGCAAATTGCGAAAAAACTTGCCAGCGAGTGCCGCGACCACCCGTCGGCACTCCTAAAACCCGGACGAACCAAGGCTGATCCCACCACTAGCTATGATCAAGCCCCAGACATGACTCCCATTCTGCTGACTCTCACCGCCAAACACAGTTCTCCCGAAGTTCCACAACCGACGCCATCCTTCGCCGAGGCCAACGCGCAGGGAAATGATAGTGAGGCGAAAGTTCCTTGGCATGTCAAACCTTTCCACGTCAGGCTGCGGAATTATTTGGCTACTCGACAGCGCATCTTCCACGAGGAGTTGGCTACAACTGTTCCACCGCGAAGAAAGCGAGCCACGCGTCGGATGCGGAGCTTCTGGAGAAGGGTCAGGCAGGCGAGGAAGGTGCTGAAGGACATTCACTTAGACGAATTATTTAGGGGTGACGTTCGACCATATGCGTCAGTGCACCTCCTACAAATACGGTTGTCAGGTTTAGTCGATACGGAAGCCAGTGTGAATTGCATATCAGCCGATTTTGCAGGGGAGGTACTGGCAATGCACGCGGACCAAATTCACCATTTTACCTCCTGGTTAAGCACGGCGGATGGAACTTGTCACTCTGTAGTGGGGAAAATTATGACGGATGTTACCTTTAAGGGAGTAACTAAACCTCTGGAATTTTACATCATACCTCAATTAACCCAGAATCTTTATCTAGGAGTGGATTTCGTTCGAAAATTTAACTTGGCCCCGGCACTGTTTTCCGGTACGACCCTGGAGTCCGTCACCACAGTTCCTGACCAATCTCAAATCACTCATTTATTACGACATACACTGGATGTAAATCAGCAACTGCGACTTGACTCGGCTATATCGGCTTTTCCATCGCACGAGAGCGAAGGTCTCGGGCGGACAGCACTGGTGTTACACACTATAGATGTGGGGGATGCTAAACCCATAAAACAGAGACATTTTGCTATATCTCCGGCGAAGGAAAAGTTGTTATATGCCGAAGTTGATCGAATGCTAGCATTAGGCGTGATCGAAGAATCGCAGAGCGCGTGGGCTTCCCCAGCCACCTTAGTTGTCAAGCCGATCAAGGTCCAGCTATGCTTAGATGCCAGACGCTTGAACGCCGTCACTGTCAAGGACGCATACCCTCTACCGTTGATTGAAGGCATTTTGAGTCGGTTGCCTAAAGCCCACTTCATCACGAGCTTAGACCTCAAGGACCCCTTCTGGAAAATTCCTTTAGACCCGGGCTCAAAGGAGAAAACAGCCTTCACAGTCCCAGGTCGGCCCCTGTATCAATTCGTGACCATGCCATTCGGATTGTGGAATGCCCCCCAAACAATGACGCGCCTTATGGATAAGGTGATACCACCTCATTTGCGGCACCAAGTTTTCGTTTACTTGGATGATCTGCTGCTTATAACCGAGACCTTTAACGAACACATCGACCTGCTTCAGGAGGTAGCTCTACACATCCGGAGGGCTAGGTTAACCATCAACATACAGAAGAGTCAGTTCGTGATGACGGAGGTGAAGTATTTAGGTCACATCATTGGGCATGGCCATATCAAGACCGATCCGGACAAGACTCAAGCGATTGACGTTTTTCCATTACCCAAGACCACCAAGCAATTACACCGATTCTTAGGCTTATGCGGATGGTACCAGCGTTTTGTACGTGACTATGCCACCATAACCACTCCTTTGACCGACATGCTGCGTAAGGGACGTAAGTTCGTCTGGGAAGAGCCCGGCTTGCGAGCCTTTGAAGAGCTAAAGAAGAGTCTGACTACAGCCCCCGTACTGCACAGCCCGGACTTTGACAAACCGTTCTCAACTCATTGTGACGCGAGTCAACATGGGGTGGGAGCAGTCTTAGTCCAGGTTGCACAAGACGGCGAGGAGAGACCTATAGCCTTCATGTCTCACAAGTTGAACCCAGCCCAGCGAAATTACACGGTCTCTGAGCAGGAATGTCTAGCTGCGGTGTTGGCAGTGAAACGCTTCCGAGCCTATGTGGAGGGACACACCTTTGAAATCGTTACGGACCACGCTTCTCTGAAATGGCTAATGAGCCAGACTGATCTCAACGGCAGATTGGCCAGATGGGCACTGAAATTACAGGCATTTGACTTCACAATTCGCCGCCGAAAAGGAAGCCAGCATGTAGTCCCCGACACCCTATCCAGAATGTTCGCTCCTGAAGGAGCCGAGTTGGTCCAGGAGGACGACAGCCCCGAATTGATCGATCTGGACCATCCTGCCTTCAAGTCAGCCAGCTACACCCAACTGATTCACACTATCCAGAATCAACTGTCCCAGCTTCCTGAACTGCGGTTGACGGATGGATTTATTTATAAGCGGATGGGACACGCATCCGGAGACCCCATACAAGAAGAAGAACAGTGGAAGTTGTGGGTGCCCGAAGAATTAACCACTGATCTTATCAGACGGGCTCATGACCACCCATCAAGTGCGCACGGCGGATACGGTCGTACACTGAGGCGGTTGAAAACCTGTTTCTTTTGGCCTAAGATGGCACAACAGATAAAAGCGTACGTAGCCTCCTGTGAGCTATGCAAGTGCCCTAAAGCGCCCAACACCATTCTCCGGGCTCCCATGGGTAAGGTTGAGGTCCCCGAACGCGTGTTCCAGCGATTGTACATTGATCTTATCGGTCCTTACCCTTGATCTGCTTCTGGTCACACGGGAGCTGTCGTGGTCCTGGATCAGCTCTCTAAATTCCCTATCATAGAACCACTACGTAACATGCACACTGGACCTATACTCAGCTTCTTGGAGAACCGAGTCTTTCACATGTTTGGAGTTCTGGAGAAACTTGTCTCCGACAACGGGGTCCAGTTCACCTCAAGCAAGTTCCGAGACCTAATGTCCAGATACGGCATCATCCACCAACGAACCGCCGTCTATTCACCACAAGCCAATGCATCCGAACGACTGAACCGTACGCTCATAGCGGCCATTCGCGCCATTGTCCACCCGAATCAGAAGGACTGGGATCGCAAGTTGTCCGCCATCACTAGTGCGCTGCGCTCGTCGTACCATGCCACTACCGGCATTTCGCCGTATTTCGCATTGTTCGGCCAGTACATGATCTGTCATGGAAGCGCTTACCGGCTATTGCGACAGCTGAAATTGCTAGAGGACCCAATCGTGGTTCTGGAACCGCACGAAAAGCTCCAACTTCTGCGAGATCAACTGCGGGAGAAGATTGAAGAAAGTAGACGGATGGGAGAGGAGCGGTACAACTTGCGATCCCATCCTTCTGGCTTTAAGGCAGGCGACGAAATATATCGTCGAAACTTCCGGCAGAGTGATGCCACCCGACATTACAATGCCAAACTAGACAAGAAATTCGTGAAGTGTCGAGTCCTACAAGTAATAAGTCCCACACGATACCTCATCGCGGACATGGCTGGTAAAATCTTGGGAATTTACCACGCAAAAGACCTTAGACGATGAAGTGCAACTATTTCACACGAAAAACTATGGCTTACCTAAATCTCTGCCTGGACGAAGACCTCCGAGTAACACCTGACTCCCTACTGTATAGCACTGTCGAGTCTTCACTGAAATTGTTGTAGCCTATTCCTCGAAATCGACCTTCGACCCGCCACGGCCCTAACCAAGACCTTTTACATAGGAGGCGGGATCGGAATTACTTCGATTTTGGGGGGGGAATGTGTAATGTGACGCCTACGCCCGGGAATCGAAGTGATTCCGATCCCGAGCCCTGGCACCCGGCCAGATATGTATGACTTCGAAGTGCAAGCAGACTTCATCTTTCGTGCAGATATCATTGCGCCGAAAACATTTTTCTTCAAATATTTATATTTGTGGAGAAATATTTTCTTTCAATGTGATCCGCTGTAACTAAACACTGATACATTTCGAAGCATATCTATCTGGCAATGCCTCCCACAATTGCCATCCAAACGTCAAAAAGGTTATGGGCTCAGATCGCTTTAACTGCGTTACTCGTTATCTTCTAACAGTGCACGTCATTCCATTCATCTGATTATTGCCCGCGTGCATTTAGTCAGTTTTTCTTTTTTATCGATCATGAAATTCGTCAAGGGAATTTAACCTACTGAAGGAAGCAAAGGTTTCGCCTCTATAAAAGGACAAAGTAATGGATGTGATGCAGTACTTCAACGCAGTCAATATAATTGGAGAAAGGTAAACCGTTGTTAAAGAATATGTTGCGATGCGAAAATTGAACAACATAATCACCATAACTGTATAACGGATGAATCAACATAATCGTACCAGGTAGGTTGACCAAAAATTTATCAAAAAAGTAGGTAAAATGTGTATTTTAAATTTCATGGCGTGAAATTCATTGCATTATTTAAAAAAAAAACAATAGAGGAAAAAAATTTGCTTATCAAACGTGACCTCTGCAAAAAGACTGTACACAAGTGTATGGTTTAGTGGATTTAATAAACCTTCATGATATCCTGAAAATATGGAGTTAAGCGTCAGCTGATGTTGATGAACTTTGCATAAATTATCTGATGGAATGACATGCGAAAATCCAGAGCGAAGTTCGATTATGTGATTTGAGTGTTGCTGTTCAAACAATAAAAGGACAAACGCATGCCAAGCAAAACGTCGTTTGTCGGATATTAAGTGAATGTAAACGAGTTTTCGATAAGCTGAGTTCGCAATCCTATCGCATTCCTATGCTCGACGGTGAAGTTATAAAGCGAGTTCAAACAAAGCGACGTCGAAAACTTCATTTTCCATTCGGAAAGAAATCCAACAAAAGTAAGCTTGCATAGTTCGCACAGCGCTGGCTGCATCGAGCTTAGCAAGAACTCGAATCTGAACGTGGATGAAGAATTGATCGCGGGCATTCTGGATGAAGTGGAATGCGATCGTGACGGTAGGGATGATGAAATAATTCGTATCCACGATATGTAAAATTTGTAATATTTCATGTTTGTAGCATAATTCGCAACACGAGCCTCCAGGCGCGCATCATTTAGCCGACGAAGCTCAATGGACTCACCGACAAGGGCAGAGCAACTACGGCTGATGATAAAAGCTCCGTAGTAAGTGATTTCAGTCGTATGGCCAGCGGAATCATATCACCATCAGAACAACCTGATTCACCTTCTCAGTCCATGCCACAATCTCCACCACGAAACGGCAGTGTAAATCTTCCGTTTGTTGCCCCGAATTCATCTCAGCAAAGTGACGTGATCAGTCAGCCCTTAGCACAAATGTTTGAAATGAAGTGAGTAAGAATTGTCAGTTATATTAAACGACGCCGTTAAGTAGTTTTGCTTGCTTCAAACGATATACATACGAGTATATAAACATATAAATCAGAATACTGAGTACTTCTCTCAAAAGATAGAAAGGTTATTAGAATTACATATAAACAAACAAAAAAATATTTTAAAAACTGGAACGATAAATTATTCTCCGTTTGGTTACGAGATATGTTTGCATATTACGAAAAGCTTGTTTATTGTTTTTTTAATTATATTCCAAATGATTTATGTCCTACTTAATTTTTAAGTTGTTAAAAGAATATGATGAAATGATAAGCATTTGTGACTATAATATTAGTTGCACACACATATCACCATTTTATTTTGCGGTGGATTACATTGAAATTCCTCCCGCATTAAAATAATTACTTAAGAGGGTAAAATCATATTTTTTTCTGTGTTGTCGGTTAAATCAATCAGTAAGCATCCGGTGTTGTTTGAAGAGAGAAAAACAAAATGATAAAAAAAAAAAAATACAATTTTGAAATCCGATAGTGAATAACTCAGTGATTTTAGAAGAAACAAAAGGGACAAAGAAATATTTGCTATTTTTTTTGTATAGCAACCTTTTAATTAATTATAATTGAGCTGACAACATTAATTATTCTAACGCTAATGCATGTGAACTAGGGGACATATAAATGCCAATTCTAATTTTAATAGATAGATTTTATAACGGAATAATAGAGGAATTATGTATTTATTTGAAAAGACAACGAGATTTTTTTGTTTTGCGCTAATCTTCTATTAGACAAGTAGCGTTCATACTGTATAATTCCTACTGCATCTTCTGTAAAACAAATTGTTCTAAATAATGCTTAATCCTTCCCAAGTCCTTTACACTTGTAACCTTAACTTTTAACGTGTCGTACGAAACTGATCAGCTTCACTGTAATTGGTTGTAAGTGCAGTTTGTAGAGCATTCCTTTACCAAATAGTAAACCAGTCTATCAATAATCATTTTTTAGTACGATATTGTTTCCTAAATAGAGAATGAAACTTCATCAAACAGAAACGAAAAATCTATTTAGCTAACTTAACTATAAAGGATAACGATACAATATGAGCAGCTTAAGTTTAATTACACTAGGAAAACAAACGAAATGGTAGAATTTCAGACTTAAGTTAATAACATCAATTTAAATGTATTGCAGGAATTAGAAAAATGCGAAGAGTTAACTTTAGTTTATGTTTCGTTCGAATAAAATGAATTGTTTGGACAAAAAAAAAAGAAAAACAATTCTGAGATTTTGGTGAACGCTCAGGATTTTATCCGGATCATTGTTCATCAGTCCTAAGTTGCATAAAATCTGCCATAAATGACAAGACATTTTAAATAGGTTATTGCAATAAGTAGGAATGTGAGAACATTTAGAGATTTTCTATTAACTGAAAATTAAATGTAATAACGTTTTAATGTGGTTATGAGACCAGTAAGGTTAAAATAATATTAAGAAAAAAAAAATGAAAGTAACTTAGATTATTCATAATAAGAGATACACGAGAACACAGAAAAGATAAATTAAAACGAATCCTCTTACACAAGATGAAATGACAAGAATTTGGTTTGCTTTCTGTCCAGTTTTTTTTCTTGTAAAAAATATAAGAGAAAACTTGTCTTTATATGCAGTTATACTGTGAAATACTAGGGAAACCCTTGATTTTCGCTCGTTCGTTATTTGTAGAATGAGAGAACTAGTGTTAGAGCAAATGATAACTTCTACGAAAAGAAACTTGTATTTTTTTTTATCGACGACAAGTATAAATCGTAATGTTAAATAATTTAATTAATAAATAAACAAATAAATATCACTTAAATAGAGAAAGAGAGGAAACTACAATTTTTGCTATTCGACATGCACAGGCAAACTTAGAAATAAATTCTAAAAATAAAAATACAACAAAACAGTTTGTAAAAATGAAGAGAAAATAAGGAAAAAGAAATGTATGCTGCGAACTATCCAGTAGAAATCTTCCAATAAGCACGTTTATTGCTTTACGATATAGCTACATCCGAGTTTAGTAGTTTGTCTTTTGAGTTTTAAGCGTAACTGTATTTTTTTCTTATTCTTATATTTTACTAGGCAGATAGTTGCTAAAAATATATTTCTGCAGATGATAAAGATCTTTGTAAGTAATATATATTTCTTTTTCTTTAATTGCTAGTGCGAAGCATAAATCTATTATTTTGTAAAGCAATTAATTGATTACATACATTATATTAATAATATGAATTGCTAACAAAAAATGGACTTTCCTTTACAGAAGTTCTGCTTTTCAGCGGGCAATGGGGTGCAGGGTAAGTATGCCGTCGCGAGGGTAGGGTTTGGAAAAAATCTGCTGAGGTTGGTTTCGCGTCGTGCGCGGTACGCGGTACCTTAGTTGTTTTTGATTTTTCCTTAACGTAGCATTCGTCGGGTTGAGTTAACGTAGTATAGTTTTCGGTACCGCGTCGGGAATTCGGGAACGCGAAATAAAAATTATATTTTGTTCTTTTGACTGATCATAAGAAGAAATACGGAGTAACGTAGAATAGGTTTCCTCTCCGTATGGTTTTGTTTGTAACGCGTTTGAAAACGGGCGTGTATAGGTGGCTGAAATATGTGAATGAGCGTAACCCATTCGGAGACCCGCGGCCGAAATCCTCTCCGATCTAGCTGGCCGACAAGCAGCCACCGCGTGAATGGGTTACGGTGCACGGACTGGTTGACCGGTTGGTACCATCCGTTGGCACTACTCAGACTTAACGTCTAGAACCGATGAGAGCTCGGTCCCGCGTTCGGACGTAAACTTTTAAATCATTACACCTTGCATCATCTATCTGGTGGTAGCTTTGGGATTTGTGTGGCTCTTGTCCGAGCCATTATGAAGTCCGTAGTGTTTCATAATGGTCTCGTCGTCAGCCCTTTGTGGTGACCATCAGAGCAAAGTCCGCCTACGAGTTCCATGGCTATGCCAGGCACTGTGGCGGTTTGACTATGTTGTGTCTTGTTCAAATTTTAACCTTCATCCCATTCAATTTCCTTTCCTTCTAATGGAGTTCATTTTGAGAAATGAAATTGCAAGTCAATGGGCCTTTTCACACGGGAATGGTAAAACCCATATCCAAACAGGTTTCGCGCTTACACCCTTATGTTTACACGTTGCATAGTTCAGCCAAGCTATTTTTGTATACGATTCACGTCTTGCGAGTGTATATGTCAAAAGGATCGTTAAACATCGTGCGGACAACATGAGAGCGAAGACAGAGAGATAAGCGATTGAGAATTGATGTTTTAGCCTCGAATTGTGCACGAGGTAATAAAAACTGGAATGAAAAATGTATTTTGATTGTTGAAGTTTGTCGATTCAAACTTCTATTGGATTTATTTGAATCCTCCGTGTTTTTCCACTTTCATTAAAACATATTCCAAATTTGAATATCTTTTTTAGTCGCATATTTTTCTTGATGTGTTGTAAACTTGCTTATTATAATGTGATTCTATGAAGATTATGCGTACTGTTAATTTTCTATAGATTTACAATAGGCAATTTATCTTCATTGAAATTGTGATATTCGTCGTGTTGTTTCCTGAAATTGAACATGGCCTCCGCTTTTATAAATTTATTAAATAACGCGTAGCTTCTCGCGTCCACGCATCCATTTTCGCACGCAAATTAAAGAAAGGCAATCGTTTCATGACGACAACCTTCTTTACCGAATGTTCAATTCGGAATGATTACTGGCGTTTGTATAAAATTTCCCCCACCAAATTATCAATGAAATGCTTCTGTGTATGTGCGTTACGCTCGTTCACCCTAAAAAATGTTGGCCTGTTTTTACCATCAGGTCCCCTCAATGCCTCTCACTCTTCTTGCCATTATAACTTATTTAACGCTCACTTTCAACGCTGCGTCTGAAAAAGCCCAATTATTATAGTTCAATTTACCGCCAGCACACTTGCGCTTATTCCACTTGCTTGTGATTATACATTTCTATCTCATTGAACATTTAAAGTTTTATAATTGATTGTTTTATCGATAGTGTTAGTTTTGGGTTGACTTAAAGTCATTAAATTTGGGTTTAGTTTAGTTGTAAATTATTAGGGCTTAATGAGGGTTTATGAATTAGATTAGTTTTAGATAATTGGGTTTACGGTTTTTGTTAGTTTTAATTTTAATGATAGAGTTTGGTTTTACAGGTGTTGGTTTTGAGTAATTTTAAGTTGAGTTTGGTTAATTGAGTTTAGTTTAGGTAATGTTGATTTACAGGTTTTAATTTAGGTTTTGATTTAGATAAGTTTCAGTTAGCTAGATTGTAGTTTGGTTTAGACTAGTTGTTTCACATTTAAGATAGTTAATTTTTCGGATTGAGTTTGGTAATTGAGTTTGGATTAGTCTATTATTAGTTTGAGTAGGGTTCAATTTGAAGACAGTTTTACAGATAGAAACTTAGATTAGGAAACTCTAATCAGTTTATATTTTATTTTTAGTTAGGTATTAAGATTTCATATATTTATTTACTTGTCTGTTTGTCTGTCTGGCATTCAAATTTTAATTTATTTTTATAGAATCGTTTCTTTGTCCGTCTGTGATTTGTTAAATTATTTCTTTTATTCAAATTGTCGGTGTTATCCATCTGATCATTGATTTTAAGATTTTTAAATTATTTAGATGGTCTGTGGACTTTTATTGTTCTTGATCATCACCATGTTTCCGCACACACGATATGAGCATGATAACTTCACTCACCCTTCACCACGTTCTTCCCAGGATTTGCCAGATCCTCATTCACAGCATCCGTTCCGGGATAGTGACCAAACACATGAGTCGGATGAAACTTTTATTCCCATGCATATATGGGGCTTCAAGTTTGATGGAGGCTCAGGTGAAAAGGATTTTTTTTTTGTGGTAGGGAGGTGAAGGCATTTATGCCCGCCGAGTCTGGCAGTGTGGGACTCCCATGGAGGATACCTTTGGACTACCCACTAAACACCTCCCCTGTCAATCTGAGAACCTAGCCTGGAACCGTTTGACACATTACTTCGGGCCAGGTCTCATTTTGTTACGCCGTGGGGCGCCTTCAAGCTGGGGAGTCCCTTTCCTAGCGGGAGGGGAGGGGGGAAGAGGAAATGCCAGAGGAGCGATCCCCCAGCCCCAGTGCCTCCGGCTGCTGTGAGTCCCTTTTATATTTTAGGATTGCCCGAGCATAATGTGCCACCTGGTTCCATTTGTCAACCGATTCGAGCATCATCGCAACTATATTATCCGGGGTGAGCTCTCCCGTCTCCCTGTAGAGTTTCCTTCGCAGCCTCGCCCATTTGGTACACCATTTTTTGCGTGTCCTCCTCTCCTGGGCAAAACCGACAATCGGGAGACCGTGACTTGCCGATCTTGTGCAGGTAAGACTGAAAACACCCGTGCCCGCTCAAAAACTGGGTCAGATAGAAGTCAGTCTCACCATGCTTTCGATTTAGCCACGGTCTCACATCCGGGATGAGGCGCGCAGTCCACCTTCCCTTCGTGCAATTCCTCCAAGACTGCTGCCAATCGTTGAGCGAGCGTTGTCTCTCCTCGCGAACAACGATCTCCCTCGCATCCTCGTTTCGGCGCAGGTAAATAGCGCGGCGCTCTCTAGCAAGGAGGGCGACAGGTATCACGCCTGCAATCACTCTCACCGCCGAGTCGGAGACTGTTCGATACGAAGATGCAATTCTCAGTGCTCCTCTTCTCTGTACCTGTGCCAATCGTTTTCGGTATACCTCCTTGCTGAGAGCGTCGCCCCATACTTCTGCTCCGTACAGTAGCACTGACCCTACAGCACTCATCAAGAGGTGTCTTCTTGATGGGGCTGGGTCCCCCTACGTTGGCCATAAGTCGACTCAGGGCCGATATTCCCGAAGCAGCCTTCTCAGCCGTTGCCCTGATTTGCTCAGAGAAACTCATCTTCGAGTCGATCAGTAGCCCCGGGTACTTCACCGCTGGCTTCGATTCGATCTGTATATCTCCAATACTGATCATCCTTACTCTAGGGATTCTCTTTTTTGTCAAGATGACCACTTCGGTTTTCTCCAGTGCTAAACTGAGCCCGCGAGCAGTCATCCAGTCCCTCACTCGGCGCATTAGCATACCTAGCCTAAGTTGCGCTTGTTCAACGGTGCGTCCGGCGACCAGAGCCGCAACATCATCCGCATAGCCGACCAAGCGCGACTCATCTGGCATCTCAAGTCTCAGTAGCCCGTCGTAAGACACGTTCCACAGGTCCGGACCAAGGATAGATCCCTGGGCAACACCCGATGTAATTTCCATCCTTCGTTGGCCCTGTGTCGTGTCGTGGAGCAGGCTTCGGTCCTTTAGGTAGTTCCTCAAAAGCCGCATTAGATATTCTGGAACTTGAAAAGAGTTTTCCGGCGTATCCAGAATATCCACCCATCTAGCGGAGTTGAAGGCATTCCTGACGTCGAGTGTCACCAACAGGACGATCCGTCGCTTGGTGCGAATATATGCCTCTGCCTTTTGGACCGCGTTAACCACCTCTGCAATCGCACCGATGGTAGAACGTCCTGCTCTAAAGCCGTACTGCCGAGGAGATAGGTCCCCAGCAGCACGAACCGCGTCAGTGAGTCTTCCCTTGATGAGTTTCTCTAGCACTTTCCCAGCCGTGTCTAGCATGCATAACGGGCGGTATGCAGACGGCGATTCGGGATTTCCCTTCCCCTTGCTGACCAGCACGAGCCTCGCCACCTTCCATCGTACCGGGAAAACCCCGTCCCGTAGGCAAGCGTTGATTGTGCTGAGCAGCAAGTCAGGACAATGGTGATAGACGAGCTGCAAAACCTCAGCTGGAACACCATCTGGACCTGGAGCCTTCCTCGCTTTCAGGGAGAGGACTGCCTCCTCCAGTTCCAGCTGTGTGAAGAGTGGGCACTCGACTGCTGTTTCACCATGGACAGCGTCAATACGGACGGGATGGACGGGGAAGAGTCCCCGCACTATCGCGTCCATCTTTTCCGCGTCATGTATACAAGGCTTCCGTAGGGCACCAAGTTTCCCCATGACCAGCTTGTAGCCAAGGCCCCACGGATCCCTATTTACATCGTCCACGAGGTCTTGCCAGCATCGGGCCTTGCTCTTGTTAATAAGCCTGCGAAGATATTTCCTGCCGGACCTGTATGCTGCTAGCCTAGTGTCTGCCTCCTCCCGTGTTCGCGCCCGCTGAGCCTCTCACCGAAGTTTGTGACACTCGCTTCTTTGTTCGGCGATCTCGTTTGACCACCTGTATACTGGAGGCTTACCATGTCGGGGTCTCCGGCGGGGCATGGAAGACTCGCAAGCAGCTATGATGGTACTCATAGTTGAGTTCACCAAGTCCTTGGCTGTAGGCGCGTCAGTGAACTTCTCGACGTCCATCCTCCCAGTCCTCCATCCGAGGATTGAAGTTTGGGCATATGCACGCAGAGTGGCACCATCGTGAACCTCAACAGCTATATACTGGTGATCACTAGCCGAGTAGTCCTCTAGTACTCGCCAGTTGTGTACTCTAGGTACCAGGGACTCCGAAGCGAGTGTCACATCGGGTATGGTTCCTACGCAACCCCAGCGGCGGAAAGTAGGGGTGTTACCAGTACCGTGACCTTGGTTTGTATCTTTATTCAATGCACATAAATGTCAAGACGGCATCAGGTCATAAGGCTGACGTGTTAGGATACGTTACTGCATTGTTCCGGCATTAACGTATTCTATTTATCTCGGGATTGATTTTTGGGACACTTTTAACATCGCGCCAGTTTTATTGCCTCTGTCTGCAGAATCTTTTATGTCTACTTCAGTCCCCTTGAGTCGTTCTTCTCTTGCAGCTGGTGACCCATCCGAAGTTGTTGACCACCACCTATCTTCTATCGATAAGGTGAAGCTGAGCAAAAGCATCCCGATTTCTAAACGTCATTATTCGGGTGCTGCTCATTGCACGGTCGGTACTCATAACAGTGGTGAAATCGTACTGCTGAATGAGGTGCACAATATTTCGGATGGAGCATTGTCTGCCGGGAGGAGCGAGTTAAGTGACGGATACTGGCGCTCGCCAATCACCTAAATAGAAACCAGACAGAATATTTACATGGTGTGAGGTCCAGTGAATGTCTCCTTTTTTTTGTTTTTTCGGTTACCCCTGCTGACATTCTTTGTTTGCCCGGCTGAATGAGACACTCAGGGTCTGGGTCGTTCCCACGATTGTTGCGAATTCCAGCGTGCCAACTTTCTCCCATGCGCAACTTCAAATTGCCGCCGTAACGTTTCCACCACCCTCTGGGCACTCCCACCTTTTCCTCTTAGTATTTATTTATTTTCATTAACATATTTCCAATTTCCTTATAATTTTTATCTCCCCATCATCATGATCCTACCCTTTTCCTTAGTTCCAACTACGAAAAATAATATATACTAATAATTTCAATTTTCCCGCTAACAACATTCCACTCATTAATTCCCACTAACAAAACTTCATTCAATACCTTTTCCCCAACAAAACCTAATTCCTTCCTTCATACTAACTAATTCTATTCCCACTAAGAAATTTCATATTTTTATACAAACAAAAAATTATTCGCGTTTCCCTTTTAACAAATTTCCATTTCATGCCCATCAAGAAAGTGTTGAAGTTGCTAATCTGATGAATAGGAGATCGACAAGACATGGCCCCATTGGTTGCGTCGCGAGTTCTCGACCGGGGGTCTGCTGGGACCCTGGGTTCGAGTTCCCCGGGCGCAGGGAAGCATATCGGCAAAATCAATAGTTTCCGTATATGTATATGAGACACTTTGCATTCAATCAAGCGCTTCTTTGATGATGCAAGTTGCCATATATGCAAATCAATGGATTTTATTGTGTTTGTCGATACGGAAAAAAAGATGTGTGCGTGGCGGAAGTGAAGTGTAACGAACTTTGATTACGTTACCCAGATGCGGCAGCGGGAATTGAAAATGAAAAGGATTGCGGGATTGAGTTGTTGGAATTGAGGCAGTGAGTATTTGGCTGGTTTCTGTGTGGTATCAAAGTGATTTTTGGGGTTTTAAAATTTGAAAAAGGGACTTTTGAGTTTAGAATGTGATTGGGAATTGAATGGATTTTTTTGAAGTTTTAGTGACGGAGGAGGAGGATTTGGGGAAGAGAAGGGATTTGATTTTGTGCGGTGTGAGGAAATAAAAGATTTTATTTATTTGAAGTGTGGGAAAACAAAAATTGTGGGAGGAAAATAAAAAGATTTTGTTAATTTGGATCGTGGGAAGACGAAAATTGTTGTCCGATGTTTTGGGTTGAAATTCAGTGAAAAAAAAAACAAAAAAATCAGAATTGAAAGGAGTGAACTTAGAAAAACATTAATAACTATCAATTAAAAGAAAAAGGAAAATTTGCCGATAGTAGACGGAGCGGAGGAATCAATTAGTGCGGATAAAAGTGGGCGTTACGTTATTCATTTTCTTTTTGTGGTTTAGTGATTTTAACTTACAATTTAATTTTCAGCGACCCCATGCTTCTTTTGTTGTATTTCACCGGACACTTGGAGCTCTACAGGGAAGAAGTGAGTACAAATTTAGTTTTTTTTTTTTTTTAAATATTTTATGAATTATAGTATCACATTGTCCAGTAGTTTGTTTATTATATTCTTTACAATCTTGAATTATTTTATGTTGGTATATTCTTGTTTTTTTAATGTTGTTTCAAATTTCGAAAGTGGCTTTTAGTAGTTTTTTTTTTTAAATTGATATTCTTCTTATACTTTGGATTTGGATTATAATTTGTAAATAAAAAAATGGCCATGTCTCATTAAAACTATCATCTTTCATTTCTCAAGATAACCTCCCCCTTTCCCGTCCTCTTCCCTTCGTGTTAGTGTTTTCTATGTAAGGTGGCTCAGCACGAGAAGAGGGTATCCCGGAAGACCCACGACACGACTGAGCGCTAGCCGGCCTCAGCATGCCACCCCGGGCTACACGTTCCTCTGCTAAAACTTAATGTCTGCAACTGCGGTGACTTCCGTGGTTCGCAACAAGCTCCCTACAGCGGCTCACCTGCTGTGAGCTCCCCGACGAACCTCTCGACGTCCATCATTCCGATATTCCATCCAGTTGTAGAAAGTAGAGGGTGCTGACGTCCAGGGACAACATCACTTATCTCAAGTAGAATGCACTGATGATCACTGGCTGAGTAGTTCTCTAATTCTTTTCAATTGTGTATCCTCCGTACTAAGGAGTCCGAGGCGAATTTCACGTCCGGTATGGTTCCTCCACAGCCAATACGGCGGAAAGTCAGCGCATTTCCGGAGTTTAGTACAACGAGTGCCGTCCTGGCCACCATTCCCAGGATTCATCTTCCCCATGGATCTTTTTGAGGCATGCCCCATTTGATTGTGCTAGCATTGAAGTCACCTCCAACGAGCACTTTGCCCTCTGCGTTCGAGACAGCGCCGTCCAGAACATTAAGCTTGGCTTGGAAAGATGATATCGATTTGTTTGGCATTAGGTGCATACTAAAAAAGGTGGTCCCATAGCACCAAACCCACACGAAACCATCCCCGTCCACAACCCTCCGCTTGGAAATCACTGTTCCAAATCCATTCGGCGACAGCACGAGTTTCGTCAGAATATCATAATGCAGGCTTTTATCATGGTGTTGCTCACTCAGCAGCAAGAAGTCAGCTTTCATGTCCCTCCCAAACTGCTCAAGCAGATTTTAGGCGATTGAAATGCAGTGTAGGTTTTGCTGCTGGACGCGGGTCATCAAAGTTCTGATTTTGCCTTGGCTAGGGCTTCCTGGAAAACCCGACATTTTCCTGATCCCAAGACGTGTCCAAAATCAGGTTTTGGACTCTTTTCTTTTATATACCAATTCACCACGTTTTTCACATAGGGAACTCCTATCGAGCCCCTTGCATACTTGTGTGGTATGACTATAGCCAAGGCATTTGAAACATTGAAGAAGCATTGCCCTTCGCCGTATCCTACAGACAATCCACCGTATTCGTACTTTGCCCTTGTTCAGGAATTATTCGGCGTCCTTTTTGGTCAAGTCAACGATGGCCATGCGTTGTCCCCTGTTGTTTTCTGGTGTCAGTCTCGCTTTGATCCTTCGCACGCTAGGAAACTCCCTTTCCATTGCCTCCTCGACACCGACTAGATCCGTCACGCAGTCAATGTCTCTTACTTTGATCGTTGCCATCAGCTCGAGCGAGACTATAGTAGCTCCTCTCTGCAGAGGACTTTCTTTACTGCTTTGCTTTGAATTCAAACAGTATGTGGCCCAACCGCGTTGGTCGTACTAATTTAATGGTAGTGTTGGTGTCTTCAGGTCTTACATTTCCCCTGATGTCCCGCAGTACCTCCACATAGGATCGGCCATCTTGAGATTTTAAGAATAATGGCTGCTGCCGGGGTCTTCGTCGGGGCGTCTGTCTCTCCTGTTTTGCATCAGCTCTTTTTTCTGATTGGGCGTCCGTGCAAACTTTCCTTTCTGGCATTTTTTGAAGGAGTTTTCTCGCGGCTCTCTTCGCTCCTTTTGTAAGCACTATCTGGAAACCGTGATCTGGTGCTCCACGCCTATCAAGTGCCTCTTCTTATGTATGCAAGGCTTGGTGCCCTGCCTTGCATACATAATGCGGAACAGATAGACGAGATAGTGCAGGTACTTTGTCCCGCCCATCCCTGCCGTGTTGACGCTGTCCACGGTGATAGAGACACCGAGTGTTCACTTTTCCTACAGCCAGAACTGGAAGAGATGGTCCTCTCACTGAAGGCGAGGAAGGCTCCAGGTTCAGATGGTGTTAAAGATGAAGTGTTGCAAATCGTCGATCACCATTGTCCTGACGCTGCTGAGTTCATTCAAGAAGACTCTTTCTGATGAGTGCTGTAGGGTCAGTGCTACTGTACGATGCAGAAAACTGGTCGACGTGCTCAGTAAGGAGTTATACCGAAAACACTTGGCACAGGTATAGATAATAGAAGTACTGAGGATTGCATCTTCATACCCTAGAGTCTCTAATGCAGTGGTGGGAGTTATTGCAGATCTGATACCTGTTTCCCTCCTTGCTGGAGAGTACTACGCCATTTACCTGCGTCGAAAGGAGGATGCGAAAGCGTCAATTTCCCACGAAGGGAGACAGCACTCACTCAAAAATTTGCATCAGTCTTAGGTGAATTGTACGAAGAGAAGGTGGACTGCACACGTCATCCCGGATGTGAAAACATGGACAAATAAGTCATGATGAGGCTGAATTCTATCTGACCCAGCTTTTCAGTGGGCATGGATCTTTTTAGTCTTACCTGAACAAGATTGGTTATTCAAGGAACCGCGATTGTCAATTTTACCCAGGAGAGAAAGAGGATGCCAGCTACACAATTTTTTGCGTACACAAAATGGGGTAGACTGCGACGGGAACTTTAAAGGGCGATGGTAGAGCTCACTCTATATAATACAATTCCGGTAATTTTTGGATTGGTAGATAAATGGAATCAGGTGGCACACTCTGTTCAGGCAGTCCTAAAAATAAAATTAACTCACTGCAGCCGAGGGTGTTTGGGCTGGGGTGGCCTGAAGTAATATGTCAAAAGGTTCCGGGCTGGGTTTCCGTGGAGATGTTTAGTGGGTAGTCTTGTTTTTCGTGAGCATGAAAGTTCCGCAGTCAGTGTGCAAATGGCATTCACCTTCCTACTAAAAAAATAAGCATCAGTAGTGGCGAGTTACAAACCACTGTAAATTGTCCAGAACCCTCCGTGATGTGTGAAGGTCAGCAAAATCCTCACTTACTAATGTTTTGTCTAGATATTCATTCCTGTTGCATGTCAAAAACAAAGACTTGTTGCCAATGTTTGCTAGGGCAAAATTTTTAGACAATATAAATTCAAACAAAGATTCAACTGTTTTGTTGGTGTCTAAAATATCTCACATCTGATGAAGAACAGTTGTGTCCACATCTGTAATCAGGGGAATTGAATGAAAGGTTGTGGTTGCCATCAGCTTTCTCAAGGTATATTTGGGAATCGGCAGTCCTCCGGTTAAGGAGGCCTGGGCTTCGGTTGATCACAATAGTAACATTATCCTTTTACTAAAATTTCGTAAGAACTAGAGTTTCTGTGTTCTTCTTTAAATGAATGAAGACTCTTGGTTTGCTGAAATATTCAAACAAAACAAGTGTATATTCATCAGTATGTGATATGTAAATTTGGTCTTTGATGACTCATTGCTCTTTAGTTAGAGCTATACTCTCTCTGTTCTTTGACCAATCAAGGAGAAGAGCAGCAGGTGGTGCCTTAGAGTGGTGAAGATCGATTTAAGGAACTTTCAAATTCGTTTGAAATGATAGTGTTATTGAGATCCTTCTCGTTGAATTTAATGTGCATTTTATTCTCAATATGAAAACAACCCCCTAACTCAGAGATTGTGCCAAAATTGCTTCACTAGAAGCCAAATTCTCGCCTTAAAAGATCTAGAGGTCCACCTTGTAAGCATTTAATGCTGTGTAATCAAACCCGCAACTAATAGTAAAGTTATTCCTCGTTAATTGTAATGCACGCTTGGCATTGGTTACATGATACCCTTCTCACATTCACTTACTGGAAGATCATGGTTCTGAAGATCTACAGAATTTTTAAGGTAATGAAAGCTTGACTAAAATGTAGGCTCAGGATCTTGGCTTGCTTGGAACTGTGAGCTTTGACATGACCTTTAGTTGAGTACATGGCATCGCTTCACCCAATTTGGCTATTGCTACTTTTCATAGACTCAAAGAGCATTGATCCTGATAAGTTTTCAGCTTCACTTGCTAACCGACACATTAAACATGATCCAAAATGTGCTTTTAACAATTCACTAAAGCAAGCTAGAAGCTTTCTCTGCACCAGTTTTCTGTTTTTCAGGGAGATGATGCTGTCACTCTTTGGAAATTTCATTCAACAGCTGAGTTAATGCGGGAGCAATTATTCCTCTTGGATGGGCTTCTTAAGCCCTTAGCGTAAAGTTCATAGGCACGTAAGATGCCTGGACTACCCAATACACACCTACCTTGCCAAACTGAAAACCTAGCCTGAAACTATTTGATACATTATTTCGCTACGCCATGAGCTGTCCTTCATTTGGAGAATCTCTCTTCCCACAGAAGGGGAGAAAGACATAGGGATTGCTAGAAGAACGATCCCCTTACCCTGATGAGGACGTCACTCTTATCTTTCAGGATGCGCGAACATAATGTTCCAAATGATTCCATTAGTCAAACGCTCCAAGCATCCCCCTATTAGATTATCTGGAGAAGGCTCCCCTTTTCCTCCCAAAGATCACAGTGTAGTTTGTCTTATCTTTTGCATGCAAAAAATTTGTGCAAGGCATCTCTTTCCTCTCCTGCGCAAAATATACAGTCTGAGGCTGTGACTTACAAATCTTATGCGAGTTAAACTGACAATACCAAATCCACTCAAAAGCTGGACGGTCTCGCCGATTCACCCAAAACTGTTGGCAATCATTGAGTGTGCGTTATCTTTCCATGCTGGTAATTATCATTTCAATGCAGCTAAAAGTGTTGTGAATTCTGGCCATTGTCTGCAGTCTCCTTTTAATTAAACCAAACTTCATAATATGAAGTTCGGAATTCCTTTGGGCAGATATTTTTTTAAAAGTATCTTATTACTTTCCTTTTCTTGATCCCATATTATGACTGCTTGTACATTAGCTGTATTTTTTCTATAGACAAAAAATCATATCTTCTTATCTCTAATAAATACATATCAGACTTTTTCTATTGTATTCTTTTCTGTTAACGAAAATCTTAACTTTCCATCTCCAATAGTAAGTTTCATTCATTCACATGACTTGTTGTTCCTATGCATTTGTTACAATGGGAGAACAATGATAAAGTATGTATTAATCGAACAGTCACACAAGCAGACTGCTCGAAAATCTTCCTATCCGCTACTCGAAATTTTATGTGGCAGATCTGAAAAAATATGTAATTATTTTTATTCGTAAATAGTAGAACACTTTTTCTTCCTATTGTTTTTATTAAATGTTATTTCATATCAATTTTCCTCTACATTAAATGTAACATTAATTCCATTTTTTTTCATATAAATTTAAACGTTTCCCTCTAATAATTTTTCTCATGAGATTTAAATTTTATTATTACTGAAAATTTCCTTTGCTTCATTAAATTTTGTTTTTAAAAATTTTAATCTGCCACACGAAATTCACAGTGTAGAAACGTTGATCGGGTACACCTTACCGGTATTCTAAATTGAGAATAAAATGGAAGTCAAACGGGTAGGATGATTGTCAAAGATTTTGTGTGGTTAGGATGACTAATGTTTTGCCGTTCGTGAAGATTTGCATTCAGCTTTTCCTACCGAATGAAGAAAGAGTGAGAGTTGTCGTTGGATAACATGATTGATGTTCTGTGATCGGCAAGTTCAGTGGTTGGCATTGGGGAAGTCGTTTTCAAGCGAAGCAACGTAAAAGTAGTGGAAAGGCGCGAATAGCATTGTGGGAAATTAGTGCGCTGTTAACTCGAGAATAGTGAGTGCCTGGTGATTCTCACCCCCCAGGAAGGCATCGTGGGTGTCAGAGCAGCCTTTTTTCTTGGATCGGCTCAGCCTGGGAAAAGATAAAATCCTTCACCTGCGAATCAGCCCCAAACTGAAGAAATTTGTATGGCGCTCAAATATCTCGAGGAATCCCATGATTCACAGGAAAACAGGCTGACTCGGATTTGGAGAACACTGGGCCGCAATGCAAACGAGTTGAAGAAATCCATCCATCAACCGTAGATGTTTCGTGAACAAAGAAGGGCTTCAACTCTGGTCCCTGTTGTTAACATTATCCACAAACTGCTTGACCATCTGTACCAAGCAACAATCCCAAAGTAAACAACGGACCCGTTTCATAATCGCTATTTCTTATATTAGATGCTTAACTAAATAGAATAGGAGGCCCTAATTATGATCATCGTCATGATAATACTAAACGAGGATAAAAACTCATTTTTAAATACTCAACGAAAGAAATATGAGACTTATTAAATCAATCTACAACTCTTTAATATACACATAAATACATAATTGATATATTCCTATCGTGTAGACAGTGGTAGAGAACTCACATGGAGTATGTATTTTATGTTTGCCAAAAGGCTAAAATAATATCATTAACAAACAAACAAACCACAACCCATCTGCGTCTTCAAGTGCGTGTCTAAAAATAAAATTATACGTATGAAGAAGAAGGTTTTATGCATTGAAAGAAAAACAATGAAAGAAGTAAATAGCTTTGTTATATAACACATGCATATATATCTATAACGCAAATTGCACTACCAGAGAGTGACTTAAAGACGAGTGTTAAAGTTAAGGAAATGAAGGTGAAATATCCCATCGGATAAGCAAAAAAGACAAACATTTTTTTTTTTGATAGTTTGCAAATGTAAACTAAAACAAAATTTAACAGTTATATTTTGTTGTCAATATAATTTCCTTGAACGACGGGATGTTGACAAGTAATACATTCATTGTATTGTATTTAGGGTGTGCATGGTTAGAACGATACTTACTCGTAGATTGAAGACAAAATGAACCACTCATATGGTTCCTGATTGTCTTTTCGATGAAGAATTTGTTGATCGTCGAGTATGTTTATAGATTTTTTTGCTTATAAAGTATTGATAGTAATAAGGTGGAGACAACTCCGTACTCCGTGAACTCGTATGTTTTCTAATGAACTATTTGCCATAACAATTCAAAATGCATTTATTTGATTTAAACTCGATCAATAAGTTTACTGTTTTACAAATTTGATTTCAATTATAAATTTATGAATTTATTTCATCAAAGAAGAACTTGCTACTTTGTACATGGCCAATTTGCTTTTGTAAGCTTCTAAACTTTAAATGTATTGTTGCGCGTTATGTTTTGCGGTCAATAATTTAAATCTTCCGGGAGAGTGAAAACGCAATGTCTTTTAATAAAGTTAAAAGTTTATTTACTAACAATGCACAATCATTAATTTAAATATTTCACAAGTCGCATTTTAATCTAACTTTCACTACCAATTTTTAATTCAACTATTTTTTACTACTACTTTTCATTTCAACTATCTTTTACTAAAAGCACTTCAAAATCAATCAATATCGTCTTTAATTCACGCTCCACACTTATCGCAGTTTTACTATTGCTGTTTTACTATATCCCCCAATTCATTCAGCCTGGCTTTATATAAGGTCTCTAGTCATTCAATCTATTTCTCGTACATTGGCGAGCTACCTGGAACATTCGAGCAATTCTGAATGGCCGCAGCGACGTCACTTTCAGATATTGATCATGCTTGGTGGGTTCTTGTGCTTCCGAGTACAATCATTTATTGATCATGATGTTCTTCATAGCTGCACATGCAACACTGCCTCCTAGAGCACTCTTGGAGGCTATCCCCCACAGGGGGAGTGCCGGTCAACAAGAGCACTCTTAGAGGCTAGTTCCGCCCCCACGTACCCGAGGAAACTCCGCAGGGGGAAAGCCGGTCGACAAGACCACTCTTGGAGGCTAGCATTCTTTGGGGAGTTCCGCCCCCACGTACCCGAGGAAATTCCCGCAGGGAGAAAGCGGGTCGACAAGAACATTCTTGGAGGCTAGCATTCTTTGGGGAGTGTCACCCCCACGGACCCGAGGATATGGGGGGTGCCGTGAGATTCCCTCCTGGGATGACATGTAACGACTCTTATTGAATCTGGACTACGCTTTGAACAACGAACTGGAATTGACGCTTTGGGCTGGCGGATGTGATGGTTTGGACCTAGTTGCTTTGCACAGTAGCGCCGAGGTGAAACTCGTGTGTGAACGGCTCCAATTCAACTATCATACCGTCTCCGTCCCGGTAAAACCTTGGCAGGCCTCGGAGTACGTTCGAAGTTCGCACCATTGGGTTGGTGGTGTAGGTTCGGTTGAGACGGACTCCCGATTAGCGCTGGTCTGGCTCTGAGCACTTGTCCCCATAAGGGCTTGTGCCAACCCTCGCATGGGCTCCCTGCTCTGCAAAGATAACCATGGGACCAAAATAGCGACTACACACACAAACGGAGATAGCGGCTCCGAGGGGGGGACCGAACAAAACTAGAGCAATCAAAAGACCAAAAAAATCCAAAAAAGGAAATAAAAAATAATAGGGAGATGTTCTGAAAAGATTGTATTCTTTTCAGAACATCTCCCGCTTTTCGAAGTAGTCTTTCTTGCGACTCCCCAAAAATTAGCAAAGTAGCAGGGGAAGGGCTCCTTTAACTAGAGGAGCTCCTAGATTGCATAGGGTACTATCGGAGGAGCTGGTTAAGGGCCGAAGATGTACAGAAGGCTAAAGAGGCGCTGTTACGTACAAAATCAAGCCGTTCACGGCGCGACCTCGGGGATGTTGCCGGCCAACTCGCGGAGACGAGTCGTGGTGACGCCACGCGCTTACTTTGTGTATCCCTGGGGCCAACTGGTCGCTTGAAGCGCTAACCCTCGACCAGAGCCGTTGCTCCTTGTTCGAATACCCTGGGGGGCTAGGTTTTCACAGGATGTGCTCTTCGTTGCGTTAGCCCCCGTCGCGGCACACTTGAAAGTCTCCTCCTATCACCGTAACAAAGTCTTTGCCTAAAACCCGCTGAAAGAAAACTTTGCCTAAGTCACACAAAAGGAATCTTCGCCTAAAACCACACTTCCTCCTATCACCGTAGCAAAGTCTTTGCCTAAACCCCGCTGAAAGAAAACGTTGCCTAAAGGCACACAAAAGGAATTTTCGCCTAAAACCACACTTCCTCCTATCACCATAGCGAAGTCTTTGCCTAAACCCCGCTGAAAGGAAACGTTGCCTAAAGACACACAAAAGGAATCTTCGCCTAAAACCACACTTCCTGCAGAGCCACCGGCACTACGTTCTGCCACCATACACTTTGTGGCCACTTCCTTTTAGGCAACAACCTTCACTTTCGTGATTAGCGAGGAAAGAAAGAACTCCGAGAATTGAAAGGGGGAAAAAAAAACAGCGGCTCCAATCTGTTACACCATTCATCTATTTTTTTCCACTAATAAAACAAAACAAAAACCTATCCTCCTGGATCACTTACATTACAGCATTTACACATTAAATAAAATATATTTGATTTGTATCGAATGTGGTGATTTATAGTTTAAAGGCACTCTTACTCACTCACCTACAATTTCCCTAACCGATGGGGGCCCCTTTCTGCGTCCTTCGTACTCGAACGGCTCCTTAGAGGAGGATTCCGCCAACCGACACAATCCGCACCGAGAGTTATTGTTGCTTTATGTCACAAATTTAACGCTCGTCAACAATGATCACCCTTAATAACTTTTATTTCACAACTTCGACACCAGTAATCACTTCAGCACCTCCGTCCACAGCCAAAAAAACGGAGGGAAAAGAACAAAGAGCACGAGCGCGCCAAATCTCCTCCTTATATATCTTCTCCACCCCAAAATAACGGCGGGACCACTTTCCCGGTTTTTTTCTCCCCGGTTCACCAACTTTGCCCACATTCCACCGCTCTTCCGAGAATCGTCCCGGTTCGGGTTGGTTCGCTCCATTTCCCATGTTCCATGTTCACGCCGTCCCACTGAAATCATATGGGATGGATTATCCGAGTTGTTCCGAAACGTCAATCGCAATTGTTTATGTTTTGCAATGGTCGCCGCGCGGGTGCTATTTTCGGTGGTTTTTGCGCGATTATGAGTGCTCGAGTCGCGTAAAGTGGATTCCTCAATCCTGGTAGGTGTTTATGTGTTGCAATGGTCGCCGCGCGGGTGCTATTTTCGGTGGTTTTGCGCGATCATGAGTGCTCGAGTCGCGTAAAGTGGATTCCTCAATCCTGGTAGGTTGTGGCTTGCTACTTTCCCCCTAAAATTATTAGTTTTGTGGTTGATCAGAGTGTTGTCGCGGCCGCCGCGCGGATATTATGGAAACTCGTGTGATAATTGGGCCTAGGCTTCCCTAGTAGGTTTCCACTTGGCATTTTCCCCCTAAAATAATTAGGTTTGAGGTTGGTTGCAGAGTTTCCGCGGCCACCGCGCAGATGTTGTGGAAGTGACAATTCGTGTAATGGAGCGAAATGGGGTGATCGACATCAGGTTTTGAATTACCCATAACGACGTTTCGGTTCGGTTCTTCCCTATTGCCACTGGTGCATCCTTTTCTGTCTTCTCCTTTTCGATGTGTCCTCCATCGAGTGGGTGGCGGTTAGCGATTGCTTGGTTGGTTGAGCCGTGCAGTTTAGCTGCCCTGTTTTGGTCCTTGTGGTGGCAATTCGCTTTAGCTTTAGTTCGATTAAGTGGCGGATTGTCATCATGTAGCGCATAAATTGTATATCGTTGACGCTGCTGCGACGGTTGACATAGCCTCGTAGTAGTTGATGTAATGCGCTCTAATAATATGCCTGGTATCTAGTTAATCTAATAGTGCCTGGTGGTTAGTTAAATTATTGCTACAGGTAAATAGTGCCGTCTATTCAATAAAATAAAATGTGATCCAGGTTACATTTTTCTATTCTCCTGACCTGAAAACGGATTGGAGCCTGTTCACCCTTGAGTGATTGTCGGTCACGGTTCGAATACATCTCGCGAGGGCGGAAGTGTATGGTGGTTACTTGGCCCCGATTATCTCATGGTGACATTTCCCCCATCGCCTGAAGAGGATTTCTCCGAAATCCGTGTTTGGCCTATTTAATATTTAACGTTCCAACCTGACTCAGCTTTAAACCGCCGACCATTGCCAACTTAAGTACCGAGCTGCTACTCTAAGAATATCTATCTACAAACGTATCTAACCAAGAAAAGCAATCCCCTTCTTAAAAAAAATTCCTAGCCTACCCAGCACCTCTGAAATTTTCTAAAATTCCTATCTACTCTACCTAATAATTTCAGTAACTAATCTAACTAAAATCAACAGATGATTGTAAAATTTAACTAATAGTGACCTAACATCTATCCGCGACCATCCCGTGGAAGTATTTTAATGTGTAAGAATTATTTCTTTTAGTTTCTTTTCCTGGCTCTTTGTGTTCATTTCAATATTATTTCTATAATATTTTTTTTTTTACGTTACGTTTTTTTTTTTTGTTTGTCCTATTTATGGGAATCCAATTTTTTTTTTTTTTTTAAATGAGCTTTCAAAATTCATTTCCTAGCCTAGTCCTAAATAAATCTAACTTGACCTTATTCGTATTGATATAATTTTCCCTCGAATACTACATTAAAAACTGATTCTGTAGACTAACCGCAACCTTACACCTATCTAAACGAACCTATCCTAAACATTTTTGCTGCTTTTTCTTTTAGCCTGTTGTAATACTGCTCATGAAATGAAAAAAAAAAGAGAAAACTAAAGTAAAGGAGGAAATTACAAAAGAAAACAAAGGGGAAAATAAAGGAGGGGGGGAGGGAAAAATAAAGCGGAATCCACCAGTCGCTATGCGCCAGCTACGAGGAAAAGGAAAAAAAAAACGTTAAGGTTATCAAGCTGATAGCAGCCAGGATACGCAGGTAGATCTAAACAAATTTTATCGATGTATCCTTGTATCGTATCCATCTTGTTTGAGTCGTCTATCCCTATTATCGTTGCCTGTCCCAGCGTATTCCTGGAGGAAAAGTGGGTTAAGCTACCTTCCCATTACTAACATTCCTAATTAAAGAAAAATACTTACCTAATTTAAGCTAAACTATTTTAGGTGGGCCAGAGTTAAACAGAACAATGCGGAAGAATAAATGAAACAAGGAAAGTAAACTTAAACGAAGTGCGAAGGGAAAAAAAACACAAAAAACGACTAACAACGCAGGAAGGAGGAAAAAAAACAACGACGCCCCGCCAAGCTACAACCGTCACCTGGACCGGCTTATGGTAACATTTTCTTTTACTTTTCAAAAATTTTTAATGTTGTGCCGTCCATTTAGCTTTCTTCATTTTATTACTCACGTCCTTGTTTCCCTTGGTTTGTTGTTTGTTTTTCTTTTTTTTTTCTTTTGTTGGAACCTCCCTACGATGGTATTGCTACTCAACGTAGCGTTTTAAATCCTTCGCGTGCCAGACGCCTGCATTTCGGCCGCCTATATCCGTCAAGGTGAAAGAAGATGCGGACTCGCGGTTTGCGATTCGATATGGCCCCAGATATTCGGGTGCCAGCTTTGCCGAATAGAATTGAGCCGCATCCGACAGGGCATAGTTCCGCCTCCATACCAAGTCACCGATTTTAAATGGTGGAGGTCTATTCCTTAAATTGTCTCGCTGCGTACTCTTGCCTGCAGCTTCCTTGAGGTGTTTCAGCACCTCATCCCGGACCATCCTTAGCTTCTCGGCCATTTTCAAGGGATCCCTCAAAGTATTCTCTTCCGTTGGCTGAACTGGCCTCTTCCGGGAGACTACCATCTCTCGACCGAAGTTGACGAAATAAGGCGTGCTCCCCATAACTTCACGTGTGTATGTATGTAACGCACATCCGAATCGCCCTAAGTCTCGGTCCTACTTGCGATGGTTTTCTCCCACATAGGCCCGCAGCATCCGCTTAATGTTTTGATTGATCCTTTCCGCTGGATTAGCCTGAGGGTGATAGAACGCGGTATATTGCACATCCGTACCATAGGCTGACAGCAGCGCTTGCAGCTCCTTTGACTTGAACTGCACGCCGTTGTCACATACCACTGTTGCAGGCACTCCAAACAGCAAAAATACTCTATCTTCCAGAATCTTCGACACTTGTGTCGCCGTGGCCTGCCGTAATGGAAAAATCAAAGAGAATTTGGAAAAATAATCCACAACGGTCAGGATATGAGTATGCCCCTGCGTTGACCGAGGCAAAGGTCCCACCAGATCGATGCAAATAGTTTCCCAGGGCTCCCTTGCTTGACCAGCTCGCGTGGCCATTGTTCCAAAGGGTCGCTGTCGCTCCACCTTAGTAGACTGACACACCTTACATCTTGAGACATACCGTTGAACATCAGAACGCATCTTGGGCCAAAAAAATCTCTGAGCAATTCGGTCGTAGGTACGACTTACGCCCATGTGGCCGGCAGTGGGATCGTCGTGGCACTCTTGGAGGACTTTACTTCTATCCGACTTTGGCACTACCTGCTTCCAGAAATTCCCGCTGAGTTCCGCATGTCGGTCGGGGATTCTTTTCCATAGGACATCTCTCTCCACACGCCAGTCTGCAAATTGGTCTGGATTGCCTCGTACTTTGTCCATCATCCCCTGTATCCATTTGTGCTTTGGTGGACTGTCGCTTTCAATGGTCCCTACCTCCGGGACTGATCTTGAGAGCGCGTCCGGCACCAAATGCTCCTTCCCTTTTCGATGTATCACATCAAAATCGAACTGCTGGAGCCGCACGGCCCACCGGGTCAGCCGACCCGTGGGGTCCTTTAGATTGTGCAGCCAGACCAGGGAATGGTGATCCGTGATCACGTTGAATTTCGTTCCTTCGATATAGGGCCGAAGGTTTTCTACTGCCCAAAGGACGGCTAGGCACTCTTTTTCCGTCGTGGAATATTTCCTTTCGGCCCTACTCAGCGACCGGCTTAAATAGCAGATTACCCGCTCTCCCTCTGGGAAGGCCTGGCTCAATACCGCCCCCAGTCCGACATCTGATGCGTCTGTCTGTACGTTAAAAGGCAAACTGAAGTCGGGACAAGACAATATTGGGGCTGACGCTAATTTCAACTTACACCTGTTGAACGCTAATTCGCACTCCGGAGACCATTGCATTTTTTTATCCTTGCGCAGGAGCCCTGTTAAAGGCGCTACCAGAGAGGCATGGTCTGGGATAAACCGACGGTACCACGATACCATACCCAGGAACTGCCGAATCTGCTTCACGCTTTGTGGCCTGGGGATATTCATAACACTTTCAACCTTTTTAGGGTCTGCGCTCAATCCGTTCCCATCGACTACATACCCTAGGTAGCGCAATTGCGACCGACAGAAATAGCACTTGTCCCGCGAGATTTTCAGCCCGGCGTCCCTCAGACGCCTAAACACTTCCTTCAAAATCTCCAAGTGATTCTCGAAGGTCTGCGTCACGATGATTATGTCGTCGAGGTATGTGAAGACATAAGGCTCTAACTCCGGGCCTAAAACACGGTCGATCAAGCGCTGCCAGGTAGCCGGTGCACTTGACAGTCCAAAAGGCATTCTACAGAACTGGAATAATCCCCTCCCGGGTATGGTGAAAGCGGTGAACTGTCGAGACTCCTTCTGCACTGGCACCTGCCAGTACGCTGATTTAATGTCTAGCGTAGACAAGTACTTGGCATCCCGCAGTTTGTCCAGGGTGGCTGATATATAGGGAAGGGGGTAGGCGTCCTTTTCGGTCACTTTATTAACTTTCCGGAAATCCACACAAAATCGGTAACTTCCATCCTTCTTCTTTACCATTAGAATAGGCGAGGACCACGCGCTGGAAGAAGGCTCGACCACCCCCAGACTCAACATTTCCTCCAGCTCCGCGTTGATGTGCTTTTGGAGGGCTGGTGAGACCGGATAGTATCTCTGCTTGATGGGCATTGCATCCGTCTTAATGACGTGCTCCACCAAGGAGGTACACCCCAGCCCTTCTCCCATACGCGAGAACTTGCGTATGGGAGAAGGGACCTGCTATGCAAGTGGCCTGCTGTCGGGGTGACTTCACTAACGAAATCCCATCGCTCATGCCGGAGATTAAGGGTAATTCCGAATTCCCTCAAAAAGTCTACCCCCAAAATCAGACCATGGGGTAGCGAAGGGACCACCAACATCTCTAGCCACCTTGTTCTCCTCTGCAATTTAATCGGGACTAAAACTTTTCCCAACACCTTACACTGCCCCTCGTCTGCTAAGCGAACTGCCTCTTGTGCCGTTGACCCCAGTTCTACCCCTATCTCTTGTAAACGGAGCCATCCTTTCTTACCTGCAATAGTAGTGGAGGCACCTGAGTCCACCAAGCCGGTAAACTTATTCCCCATAATATCCACGGAGAGATGGGGGTGCACATCTCCTGACTCCTGAGTGAATACATAGGATATCCTTCCGCTTGCAGCCTTTCTTTTACTGGTAGAGGTGGTACCCAGTACGCCGCCTACTGGGCACCGCGACCGTTTCCCGATGACGTGGCAAGAGGTTGGCTTACTGGCTGCCGAGTAGTCGCCGCACTTGGTGAACAGTTCGGACACCTTGTCTTAACTACCCCCCTTCTTCCGCAGCCAAAACATCTTCGAGGCTCTTGGCACTCTCGCGCAAAATGGCCTGTCCCACCAAATGTCCAACAAGCGCCACGCTGTATATTGCTGGCAGGAACCACCCCATCCAGAGGATAAGCCTCCACGTAGGCCAAGTCTGGTTCTAGCAGTCTAGTCGTCCGTCCATCCGGAGGAGGCACGAAGGCTTCTACCGTCGCCCGAGTTTCCTCCTGCTCTCGTCCCAGGGTAATCAACTCGGAGACCGTGGCAACTTTCCTCAGGGATAATCGTGTCTGGTAAAAGGGGCTTATGTTTTTACGTAAAATCTTCATTTTCTCTACCTCCGTATATGGCTCGTTCAACCGTCTAAACAACCCATCCATGACAGCCACGTACACACCGATTGATTCGTCTCTACCTTGGGTGCGATGACGAATTTCCTCCAACAACTGGTCTTCATAGTTTGGTGGTAGAAACTCCTCCTTGAGTTCTCGACATAGCTCCTCCCAGTTTGCAACCCGATCTTTGGCTGACCTAAACCACACCAAGGCTTTGCCCTCGAAGAGTTCCGCTGCCATTCGGAAAAGTTGGTCCTGAGGTACTCCTTTGGCCACTCGGATCTCCTCTACCCTCTCCAAAAAGGCGTTTACTGACCCTGGAGAGTCACTGGAGAACCGAATACCCCATTTGGCTATGTCTGGTGGCTTCCTCAGATCCTGTTCCACCCGCGGGGTAGAATATACGGGTCCATGCCGCAGTTCCGGGGTTCGAGGTTCCAGTTCCTCGGTGATAGCCGACAAATTCCTCCTTTCGGGTTCCTCCTGCTCCATCCTCCTGGACGGTCCGGACACGCTGGTTAGTGGTGGTTGCTTGCGCTCCCTTTCCACTGGTTCTGCTGACCCCTGAGCTAGTGTTGTACACTCTTTCCCTTCGCCGCCCTCACCTTCAGCCTTGTCTATCAGGTCCCCTAACGCCATCAACAACCCCCTCTTTATTTTCTTTGCCTGTCCTGTAAGGTCAGGATCCGTAGTGGGTACGTACTCCCAACGGCGCAACGCATACCCGATTTTGTTCCTAATTTTTAGGAAGTCGGAGCATTCCTTGTTCCCTTTGAAATTCCTAGTCAGGGTCAGGATTTGCTCTAATTTATTCGAAACCGCTTCAATATCCTCTGCTGGAGTGAATGGGTAGGCCTGTAAATCCACGAAGCTCTCATCGGCATCTTGTTCTGACTTCAAAGCCTTCCTTAGACGGCGCCTCATGTCGTCGACCGTTCCTTCTGGCTCCTCCCGAACTGCCAGCTCATACACCAGCTCATCCTTCGCGAGCCTATCCACCAGGATTTTTATCGTTTTCGCCATCCTTCTGGTGTGTGCTGGAAAATAAATCTAATTCTAGCACTTATTCTAATATTCCAAACAATTATTTGCTTCAAAAGTTTTGTTTTATTTATAGAATTTTGTTTACACAATCTTAAACTAATTGCATCCACTCACACAATTTTCCACACAAAACAAACAATCAATCTACTCACATAACAAAGTCTTTGCCTAAAACCCGCTGAAAGAAAACTTTGCCTAAGTCTCACAAAAGGAATCTTCGCCTAAAACCACACTTCCTCCTATCACCGTAGCAAAGTCTTTGCCTAAACCCCGCTGAAAGAAAACGTTGCCTAAAGGCACACAAAAGGAATTTTCGCCTAAAACCACACTTCCTCCTATCACCGTAGCAAAGTCTTTGCCTAAACCCCGCTGAAAGAAAGCGTTGCCTAAAGGCACACAAAAGGAATCTTCGCCTAAAACCACACTTCCTGCAGAGCCACCGGCACTACGTTCTGCCACCATACACTTTGTGGCCACTTCCTTTTAGGCAACAACCTTCACTTTCGTGATTAGCGAGGAAAGAAAGAACTCCGAGAATTGAAAGGGGGAAAAAAAAACAGCGGCTCCAATCCGTTACACAATTCATCTATTTTTTTCCACTAATAAAACAAAACAAAAACCTATCCTCCTGGATCACTTACATTACAGCATTTACACATTAAATAAAATATATTTGATTTGTATCGAATGTGGTGATTTATATTTTAAAGGCACTCTTACTCGCTCACCTACAATTTCCCTAACCGGTGGGGGCCCCTTTCTGCGTCCTTCGTACTCGAACGGCTCCTTAGAGGAGGATTCCGCCAACCGACACAATCCGCACCGAGAGTTATTGTTGCTTTATGTCACAAATTTAACGCTCGTCAACAATGATCACCCTTAATAACTTTTATTTCACAACTTCGACACCAGTAATCACTTCAGCACCTCCGTCCACAGCCAAAAAAACGGAGGGAAAAGAACAAAGAGCACGAGCGCACCAAATCTCCTCCTTATATATCTTCTCCACCCCAAAATAACGGCGGGACCACTTTCCCGGTTTTTTTCTCCCCGGTTCACCAACTTTGCCCACATTCCACCGCTCTTCCGAGAATCGTCCCGGTTCGGGTTGGTTCGCTCCATTTCCCATGTTCCATGTTCACGCCGTCCCACTGAAATCATATGGGATGGATTATCCGAGTTGTTCCGAAACGTCAATCGCAATTGTTTATGTTTTGCAATGGTCGCCGCGCGGGTGCTATTTTCGGTGGTTTTTGCGCGATTATGAGTGCTCGAGTCGCGTAAAGTGGATTCCTCAATCCTGGTAGGTGTTTATGTGTTGCAATGGTCGCCGCGCGGGTGCTATTTTCGGTGGTTTTGCGCGATTATGAGTGCTCGAGTCGCGTAAAGTGGATTCCTCAATCCTGGTAGGTTGTGGCTTGCTACTTTCCCCCTAAAATTATTAGTTTTGTGGTTGATCAGAGTGTTGTCGCGGCCGCCGCGCGGATATTATGGAAACTCGTGTGATAATTGGGCCTAGGCTTCCCTAGTAGGTTTCCACTTGGCATTTTCCCCCTAAAATAATTAGGTTTGAGGTTGGTTGCAGAGTTTCCGCGGCCGCCGCGCAGATGTTGTGGAAGTGACAATTCGTGTAATGGAGCGAAATGGGGCGATCGACATCAGGTTTTGAATTACCCATAACGACGTTTCGGTTCGGTTCTTCCCTATTGCCACTGGTGCATCCTTTTCTGTCTTCTCCTTTTCGATGTGTCCTCCACCGAGTGGGTGGTGGTTAGCGATTGCTTGGTTGGTTGAGCCGTGCAGTTTAGCTGCCCTGTTTTGGTCCTTGCGGTGGCAATTCGCTTCAGCTTCAGTTCGATTAAGTGGCGGATTGTCATCATGTAGCGCATAAATTGTATATCGTTGACGCTGCTGCGACGGTTGACATAGCCTCGTAGTAGTTGATGTAATGCGCTCTAATAATATGCCTGGTATCTAGTTAATCTAATAGTGCCTGGTGGTTAGTTAAATTATTGCTACAGGTAAATAGTGCCTTCTATTCAATAAAATAAAATGTGATCCAGGTTACATTTTTCTATTCTCCTGACCTGAAAACGGATTGGAGCCTGTTCACCCTTGAGTGATTGTCGGTCACGGTTCGAATACATCTCGCGAGGGCGGAAGTGTATGGTGGTTACTTGGCCCCGATTATCTCATGGTGACAGCGCTTGGGGCAAAATCTAAAGGCAACATGCAGATAGCTCCATCATTAAATGGCGTCTAGCTCAATCGAAGAAGATCAGGATAAATGAAGGGAGGAAGAGGCATTTGACGCTCGTAGAGCACCAGATCATGGGTTCCAGACAGTGCTTACAAAAGAAGTGAAGAAAGTCGCAAAGAAACTCCTTCAAAAAAAGCCAGAAAATAAAATTCGCACGGATGCCCAATTACAAAAAGGACCTGATGCAAAAAAGGAGAGGCAGGAGCCCCGACGAAGACCCCGGCAGCAGGCACTAGTTGTAAAGCCCCAAGATGGCCGATCCTACGCGGAGGTGCTGCGGGTCATCAGAGGAAACGTAAGGCCCGAAGACACCAATACTACCATTAAAGTAGTACGACCAACGCGGTCGGGTCACATACTGCTCGAATCCGGAGCAGTGGCCGGCAATAAAGAAGCATTCTGTGACGCAGTAAAGAAAGTCCTCGGCAAAAGCGTAAATATAGCCCCACTCGAGCCGATGGCAATGATCGAAATACGGGACATTGACTGCGAGACGGATCTGGCCAAGGTAGAAGAGGCCATCAAAAGGGAGTTCCCTAGCGTGGGAAGGACCAAAGCGAGACTGACACAAGAAAACAACAGGGGACAACGCATGGCCGTAGTTGACTTGACCAAAAAGGACGCCGAACTATTCCTGCACAAGGGCAAAGTACGAATAGGGTGGGTTGTCTGTAGGATACGGCGAAGAGCAACGCCTCTTCAATGTTTCAAATGCGTTGGTTATGGTCACACGACACAAGTATGCAAAGGACCAGATAGGAGTTCCCTATGTTACAAATGCGGTGAAATGGGACATAAAAGAAAAGAGTGTACGAAGGAGGCACACTGTATTCTTTGAAAGGATGCTGATCCAAAACCTGATTTTGGACACGTCTTGGGATCAGGAAAATGCCGGGTGTTCCAGGAAGCCCTAGCCAAGGCAAAATCAGAGCTTCGATGACCCGCATCCTGCAGCTAAACCTACACCGCAGTTCAACCGCCCAAAATCTGCTTGAGCAGTTTGCGAGGGACATGAATGCCGACTTCTTGCTACTGAGTGAGCAACACCATAATAAAAGTCCTGCATTATGGTATTCTGATGAAACTGGTACTGCCGCCATCTGGGTTCGGAACAGTGACTTTCAAGCGGAGAGTTGTGGACGGGGGGATGGTTTCGTGTGGGTTCGGTGCTCAGGGATCACCTTCTTTAGTGTGTACCTAACGCCTAACGAGTCGATATCATCTTTCCAAGCCAAGCTTAATGCTTCTGAGGGCGCTGTCTCGAACACAGAGGGTAAAGTGCTCGTTGGGGGCAATCGAATGAGGCATGCTTCAGATGGATCCGCGGGGAAAACGAATCCTGAAAATGGCAGCCAGGACGGCCCTCGTCGTACTAAACTCCGGAAATACCCCGACTTTCTACCGTATTGGCTGTGAGGGAACCATACCGGACGTGACATTCGCCTCGGAGTCCTTAGTACGCAGGATACACAACTGGAAAGTATTAGAGGACTACTCAGCCAGTGATCATCAGTGCATTCTGCTTGAGATAAGTGATGCTGTCTCCCGACGTCCGTGCTCTCGGCCTTCTACAACTGGACGGAACATCGGAACGATGGACGTCAAGAGGTTCGTCAAGGCCTTCACAGCAGGTGAGCCGCTGCAGGGAGCTTCGGAGGGGACGGAAGAACGGGCAGCTCAAGACGTGGTGAACGGTACTATCAGTATCATCACGACTGCTTGCTGCGCTTCTATGCCCCGTCGAGGACCCCGGCACGGCAAGCCCCCAGTGTACTGGTGGTCAACCGAAATCGCTGAAAGGCAAAGGGAGTGTCACAAGCTTCGACGTGAGGCTCAGCGGGTGCGGAACCTTGATGAGGCATGCGAGCAGGTGGAAGCATATAAGTCGGCCAGGAAATGCCTTCGCAAGCTGATCAACAGTAGCAAGGCTCGTTGCTGGCAAGACCTAGTGGACAATGTGAACAAGGATCCGTGGTGCCTTGGCTACAAGCTGGTCATGAGGAAACTTGGTGCCCTACGGAAGCCTTGTATACATGACGCGGAAAAGATGGACGCGATAGTGTGGGGACTCTTCCCCGCCCATCCCGTCCGTGTTGACGCTATCCATGGTGAAACAGCAGTAGAGTGCCCACTCTTCATACTGCTGGAACTGGAGGAGGCAGTCCCCTCCTTGAAAGCGAGGAAGGCTCCAGGTCCAGATGGTGTTCCAGCTGAGGTTTTGCAGCTCGTCTATCACCATTGTCCTGACTTGCTGCTCAGCACATTCAACGCTTGCCTACGGGACGGGGTTTTCCCGGTACGATGGAAGGTGGCGAGGCTCGTGCTGATCAGCAAGGGGAAGGGAATCGCCGGATCGCCGTCTGCATACCGCCCGTTATGCATGCTAGACACGGCTGGGAAAGTTCTAGAGAAACTCATCAAGGGAAGACTCACTGACGCGGTTCGTGCTGCTGGGGACCTATTTCCTCGGCAGTACGGCTTAAGAGCAGGACGTTCTACCATTGATGCGATTGCAGAGGTGGTGAGCGCGGTCCAAAAGGCAGAGGCATATAGTCGCACCAAGCGACGGATCGTCCTGTTGGTGACACTCGACGTCAGGATTGCCTTCAACTCCGCTAGATGGGTGGATATTCTGGATACGCTGGAAAACTCTTTACAATTTCTAGAATATCTAATGCAGCTTTTGAGGAACTATCTTAAGGACCGAAGCCTGCTCTACGACACGACACAGGGCCAACGAAGGATGGAAATTACATCGGGTGTTGCCCAGGGATCTATCCTTGGTCTGGACCTGTGGAACGTGTCTTACGACGGGCTACTGAGACTTGAGATGCCAGATGAATCACGCTTGGTCGGCTATGCGGATGGTGTCGCGGCTCTGGTCACTGGACGCACCGTTGAACAAGCGCAACTTAGGCTAGGTATGCTAATGCGCCGAGTGAGGGACTGGATGACTGCTCGCGGGCTCAGTTTAGCACTGGAGAAAACCGAAGTGGTCATCTTGACAAAAAAGAGAATCCCTAGAGTAAGGATGATCAGTATTGGAGACAAACAAATCCAATTGAAGCCAGCGGTGAAGTACCTGGGGCTACTGATCGACTCGAAGATGAGTTTCTCTGAGCAAATCAGGGCAACGGCTGAGAAGGCTGCTTCAGGAATATCGGCCCTGAGTTGACTTATGGCCAACGTAGGGGGCCCAGTCCATCAAGAAGACGCCTCTTGATGAGTGCTGTAGGGTCAGTGCTACTGTACGGAGCAGGGGTATGGGGCGACGCTCTCAGCAAGGAGGTATATCGGAAACGTTTGGCACGGGTGCAGAGAATAGGAGCACTGAGAATTGCATCTTCGTATCCAACAGTCTCCGACTCGGCGGTGAGAATGATTGCAGGCGTGATACCTATCGCCCTCCTCGCTAGAGAGCACCACGCTATTTACCTGCGCCGAAACGAGGATGCGAGGGAGACAGTTGTCGGCGAGGAGAGACAGCGCTCGCTCAACGATTGGCAGCAGCCTTGGGTGAATTGCACGAAGGGAAGGTGGACTGCGCGCCTCATCCCGGATGTGAGACCGTGGCTAAATCGAAGGCATGGTGAGACTGACTTCTATCTGACCCAGCTTTTGAGTGCGCACGGGCGTTTTCAGTCTTACCTGCACAAAATCTGTAAGTCACGGTCCCCCGATTGTCGGTTTTGCCCAGGAGAGGAGGACAATGCCTGTCACACATTTTTTGCGTGTACAAAATGGGTCAGGCTGCGAAGGCAACTTTACAGGGAGACGGGGGAGCTCACACCGGATAATATAGTTGCGGTGATGCTCGAATTGGTTGACAAATGGAACCAGGTGGCACATTATGCTCGGGCAGTCCTAAAATATAAAAGGGACTCACAGCAGCCGGGGCCTGGGGCTAGGGGATCGCTCTTCTGGCATTTACTCTTCCCCTCTTCCCTCCCGCTAGGAAAGGGACTCCCCAGCTTGAAGGCGCTCCACGGCCTAACAAAACGAGACCTGGCCCGAATTAATGTGTTAAATGGTTCCAGGCAGGGTTCTCAGGTTGACAGGGGAGGTGTTTAGTGGGTAGTCCAGTCGCGCATGGGAGTCCCACACTCTGTGCACAAATAGCATTCACCTCCCTACCACAAAAAAAAAGAAGTGTCACCAATTAGAGTCAAGTCTCCCTGGATGTAATATGGGGCAAGACGGTCCAGGCGCACGGTTTTCATTTTGGCTCTCGGCTTACGGTATTCCTGTATGCAACATACGATGTCATTGATTCGCTTTGTAACTCGGTATGGTCCCTCCCAATTATGCTGCAACTTCGGAGACCTACCCTTCCGGTGTTGTGGGTTACTTAACCACACCAAGTCATCTTGCTGGAAGCCAGTTGAATTTGCCTTTCGATCATACTTGGTCTTCATACGGTCAGTAGCGAATTCGATGTCTTTTCGCACTGTCCGATGTATCTGATTCATCCATTGCCTTAGCTCACTTGCGTCCTCCGAGATCGTTTGAGGTTTTTTGGGGGTGTTCCAAACTATGAATAAATCTTTCCAAAAATGACTTTGGCTGGTGCTTGGCCGGTCGATGATGAATGTTCGGCAGCTCTGTACGCCATCAAAAATAATGAGGTGTATCAGTCCCAGTCCCTTTGGTTCTCGTCAACAATCTTCTGACCAACCGCTATCGAATTTGGCCGTTATCATTCGCAGATCAACGGTTGGCTCCTTTCCTAAATCCGTCGGCAATGCTTGCAGTTGGCTGCACATGGACGACGAGATAGGGTGTCAGCATTTCCATGAACTCCACCCTTCCGATGAATAATTTTGCAGTCATATTTCTGCAATCTTTCGACCCATCTCGCAACTTGTCCTTCGGGGTTTTTAAAGTTAAGCAGCCAGCTCAACGATGCATGATCCGTTCGAAGAAACTGGCTATATAGGTACTTGTGGAACTGCTTGATTGCCTCTATTATAGTCGATAGCTCCTTCCTGACCACGCAGTAGTGAGTGTGCCGTTGAAAAGTTTGACCATTCCATCGGATTGAGAATGCAACGGTGTTATCCTTGTTTGCCGTACTCCCAGCAGCTCGCAAATTCCGCCAAAAATGAGTGACTCAAAGTTTCGGCCTTGATCCGAATGTAGTTCACAAGGTACGCCGTACCTACTGACCTAATTTAACACTAGCTGTTCGGCTACAGTAGTTGCTTCCTGGCTGGGAATGGATTAGACCTCGGGCCACTTGCTGAAATAATCGGCCACAACCAGCGTGTATTGATTACCCCATGCGGATTCAGGAAAAGGTCCCACGATGTCAACAGCAATCCTTTCAAACGGTACACCCACGTTATAGGTTTACATTTGTTCTCTCAGTCGTCACTTTGAACCATTGCCTTAGCTCATTTGCGTACTCCGAGATCGTTTGGGGTTTCTCGGGGGGTGTTCCAAACTATATATCAGCTGGCAGACGAATAGTCTTTCCAAAAAGGACTTTGGCTGGGGCTTGGCCGGTCGATGCATGTTCGGCAGTTCTGTACGCCATCAAGAATAATGAGATGTGTCGGTCCCAGTCCCTTTGGTTCTCATCAACAATCTTAGCCAGGTGTTTAGTGAGTGTTCCGTTGAAAAGTTCGACCATTCCATCAGATTGAGAATGCAACGGTGTTATCCTTGTTTGCCGTACTCCCGGCAGCTCGCAAATTTCGCCAAAAACTAGTGACTCAAAGTTTTGGCCTTGATCATAATGTAGTACACAAGGTACGCCGTACCTACTGACCTAATTTAACACTAGCTGTTCGGCTACAGTAGTTGCTTCCTGGCTGGGAATGGATTAGACCTCGGGCCACTTGCTGAAATAATCGGCCACAACCAGCATGTATTGATTACCCCATGCGGATTCAGGAAAAGGTCCCACGATGTCAACAGCAATCCTTTCAAACGGTACACCCACGTTATAGGTTTACATTTGTTCTCTCAGTCGTCACTTTGAACCATTGCCTTAGCTCATTTGCGTACTCCGAGATCGTTTGGGGTTTCTCGGGGGGTGTTCCAAACTATATATCAGCTGGCAGAGGAATAGTCTTTCCAAAAAGGACTTTGGCTGGGGCTTGGCCGGTCGATGCATATTCGGCAGTTCTGTACGCCATCAAGAATAATGAAATGTGTCGGTCCCAGTCCCTTTGGTTCTCATCAACAATCTTAGCCAGGTGTTTAGTGAGTGTTCCGTTGAAAAGTTCGACCATTCCATCAGATTGAGAATGCAACGGTGTTATCCTTGTTTGCCGTACTCCCGGCAGCTCGCAAATTCCGCCAAAAACTAGTGACTCAAAGTTTTGGCCTTGATCCTAATGTAGTACACAAGGTACGCCGTACCTACTGACCTAATTTAACACTAGCTGTTCGGCTACAGTAGTTGCTTCCTGGCTGGGAATGGATTAGACCTCGGGCCACTTGCTGAAATAATCGGCCACAACCAGCGTGTATTGATTACCCCATGCGGATTCAGGAAAAGGTCCCACGATGTCAACATCAATCCTTTCAAACGGTACACCCACGTTATAGGTTTACATTTGTTCTCTCAGTCGTCACTTTAAACCATTGCCTTAGCTCATTTGCGTACTCCGAGATCGTTTGGGGTTTCTCGGGGGTGTTCCAAACTATATATCAGCTGGCAGAGGAATAGTCTTTCCAAAAAGGACTTTGGCTGGGGCTTGGCCGGTCGATGCATGTTCGGCAGTTCTGTACGCCATCAAGAATAATGAGATGTGTCGGTCCCAGTCCCTTTGGTTCTCATCAACAATCTTAGCCAGGTGTTTAGTGAGTGTTCCGTTGAAAAGTTCGACCATTCCATCAGATTGAGAATGCAACGGTGTTATCCTTGTTTGCCGTACTCCCGGCAGCTCGCAAATTCCGCCAAAAACTAGTGACTCAAAGTTTTGGCCTTGATCATAATGTAGTACACAAGGTACGCCGTACCTACTGACCTAATTTAACACTAGCTGTTCGGCTACAGTAGTTGCTTCCTGGCTGGGAACGGATTAGACCTCGGGCCACTTGCTGAAATAATCGGCAACCAGCGTGTATTGACTACCTCAAGCGGATTCAGGAAATAGTCCCAGGATGTCAACAGCAATCCTTTCAAACGGTACACCCACGTTATAGGTTTACATTTGTCCTCTCAGTCGTCACTTTGGACCTTTGACGGAAGTGCGAATCGTGCACCTGTGACACCAGTCCTCTACGTCATGAATTCGGCTTTCAGGAAGTATGATTTGCATCGCATAGGAGCAAATATTCGCCGTTTCCCATTTCGGTTCGAGTACGCCACCTTCCACCTGAAGGGAGTTCCATTGTCCCCAAAAGCTTTTCAGGGTTGCGCCATGCATTGAAACGTCCTTTCACTCAGGTTGCCCAATTGTCTCCTTTCATACGAGCAATGGTACGATGTCTACATCGGCTTCCTGGGCGTGTCGAATCTCCTCCAATGACCAACCACTATCGAATTTGGCCGTTATCACTCGCAGATCAACGGTTGGCTCCTTTCCTAAATCCGTCGGCAATGCTTGCAGTTGGCTGCACATGGACGACGAGATAGAGTGTCAGCATTTCCATGAACTCCACCCTTCCGATGAATAATTTTGCAGTCATATTTCTGCAATCTTTCGATCCATCTCGCAACTTGTCCTTCGGGGTTTTTAAAGTTAAGCAGCAAGCTCCACGATGCATGATCCATTCGAAGAAACTGGCTATATAGGTGCTTGTGGAACTGCTTGATTGCCTCTATAATAGTCGATAGCTCCTTCCTGACCACGCAGTAGTCCGTCTCACTTTTTGAGGGAACTCGATTTTAATACGAGAGGACTCTTTCTTCGCCATCGATCTGCTGGGAGAGTACAGTTCCAATCCCACCGTTGCTCGCATTGGTGTCAACTAGAAACTTTTTTCCGGTTTTCGGATATGCTGGAACAGGTGATTCAGACAACTTCTCCTTCAAGGTCTCAAAGGCTGCCTGGCATCGCTCATTCCAGATATACGGCCGATTTCCCCTGGTCAGCTGATGGAGACACTTAGCTTTGTTCGCAAATTCTTTGACGAATCTACGATAGTAGGTCGCCAGACCCAGAAAACTTCGTAGTTGGCGCTTGTTGTTTGGCGTTGGCCAGCTTTTTACGGTTTCAATTTTCTCAAGGTCTGTTTTGACCACTTCTGCTGATTCAACGTGTCCCAGGTATTTTATTTCAGCTGCAAAAAGGGTACAATTGTCGCCAGTTGCAATCAGGAGAAAACCTCTTCTAAGTTCTGCACATGTTCTTCGAACGTTCTCCCGATAACAATAATGCCATCTTGGTACACCAAGCAGGTCTTCCAGGTCAAGCCTCATAGCACGTATTTCATTAGGGGTTCGAAGGTGGCTGGAGCTTTGCAAAGCCCAAATGGCATCGCCACAAATTGCCACAATCCAGTTCCAACTGGAAATGCGGTCTCCTCTCGGTCTTTTTTGTCGATTTCTACCTACTAGCAGCCACTCTTGAGATCAAGTAGAGAAAACCATTTTGCGTCGGCCAAAGAGTCCATGAAGTCGTAGATGCGTGGAAGCGGTTAACTGTCTTTCTTAGTGACGTCATTAAGCTGCCTATAGCTGACACAAATATGAGTACGACCATCCTTTTTCTTCACTAGAACTACTGGCGTGGCCCATGGACTGACAGAAGCCTGAATATCATCTTGTTTTTCCATGTTCGAGATCAGTGCGCTCACTTCTCCTTGTTTGGCTATGAGAAGACGTCTCGGTTGTTGTCAAATCAGCTTGGTATCTATGACGTGAGTTACCATACTCGTTCAGCCTTGGTCATCCGGGCTTGTTGAGAAGATTTCATTGTACTTGGTGACCTGATCAGAGGCTCACTTGAATAGCTGCGTTGGCAATTTGACCTGCTTCAATATTGGAGACGTGGATTCCCGGGCTTTGTCTGTGTCTTGCCTCCTTTTACAATGATGATCGTAAGTGGCTTCCAAAGAGGTGATGGTGGAAACAGGCTGCCGATGTCTTCTTCGGCTCTGATGCTCCTGGTTGAATCTGCGGTGTTGACGACTCTAACCGGCACGTATCCGTTCCTTAAAGATCTTACAAGGCTTCGTCATGCAAACAAACTGCGCAATGCGGACGACTTCGTTTCCTCTATCAGATAAGATCGGGGGTCTCCAGAATCACCATCAAGCTTGGCCCATACAATGATTTCGGAAGATTTCGGTATATCAGTATCGGTACATACTACCACATTCATCTTGGGAGTTCAGACGCTGGGATCCTCCATCAATACTTTGACATTCCGCCATTTCAATACCCGTTTGCCCAAATCCAACGTGATTCTATGTGGTCGGAGAAAATCCATTCCGAGGATGCAGTCATCCATAATGTTCGCGACCAGAAAATGATGTCGGAGAGCAAGGCCTCTCAACTGTATCTGAAGGTTGACCTCTCCATGGACAGGTGCAGTTTCTCACATAGCTATCCCTAGTGAGAAAATCCTGCCCTTGGGAAGTTTTTGCCTCACTAGGTCTGGTCGGATAATCGATCGGGTTGCACCAGTGTCGATTGGCATGGTGCAATGTTCCCCGTCAACTTGACCTGGAAGGCATAAGTCTGCTTCTCCACGATGTAGTCTTGACAGAGTGATGGTGGTGGTGGGGACGCCGATCCTCATAGTCAACCTCTGCCCCACAAAGTTGGCTCTTACATGTTCCCCGACCCCCCAGTTTGAAGGGCTTCCATTCTGGGCTCCTGACTTGGTCAAGATGTTCTCCTAGCTGCACACCCTGGACAATAGCTCGGTTTTCTTCGCTTCTTGCAGTTTCTTTGCTGGTGCCCTTTCTCTCCGCAATTCCATCATCAAGGCGCACCATTCACATGCGGCTCTCAATTAATTTCCACTCGCTCACAGCTGCTCTCATCTGCCACTCGCGAGCCCGGGCAGTGGTACGAGTCACATTTTTTGCTGCCTCGAAGTTCAGGCTATAAGCCAATGCATCCTTAACCGTTTGATTTTGAGCTAAACGCACGACTTGTTGCAATTCTTGGTCCTTTGATGCACTGATGAATGCCTCTGTTGCTGCGTCGTCTCGGTGTTCTGGGTCATAAGCTGGATAAGCCAAAAGTGCCAGTCGCTCAATGTCTTGGGCTAGCTGCTGTAAGGTTTCGCCAGACTTCCGCATCCACTGCCATAGCTGAGACCGATAAATCGTCTCCATAACGCATGTCGAGCACATTCATCATAGCAGCCGGGTTTGAGGTCAACTCAAAGGGGATAGCCTGCAAAAGCTCGGCAGCTGGGCCTCTTAGAGCAAAAATCAATGCAATTGCTTGTTCCTGCTCATTCCAATGATTTGTCCTAGCGGTGGCTTCAAACTGGGTTTTGTAAATGCTCCAGACCATTTGCCATCGAATATTGGTGCTCGCACATTTCTGGATGTGCTTTGCGCTGCCGTTATAAGCAGGGTGCGTGAGATGGTTACTACTGCCTTCGCTGCTTCCAATTCCTTTTTCATTTTTTTCTTCTCATGGTTCATTCTCTCCTCGACCTGGCTGACCTTTTCCTCGTCGCATTTAATATGTTCGTCCACACTCCCGACCTCCGCTTTTATTTCATTTCACTGTTTTTTAAAATCTGGCTTGATTTCGATCGCTTGTTGGCCTAGCTTCGCTGATTGTTCATTTAGCTTTGCAATTGAACTGGATGACTGTTGTCGCTGCTCTTGCTGCATCAGCAACAACATTTGCATCAGCGCATTTTCTGGTTCCTTTGATTTTGCTTTTACTGCTTCTATACGTTCTATGCCTTTTTCCGCATCTGAGGGCTCACCCGAATCCAGATGCGCGCCTTCCGATTTTATCGCGTAATGCAAGCGTGGAATCAGTGTGGCCTTTGTACCTTGCGTAGCCAGATTTCGCTGTTCCAACTTTTTTTAAGCTCCGGCATGGTCAATTCATTAATTTGTAAATGTAGGCTTCGTGAGATTTTTATTTTTTTGGCTTGTTTTCCACCAGACCCACGTTAAATTTTACTATTGTGCACTATAAAAATGTTCAGATTTTCACTTTCATCGTTTTTTTTATCTCACTTCTCGACACCACTCTCGCGTGTTATCGTTTGCGGCCAATAATTAAAATGCTCCTTGAAAGTGAAAACGCAATGTCTTTTAAATTAAGTTACAAGAGTTTATTTACTAAAAATGTACAATCATTAATTTAACTTTTTGACAAATCGCATTTTAGTCTAGCTTTCACTGTCTATCAATTTTTATTTCAATTGTCTATTACTAAAATCACTCCACAATCAATTAATATCGCCTTTGATTCCTGCTCCACACTTATCGCAGTTTTACTATCGTGGTTTTACTATCCCTTCCCATTCATTCAGCTCCATTTCTCGTACATTGGCGAACTACCTAGAATACTCGAGCAATTCTGAATGGCCGCAGTGACGTCACTTTCAGATATTGATCATGCTTGGTGGGTTCTTGTGCTTTCAAGCACATTCGTTTATTGGTCATGATGTTCTTAATAGTTGCAAAAACAATTGCGACAGTAGCTCGCAAAATTAATTGCACATGTAACAGTATGTTATAGCTAACAGTGTTATGTGAGGTTATTTGATACATATACGAGTAATTTTAGTCGTAATGAGTAATCAATGTCGTCGAATTAGCTATTAACGTAGAATAACCCTGTTAAGTTTGGTAAATGAAAAATAAAAATATTGTTTTGATGAAGAAGGATGCACACAATATGTTCAAAACTGAAATTTTGGTATTTTGCAATTTGTTAATATTTCATTGTTAGAAAATATATTTTGATACGCTAAAGCAGAAACAAAAGTAGTTCTATTTCCTGATCCCTTTATGACGCTTTTGTTTGTTAAAGGTACAAACTTTGCACTCTGTAGTGATACTCATGCAAGGAGGTAGAATTTAATTGATTGTTGGATGAGCGGGAGAATGTCGGAAGCTAGTGTAGATGCTATTGTGTCTAACTCCCTATCTGGGGTTCTACTCGGACTGTGGGTTCAAGTATTCTCAGGGACGAAATCTTTTTAGTTTCATTAAAAACAAAGTATGATGATTTGCTTACAGCCATGGCAATGCTTCTTACAATTATGGTAATATGCAATTCAACATATATGTCATTGGAAAGGTTTCATTTGGCGAAAAATTGAACAGATTAATAAAGGGAACGAGATCGGAGTCTATTGAACTCAGAATACATTTGATATCAGCGGCAGGTAAATATGAGAAAAAGAGCCAAGGGTTACGGATCGAGTAGGTCTAGTCAGGATGTTGAGTCAGGTGATAAGATAGTCGCATTATAGACAAAACTGAAATTCGATTGTTGAAAAAAAGTCGAGAGTTAGCGAAGATTTAGTGGGGCGTTAACTAAAGAGAAAGCCAAACGGTGAAATAAAACTTTTAGTGGCGGTTGTGAAAAATATTTTGAGAATTATATGATTGGGTGCAAAATGGAAGAGATAAAGGTGGACTTGGTGAGGGAAAAAAAGAACAAGTGACGGCAGGTGAGTTGAGAGTTCGGGGGAGCCGGAAGTACTTGAGTTTCATTTGAAAAATTAGTTTTATGGGACAATATATTGTCAAGTTGTGCTGAAATTCCAAAGAATAACTACCCAACAAAGAATTAACCCAACAAATAAAAGATTAAAGATTTTTGGGAAAAATTGTCGGGGACAAGATATTTTTTTATCGAATTCCATTTTAAAGATAAATTTGATAAAAAGAAACAGAAAAAAGTTTAAGGGAAAAGATTGTGTGGTTGGAAATCAAATGTCAAAGGTGGTATGCTAAATAATTTCCCCAAAATTAAAAACATTTGGGGTATTTGGATTAATTTTGGATTTAAAAGTGAGGAATTGACTAAAAACTGTTTTAAAATTCAACGAGGTTAATAAGCTTAGAAGCAAAATGGCAGAAAAAATTTGATTGTTTTTTCTGAAGATAAATGTTTTATAAAACTGGGAAAAACAGTATTTTCAGTAATAAGGAAGAAATAAAATAAACGGAAAGTGGCCATTCAACAATAGTGTAGTTAAAATCATTGAATGCAAATACAAATTTAACTTGAAATGATTCATTTTTCAACCCCCCCCCCCCCCCCCCCCCCCCCCCCCCCCCCCCCCCCCAGACTTTTGAGTTGACAAGCACTAGACGACTTCATCAAAAAATGGTAAGGGTTTTTTAAAAGTAAAAAGTAATATTTTAACTTTTATCTTTTTTTATACTTTTCTACATCATCCCTTTATTTTCCTTCTCTCATATTTAATTTAACAGGAGTACTTGATTTGTTTGGTTTTCTTATGTATTTTAAGCTTTCCATTGTTTTTTTCAATTGAATTACAATTTAGTTCTTTAAATGAAATGAACATAATACAGGAAAAGCATTACTGTTACATTTCTCAAAAAAATAAGTTTCCCAATTCTTCCCCTTCTTTTGTATTTAGTTTTGTTTTGAGTGTAAGGTGGCTCAGTTTGGGCAAAAAATAGCCCAGAACCACCCAAGACAATACTAAGCGCTAGCCGATCTCAGCATGTCTACCTGGGTCAGGTAATTTACATCTAATTCAATGTCTGCAATTAAGGCGACTAGGATGCTTTGAACAGAATGACGCCAAAAAAAGTGTTTTTATTTTAGTTTTCAGTTATTTTTTATTTATTTTGATTAGTTATCTTTTGATTGGTAAATAATTTTATTGAAGTTTGAACATTGAATTTTTAAGGTTTGGGGTGCCTAAACACATTCCAGGGAAATTCTTTTTTATCTTTTCTTCTTCTTCTTTCTTCCCAACTCTGTTTTTTATTTAATTTTATCAATAGAAAAAGATTTCAAATTTGATTTGATATGATGATTTAAGTGGTTTTATTCTTATGATTTTGCTTCAGAAGTGTAATCATGACGTTCGCCGCAGTTGTAGTTTTTAGTCTCCATCGATTATGAAAATAGTCAAGCTGTGGTAGTGTGGACGATGGTTGGACTCATCTGTATTTTACGCTGTTGGCTACATCTTCTCACACGGAATAGTTGAATTTTGATCCAACTCTTGGTATAAGCCAACGCTTTCGGTCCTTCCATAATTCGCCTGGTGCTAGCTTTTGATTTTTTACGGCTCTTGTCTGAGCCATTATGAAGTCAGTGGTAATTCATAATGGTCTTATAGTCAATCTATGGAAGTTGAAATTTGAGTAGATTTCACGTTCGGGTTCTATTGCTATGCCAGGCACTGTGATATAACGTATTTTTTTTACGCCCGCGGCATATATTGGATAGGGTCTATAGATCCACAAAGCCTGTCCAGAAATGGGTGTAGGCACCATTTCCTTATGGCTTTAGCTCGCCAGAATATTTTCCGTTGACTTTCCAACAAACACTAAACTCTCGCATGGAAGTTCTTCCAACAACGCCTGCAAGCTTCTTCAGAAGACGTGATTTCCAGAAAAATAAATAAAAACCACCGTTCCGTCAATCATGAAAACCTTCAGTGGAGGATGCAGTAACCAGAAACGTGGAACGTTCTTTCCACTAATACTAACTCAGCTTGATAGTGATTTATGCGGTCAACACAGTTTTCACAAGAAATAAAGAGGTAGCCCCTTTCCGATACCAATGGAGACACACTGTATGAGATTCAACCAAACGCAAGTGAAAAAAATAACACTTCCTTAATCTTTTCGATGGCCACAAAGACGCCCTATCAAAGATATAATTTAATGAAAGCGCAAAAGATGCCCTAATTTAACGCAAGCTAAAAAAAACCCTTCCATAATTTAATACCAGCTCCAGACCCCGATGATATATCATCCATCAACTGAGCACTGGCAGTCACAATTTTAAGAAGACGGTCGTAGGTGGTGCCATTTGCTTATCCCCTGGTCCTAAAAAGCCGCCAAGCGAGAACGCGGCCGCCGAACACCCCTCACACAACTCGGACTAACACACTTTAAGTTCTTTCCTAACAGGGGAGGATTAGAATCACCGGGTGACCAGTTGCACAACTTGCCGGGCTCAGATTTTCCGGCGTAACTCGCACCGAGCAAAAATCTGAGGTACACACCCACGCTAAACAATCCCGGAATAGTTTGGATTGGTAATTTCCTCCCGATTGCACCTGTAACTCGCACCGAGCGAAAAACTAAGTAAAGAAACACTTACGCTAACAGGAATTCCGGAATATATTACAAGGAAATTTACCCTCGAACACACCCGAGCCAGGTGTAGAATAAACATGCACGGCAAACTTACCTTTCTTCAGTAAGCACACAAAAAACTTCCACTATTTCACGATATATATTTAATTGCGAAATGCAAATGAAGTTCAAAACTATAATGAAATAAAATGTTAAAATTTCACTTACTCTACCTGAGTGGGGGCCCCCCAAAGTAATCTGCGTTGCAATCTTCTGCCAGCGCGCTTATTGTTGCTTGATGTCACCAATCTCCCTTAGTTGGATCGCAGTTGAAATTTTTCTCCGGTCGCAATTCCTTCCCTCGATGGAGTTTTCAAGATTTTCAGAGTGTTATCCTCGCTTAGTCCTTCGCCGTTGTCTCGAACCCGCCAGAAATGAGGAAGAGCCGTTCTTTCTTTTCGGATTTTTCATCGGCTCGGTTTCAACTGGCGAGCCGTTAACTTTTTCCCTGGGCGATTCAATGTTCAATTAAGATCCCCCAATTGGGGTGTATCGAGCAATTGAAATCTAAATTTCCCTTTTTAATACACTCGCCCATCAGGTGTAGAATGTCTAAGTGACTGACACTCTGTCAGTGTTGTGTTTGTTTATATCGTACCAAATGTTTTGAGTTTGGGAAAATACATTAGAAATCGTGGTCGCGTCTTGTTCCCAATGTCTTTAAATTCGTCGGTATTGTGTCGTTGAAAGTCATAACGCGGTAGTGTATAAATGAATGTCCTAACGATTGGAGGTCTCTGGCGGTTGTACTTACGGTAGATACAAACGACTCTTAGATGTTACTCGGTTGTATAACGTTCTTTTCCTGTTTTGCTAGGCCTGTCCGAATAGTGTACCAACAAATCAATTGAAACCAAAAGTTAACAACTAATGAATGATTGAGTTTCTTCAACTCCTTTCGACGATCGAAATGGAGTGGTATTTAGCGTTTGATTCCTTGACTCTCCAACGTTCGTATCATCTCTTCATTACAGGAAGTATTCCCAAACATTGAGTACGTATCCAGGTTGGGTGGTAGTGGACGAGGTGGGCGATTTTTGTGAATATTTTCATCAGTATACAAATTTATAGCTTTCGCTCTAATTTGTAATTCACGGACATTAAAAGTGTGTATGATTGCAAAATGGTTGTAAAATCAAAAGTTTGCTGGGTTGGAAACCCAGAAACCGCTGTTCACATACCCAATAACTTACGCACGAAATTTGAAACGAAAAATTGCTATTTCACAAGAAGTGCATTTACGGGGCGTTAACATTAAAAGTTGGAGATTTTGTTCTGATATCGTGCGCAGGGTCAGTAGATTCAGGTTCAGTAGAAACCTGTGAGATTGCCAGAATCAAGAACTTGTATGAAGTGGAAAATGGTTTTCAAAGCGACGACGATCCATATCAGGCAATTATCCAGTGGTATTCTAGACCGTACAGAATCCCACATCGGCTTTTTGATGACGATACAGTATGTATTGACTTCAATGTGGAGCTGATAGAAGATCATCGTGCAATCGATCCAGTCATTTATATTGATACAATACATAAAAAGTGTACTGTAGTTTGTGGTGGTCCAGTTGACTCAGCACAATCTCTGATGCCTCGCAAAAAGAGTTCATTGCCTACTTTCGTTTGTCGCTATAAAATTGTAAAGATAGTATGCCATTCTTGTCCTATCGCTCAGCGATTGATTCGTTCCTTGGTATTGTTTGCGATCAGTTGTACGTGGTGTTAACCGGATTTTCTTTTCTTTTTGTTTTTGCCTATTTTTACTTTACATTTTTATTTTAATCTTTCAATATTTCGTTTTTGCCTATTTTTACTTTACATTTTTATTTTAATCTTTTAACAGTTAGTTTTCTTTTTTGCCTATATTATTCTTTTACTTCACATATTTATTCTAATCTTTTAACATTTGTATTTTATTATTTTAACATTTAGTTTTTCCCTAATTTTACGTTACATTTTTACTTTAATCTTTTCACATTTCGTATTTTGCCTATTTTTTACTTTGCATTTTTATTTTAATCTTTTAACATTTCTATTTTATTATTTTAACATTTAGTTTTTCCCTATTTCTACGTTACATTTTTACTTTAATCTTTTCACATATCGTTTTTTGCCTATCTATTTACTTTGCATTTTTATTTTAATCTTTCAACATTTTTATTTTACTATCTTAACATTTTTATTTTAATATTAATCTTGGCTCGGGTGATATTTCAACAACCGCTGAGAAAAGAAGAAAAAAAAACAACAAGGTGCAAATTGTTCCCGTGACTACTCCTCCCCTCGTTTAAGTGAATTTCCCTGAAATTCACTCAAAGTCCTGGCTCAGTCTCTACTTCATTCCACATCGTCCTATTTACTCACTACCTTTTTCTGGGTTCGTAGCCTACACCCCTTATTTCAGTGTTCACAATAATACCCTGACTCTGATTTGTTTTTTTTTTGCCTTTTAGCTATCCTAACCTCACGCCGATCTCGGAAGGAAAAAAAACAGTGAGGAGAAAAACGAAAAAGAATAAAACAGGGAGGAGAAATATGCAAATGCAAATGAAGTAGGTTTCGCCGAAATCCACTCTTCTAATACATTATCTTCCATGCTTGGGGGTTAGTTAGCCGTTTGAGAAGAGACTAGTTCAACCTTACTCGCCCCGATTCTTCTTAATCTACTCAAAGTTAAAATACGTAGCTGCTGGAGAAACAAGGGTTCAATATGTGCTACGTTACCCTTCCAACCATTCTAACCGTATACCGCACAGCGTGGTGTTGCGAGTCGGATCAGTCGCCCTACCAACAATATGCGTAGGGTCGATGTATGCCTTGCAGTTCTACGCAAAGAAAATGATTGAGGCTACTGAAAATAGCAACCGAGTATTGGAAATACCACTTAAAAACCCTAACTGCTACTAAACTCACTACACTATTCTAGGAGGGGAAAAAGGAAATGGTTCCACTTGACCTTATTGTATTATAAATCCTATTCAACAAGTTTTTGCCTACCTTTTAACCCTCTGGAGCACGTGTTTGCTTACCTGCTAATACCCACCACCATGCTACGTGACTCATCATAGTTTAATCTATTATTCCTACTCCTAACAACTTCACTAGACACTTATTCTATTATTTCATATTTCAATGCATGTAACTGATTTGAATCCAAAGCTCATCTTTTCTCAACCTCCTGATTTTAGCCCCATCATCTACGACAAGAGAATTCGGAAGTCGTGATGGAAGTGGCTCGTCAAAAATATAATAAAGAAAGAGGAAAAATATGGAAAGATAAACTTCCTCGAAACTCTGGTAATTACCTTTTTTTTCCTTTGTTAGGGTATTAACTTCTACCACGAAAATCTACTCTAATAACCTCTGACATTTTACACCACTAATTAAGCCTATCTCTAAACACTAAGTCAATTGAAGGAAGATTCCCATCCAAGTCGCACTGATTACCCTTTTCGACCTCCCGATCACGAGAAAACACAGGTGCAATAATCCGATTCTGCTCTCTTTTAGCAACAAACCAAACAACTGGAGGCGTACAACCAAAACAACTGCGAACCGTACCGCCACGAAACAAAAAAAAAACGCATCTTCAGGAGGACTTAAGTAGTTTACCGTCGATCCCTCTTCAAAGGTAACTCTTTCATTTTCTTTTCCATTTTTTTTGTGATGTCAATTTAATTCTTAATTAAACTTTATCTGGGTACCTTACTACCACCCCGAACTTCAACTATTCCGTCGCTATAAGATGAGAGCGCGATTTAGACGCGCTATGCTACGTAAGGTTTCAGATGCTTAGCGTGCCATAGACCCGCTCCGTCTCCTTCTCGAGTAACGAGCCGATAGGTAGACGCTGACTCCTTTCTTTGGATTCTGAAATTTCCTAAATATTCCGGTGCTAGCTTCACGGAAAAATAGTTCGCGGTATGCAACTGAGCGATGTTTCGTCTCCAAACCATATCGTTCACCTGGAATGGTGGAGTCCGCTTCCAAAGATTGTATCTTTGTGAACTTTGCTCCACCGCCTTTCTCATGCGTTCCTTAACTTCCTCCCGCATTTTGGCCATCAAGCTCTCTCGTAACCTTGGATCATTTTGAACCTCCTCTTCCTCTATGGGGTGAAGGTCTTCCCTCGAAGTCACCATTTCACGTCCAAAGTTTACAAAATACGGGGTCACCTCCACTGTTTCGTGAGTAGACGTTTCTAGAGCACAGCCGATCTTTGATATTTCCTTATCCCATAACTTATGGTTATCCCCTACGTACGATCTCAGCATCCTTTTTAAAGTTTGGTTCACCCATTCTGCGGGATTAGCCTGAGGGTGAAAATAAGCCGTATACTGAATCTTGGTACCGTGCGTGGTGACCAATCTCTGCAACTCTTTAGAGTGGAACTGTACTCCGTTGTCGCAGATTACTACCGCTGGTAGTCCAAATAATAAAAATACTTGTTCCTCCAATATCCGTACGATTGCTTTTCGTGTGCTTAATGGAGTGGAAAGATAAGCGGAAACTTGCCGAAGTAATCCACGACGGTTAATACGTAGCAATTCTCTAGGGTTGAACGAGGTAAAGGACTTATCAGATCAACGAATATTATCGTCCACGGCTCCTTCGCCTGGCCTTCCCTAGAGACCATTGGGCCATACGGATGTCTTCATTCCACTTTAGTTGACTGACAGATCTGGCTCCACCATTGACGCTATAGTTCTCATAAAAAGTTGCTACTGGTAGAAAGAAATGATGTTGCTCCGGAGCACCTTTAACTTCCGTCTTTCCGAGCACGGTTCCGTCAGCCACCGAAATAGCCTATCCATTACCGCAACAAAAACTCCGATCAACTCGTGTTTTCCTTGCGTTCGGTGGCGGATCTCCTCCCACAAGAGATCATAATTTGGAGGCAAAAACTCCTCCCGTAATTCGCGGCACAATTCATCCCAACTGGCCACGCGTTCTCGAGCTGAGCGAAACCAAACCAGCTGCCATTCCAAACAGCTGGGATTTACTGACTCCTTTAGCCACTCTCAGCTCCTCAACTCGTTCTAAGAATGCATTGACAGACCCAGAGTAGTCGCAGGAGAACCTCACTCCCCATTTGGAGACACCCGGCAATTTCCGCACCATCTGTTCTGCTACGGGAGAGGAAAACTCTGGTAAAGAAAACCTTGCTGGTGTTTCTGGAGTTTCTGGAGACCGTTCCTCTTCTTCATGGCTCCTTTTCCTCCTTTCTACTTCCCTTACCTCTCCAGTTTTGTTCCCCCATCCAAAGTTATTTTTATACCAGGCCTAGCCATTCTACTACCACCAGCAGCGATTATGTCGACAGCGCTTTCCACCTCCTTTCTTTTTCCGTCATTACCCTCTGCTTTCAGTGGCAGTTCTCCCATGACCATCATAAGCTCACCCCTAAGGTTGCTTGACTCCTTCTCCAGATCGACTTCCTCCGCCTGAATGTTAGTTATGCGTCCAAGTTCAAATTCAATTTTAGTTTTGATTTTCAAGAAGTTGCCGCTTTCTGTATCGCCTTCAAACTTCTCCATCAGTGATCGAATCTCCAATATCTTGCTGTGAACGGTCTCAAGATCTTGGCTAGGCGTGTATGGATAGTGTTTGGTTTCCACCATACTTGTATCCATCGCTAGCTCTGCCCGTAATGCCGCCCGTAAATTCCTCCTCATTTCATCGACTGTACCCGGTGATTGATCTCGTACCGATTGATCTCGTGCAGAGCTCATACGTCAATTCGTCCTTGGACAACCAATCAACCAAAATTTTGGTAGTACGAGACATTTTAGTGTGTACTATTCCCCTTAATAACAACTACCTTAACTCTAACAAATAAAACTACAAAATTCGCTGTTAAATTAATTCTTTTCCTTATAATACAACTTATATTCACTGTTCCTTCCTCGGTATGCACTTCAAGTCATTATTTTCCACACTCTTCTAGGTTGTTTTCCCTGTTTTCTCGTTTTCTTTGCTCTCTCCTAGGCCTGAGGCAATTGATTGGTCTGAATAATCAAAATTGTCTGACGTTCGATGTAAGACGGAGCCATTTCCTGAAATGAATCGCTTGTAGCTAAGCAATTAAACCCTTTTTGAGAGAATTTCACTCCCTTATAATTTCAACACTTGCTCTTATTCACCAAGTCCGAAAGTATCACACTCCCGCAATGAGACACTATCACTTCACTTCTTTCACTAAGTCGCTGGTAAAAATATCACACTCCCGCAATAAGACACTATCACTTCACTTCTTTCACTAAGTTGCTAGTGCAAATATCACACTCCCGCAATAAAACACTATCACTTCACTTTTTTCTGGCACTGATTAAGCACTCTTACGATAAACTTTACTTAACTCGACTCGCGATTACTTTACCCCAATGAACGTTGGGCGCCAAATTGTTACCCTCCGCGTGGGAGTTCCTTCGGCTAAGGACCTCGGACCCGGCTTGCCGTCGGAGACGGTCGTAGGTGGCGCCACTTGCTTATCTCCTGGTCCTAAAAAGCCGCCAAGCGAGAACGCGGCCGCCGAACACCCCTCACACAACTCGGACTAACACTCATTGGGCTTTTTCAGACGCAGCGTTAAAAGTGAGCGTTAAACAGGTTATATGAGCAAGAAGAGTGAGAGGCATTGAGGGGACCTGATGTTAAAAACAAGCCAACATTTTTTAGGGTGAACGAGCGTAACGCACATACACAAACGCATTTTGTTGATCATTAGGTGGGGGAAATTTTATACAAACGCCGGTAATCATTCCGAATTGAACATTCGGTGAAGAAGGTAGTCGTCATGAAACGATTCCCTTTCTTTAAATTGCATGCAAAAATGGTTGCGTGGACGCGAGAAGCTACGCGTTATTTAATAAATTTATAATAGCGAGGCCATGTTCAATTTCAGGAAACAACACGACGAATATCGCGATTTCTATAAAGTTAAATTGTCTATTGTAAATCCTTAGAAAATTAACAGTACGCATAATCTTCATAGAATCACATTACAATAAGCAAGTTTACAACACATAAAGAAAAATATGCGACTAAAAAAGATATTCATATTTGGAATATATTTTTCAGAAAGCGGAAAAACACGGAGGATTCAAATAAATCCAATAGAAGCTTGAATTGACAAACTTTAACAATCATAAAATACATTTTTCATTCCAGTTTTTATTACCTCGTGCACAATTCAAGGCTAAAACATCAATTCTCAATCGCTTATCTCTCTGTCTTCGCTTTCATGTTGTCCGCACGATGTTTAACGATCAAATGACCCTTTTGACACATACACTCGCAAGACGTGTAACGTTTACAAAAATAGGTTGGCTGAACTACGCAACGTGTAAACATAAGGGCGGAAGCGCGAAACCTGTTTGGATATGGGTTTTTACCATTCCCGTGTGAAAGAGCCCTTTAAGTTCTTTCCTAACAGGAGAGGATTAGAATCACCGGGTGACCAGTTGCACAACTTGCCGGGCTCAGATTTTCCGGCGTAACTCGCACCGAGCTAAAATTTGAGGTACACACCCACGCTGAACAATCCCGGAATAGTTTGGATTGGTAATTTCCTCCCGATTGCACCTGTAACTCGCACCGAGCGAAAAACTAAGTAAAGAAACACTTTCGCTAACAGGAATTCCGGAATAAATCACAAGGAAAATTACCCTCGAATACACCCGAGCCAGGTGTACAATAAACATGCACGGCGATCTTACCTTTCTTCAGTAAGCACACAAAAAATTTCCACTATTTCACGATATATATTTAATTGCGAAATGCAAATGAAGTTCAAAACTATAATGAAATAAAATGTTAAAATTTCACTTACTCTACCTGAGTGGGGGCCCCCCAAAGTAATCTGCGTTGCAATCTTCTGCCAGCGCGCTTATTGTTGCTTGATGTCGCCAATCTCCCTTAGTTGGATCGCAGTTGAAATTTTTCTCCGGTCGCAATTCCTTCCCTCGATGGATTTTTCAAAAGTTTCAGAGTGTTATCCTCGCTTAGTCCTTCGCCGTTGTCTCGAACCCGCCAGAAAAGAGAAAGAGCCGTTCTTTCTTTTTGGATTTTTCATCGGCTCGGTTTCAACTGGCGAGCCGTTAACTTTTTCCCTGGGCGATTCAATGTTCAAATAAGATCCCCCAACTGGGGTGCATCGGGCGATTGAAATCTAAATTTCCCTTTTTAATACACTCGCCCATCAGGTGTAGAATGTCTAAGTGACTGACACTCTGTCAGTGTTGTGTTTGTTTATATCGTGCCAAATATTTTGGGTTTGGGAAAATACATTAGAAATCGTGGTCGCGTCTTGTTCCCAATGTCTTTAAATTCGTCGGTATTGTGTCGTTGAAAGTCATAACGCGGTAGTGTATAAATGAATGTCCTGACGATTGGAGGTCTCTGGTGGTTGTACTTACGGTAGATACAAACGACTCTTAGATGTTACTCAGTTGTATAACGTTCTTTTCCTGTTTTGCTAGGCCTGTCCGAATAGTGTACCAACAAATCAATTGAAACCAAAAGTTAACAACTAATGAATGATTGAGTTTCTTCAACTCCTTTCGACGATCGAAATGGAGTGGTATTGAGCGTTTGATTCCTTGACTCTCCAACGTTCGTATCATCTCTTCATTACAGGAAGTATTCCCAAACATTGAGTACGTATCCAGGTTGGGTGGTAGTGGTAGTGGCTTTCGCTCTAATTTGTAATTCACGGACATTAAAAGTGTGTATGATTGCAAGATGGTTGTAAAATCAAAATTTTGCTGGGTTGGAAACCCAGAAACCGCTGTTCACATACCCAATAACTTACGCACGAAATTTGAAACGAAAAATTGCTATTTCATAAGAAGTGCATTCACGGGGCGTTAACATTAAAAGTTGGAGATTTTGTTCTGATATCGTGCGCAGGGTCAGTAGATTCAGGTTCAGTAGAAACTTGTGAGATCGCCAGAATCAAGAACTTGTATGAAGTGGAAAATGGTTTTCAAAGCGATGACGATCCATATCAGGCAATTGTCCAGTGGTATTCCAGACCGTACAGAATCCCACATCGGCTTTTTGATGACGATATAGTATGTATTGACTTCAATGTGGAGCTGATAGAAGATCATCGTGCAATCGATCCAGTCATTTATATTGATACAATACATAAAAAGTGTACTGTAGTTTGTGGTGGTCCAGTTGACTCAGCACAATCTCTGATGCCTCGCAAAAAGAGTTCATTGCCTACTTTCGTTTGTCGCTATAAAATTGTAAAGATAGTATGCCATTCTTGTCCTATCACTCAGCGATTGATTCGTTCCTTGGTATTGTTTGCGATCAGTTGTACGTGGTGGTAACCGGATTTTCTTTTCTTTTTGTTTTGCCTATTTTTACTTTACAGTTTTATTTTAATCTTTCAATATTTCGTTTTTGCCTATTTTTACTTTACATTTTTATTTTAATCTTTTAACAGTTAGTTTTCTTTTTTGCCTGTATTATTCTTTTACTTTACATATTTATTCTAATCTTTTAACATTTTTATTTTATTATTTTAACATTTAGTTTTTCCCTAATTTTACGTTACATTTTTACTTTAATCTTTTCACATTTCGTATTTTGCCTATTTTTTACTTTGCATTTTTATTTTAATCTTTTAACATTTTTATTTTATTATCTTAACATTTTTATTTTTAATATTAACCTTGGCTCGGGTGGTATCTCAACAACCGCTCAGAAAAGAAGAAAAAAAAAACAATAAGGTGACAATCTTTCAGATCACATATATATGTATTTCCCCTCTCTGTGCGCCCTTCGAAGCAAAAACGTCAGTTTAAGACCTGTTTTAAAAAGCTCTTATCAAGACATTTTATTTGATACCCATATCGATGATATTTGATCATATTTTTTTCGGGGCTACTCCCCTTAAATACCTTCTAAAATTTTTTTTGTAGCTGAATTTTGAAGAAGGCTCCACTTTACACCTACATACAAGATTTGATGTTTCCAGTTTAAGTGGTTTGCGAGAAAAATTGCTATAACAGGACGCGATTTTAGTAGGGTATCGTAAAATTATTTTACAAAGCCATATAAAGGTACTTAACTAGTGACGAATATATTTATTCCAGCTGTTCTACGATTATGTATCTTTTTCTGCTGTCATCTCAACTTATCAGCTTCAATCTCAGTTTTGCACTGCTTTGGTTCAATCCTTCCACCTTCAACAACTTCCACTATCACACCCAGAAAAAAAGAGCGGCGTTCGTTATCCTCTGAACCCTTCATTTTCTCTTTCGGTGGCCACGATCGAAATAAGAGACATTGACTGCATCTTGGACGTGCCCGAGGTAGTAGTGACCACTATTACAACAACAAAATTTTGCACGTTTTTCGACCTTTGAACGGCCATTTTTTTGTTCCTGCCGTACTGACTTTGGATTTTTTATTGTGAGATTCATCACATACATCGGTGAACCTTTGTACCAAATTTCATCCAAATCGGAGCTATACTTTGGTCAGAACAGAAAACACGATTTTTCGTCTAAAATGGCCGTCTTAATGGCCGCCTCTCTCGAAAAATATACCTAAAAATGGTGGAGCACGCCCGATGGCTATCAAAATATATTTTCTAACAATGAAATATTAACAAGTTGCAAGATACCAAAGATTTACTTTTGAATGTATTTCGTGCATCCTTCTTCATTAAAACAATATTTTTATTTTTCATTTACCAAACTTATCCGAAATTCGAAGACATTGATTACCCATTTCGACTAAAAGTACTCGTATATGTATCAAATAACCTCATATAACACTGTTAGCTATAACATACTTATAAAGCTTAGAAGCTCACAAAAGTAAATTGGCCGTTTGCAAAGTAGCAAGATCTTCTTTGATAAAATAAATTCATAAATTTATAATTAAAATCAAATTTGTTAAACAATAAACATATTTTGTGAGTCAAATTAATTAAAAGCACTTTGAATTATAATCGAGAATAGTTCATAGGAAACATACGAATTTGCGGAATGCGGAATTGTCTCCACCTAATTACTATATAAGCAAAAAATCTATAAACAGACTTGACAGTCAACAAATTCTTCAACGAAAAGACTCTCAATCAGGAACTACTCGTATACCATTTTGTCTTCAATCTACGAGTAAGTATCGTTCTAACCTTGCACACCCTAAATACAATACAATGAATGTATTACTTGTCGACATCCCGTCGTTCAAGGAAATTATATTGACAACAAAATATAACTGTTAAATTTTGTTTTAGTTTACATTTGCAAACTATCAAAAAAAAATGTTTGTCTTTTTTGCTTATCCAATGGGATATTTCACCTTCATTTCCCTAACTTTAACACTCGTCTTTAAGTCACTCTCTGGTAGTGCAATTCGCGTTATAGATATATATGCATGTGTTATATAACAAAGCTATTTACTTCTTTCATTGTTTTTCTTTCAATGCATAAAACCTTCTTTTTCATACGTATAATTTTACTTTTAGACACGCACTTGAAGATGCAGATGGGTTGTGGTTTGTTTGTTTGTTAATGATATTATTTTAGCCTTTTGGCAAACATTAAATACATACTCCATGTGAGTTCTCTACCACTGTCTACACGATAGGAATATGTCAATTATGTATTCATGTGTATGTTAAAGAGTTGTAGATTGATTTAATAAGTCTCATATTTCTTTCGTTGAGTATTTAAAAATGAGTTTTTATCCTCATTGTATTATCATGACGATGATCATAATTAGGGCCTCCTATTCTATTTAGTTAAGCATCTAATATAAGAAATAGCGATTATGAAACGGGTCCGTTGTTTACTTTGGGATTGTTGCTTGGTACAGATGGTCAAGCAGTTTGTGGATAATGTTAACAACAGGGACCAGAGTTGAAGCCCTTCTTTATGGCACGAAACGTCTATGGTAGTAGATTTCTTCAACTCGTTTGCATTTCGGCCCAATATTCTCCAAATCCGGGTCAGCCTTCAATGTTAAAACTAGTACATTTGGATGACCGCACTTTCTATGTACTAACTTCTTTTCCTGTGAATCATGGGATTTCTCGAGATATTTGAGCGCCATACAAATTTCTTCGGTTCGGAGCTGGTTCGTAGGTGAAGGATTTGTATCTTTTCCCAGGCTGAGCCGATCCAAGAAAGAAGGCTGCTCTGACACCCACAACGCCTTCCTGGGGGCTGAGAATCACCGTGCACTCACTGTTCGCGAGTTAACAGCGCATTAATTTTCCACAACATTATTCACCCCTTTCCACTAATTTTACGTAACTTCGCTTGAAAACGACTTCCCCAATGCCAACCACTAAACTTGCCAATCACAGAACGTCAATCACGTTATCCAACGACAACTCTCACTCTTTCTTCATTCGGTAGGAAAAGCTAAATGCACATCTTCACGGACGGCAAAAAATTACTCATCCTAACCACAAAAAATCTTTGGCAACCTTCCACCCCGTTTCACTCACATTTCCCGATCAACGTTCCTACACTGTGAATTTTATGTGGCAGATTTAAATTTTCAAAAACAAAATCTAACTGAAGTAAGGAAAATGAAAAACAATTTAAGTAGTAATAAAAATTAAATCTCATGAGAAATATTATTCAAGAGAAACACTTGCATCTAATATAAAGGAAAAATTGATATGAAACTACATTTAATAATAATAATAAGAAAGAAAAATTGTTTTATAAATTACGATTATAATGGAAATGATGACATAGTTTTTCTAAATCTGCCACATCAAATTTCGAGAATGGTATAGAAAGGTTTTCGAGTAGTCTGCTTGTGTGGCTGCTCGACTACTACAGGGCAGCTAATTTTTTTGCGATCCCAAGGCAATGAGGGTTACGAAAAAGGAGTTGAAGGATCTTCAGATAGGGAATCGACAGCCTTCGGGGTCAAAACTCGGAGTGGGATGAATGAAGAAAACGACTGGTGGACGGGCAGGCTGACACGTATATTTACGTTTTGTTGTGAGTATGTAAACTTGCGTGTAGTTGAAGCTGAGTACGGACGGACAAAACCGATGTATCTATGTAACTATCGACGTAGGTCTTTTGCGAGATATATCCCGACTTCTTTCCCCGATAGGTCGGGAAGGAGGTAACGATTGGGTCCTACAAGCTTCTGTATTTTCAGGAAACGTTGGTCTAGTTTGGCATTGTAATGCCTAGCGGCGTCGCTTTGGTGAAAATGACGTCGAAAAACCTCATCTCCTTCTTTAAAATTGGAACGTCGTGACCTGAGGTTGTACTGCGCCTCATTTGCACATCCTGCGGCCTTTATCTTCCGTCTGATTTGTTGGTGAAGGTCTCCTAAATGCTTATAGGGCTCCAGCGCAATGACGGTATCTCCCAAACACTTCAATTGCCGTAGTAGCCTGTATAATTTGCCATGGCACATCATGTGCTGTCCGAAGGCGGCAAAGTAAGGCGAGACACCGGGGATGGAATGATAAGACGACCGCAGAATGCAAGTGATGGTGGACAATCTGCGGTCCCATTCCTTCTGAGTTGGATGGACATAAGACCGGATCGCGGCTAACAGTGTGTGATTCAAACAATCAAACGCGATAGATTGAGGAGAGCATATGCGTGACAGTTGGTGTTCGAAACCATACAGTTCGAGTAGGCCCTTAAATTGCCGAGATCAGAACTGTACTCCGTTGTCCGAGTACACACTTTCTGGTACTCCAAACATGTGGAATACTCGACTCTCTTGAAATTTCACGATGCGAATAGGTTCCACAAGTGGGAATTTTGAGAGCTGGTCTACCACAACGATAGCTTCAATGTGTCCCATTGAAGGATGATTATATGGACCGAGTAGATCTATATACAGATGCTGGAATACAAGCTTTGGGACGTTGAGTTGGCCCATAGGAGGCCGAAGAGGCTGGTTGGACGCTTTGGTGCTTTTACAGGTCTTACAGGCACTCACGTAGTCTTTGACCTGGGATGACATTTCAGGCCAGAAAAGTATTTAATAAGTTGGAGAAGCGACCGACTATAATCAACGTGCGCACTTAAAGAATTGTCGAGGGTGCGGAGGATCAGATTGTGAGTCATTTCTTCTGGTACCCAGAGTTTCCAGGACTCTTCTTCCTGCCGTGGATCACCAGTGGAGTATTCATTTCTTCTATAAACGTAGCCCTCTATCACTTTTAGATCAGGCAACTGGGTTTGTTGGGTTACGATGGTTTGCCTCAACTCTTTGTAGCTGTCTGACTTATGATATGGGCTGTCTAAATCTATCTCAATGGAATTCTCGCCATTCACTGTCAATTTGGCTCCCTGGGGTGAAAACATTCGCGAGAGAGTATCGGGCACGATGTTCTGCGTCCCTTTCCGGTATTAGATGCAAAACGTGAACCGTTGCAGCTTAAGAGCCCATCGAGCCAGGCGTCTATCTAAGTCCGCTTGATTCATCAGCCATTGTAACAAAGCGTGATTTGTGATGATTTCAAGCTAGTGGCCGTCGATATACGTCCGGAATTTCTTCACAGCTATCACCGCTGCCAAACATTCTTGTTCGGATACGGTGTAGTTCCTTTGGGCCGAGTTCAGCTTATTGAACATGGAAGCAATGGGAGCTTCCTCTCCCTCTTCGGTCACATGCGCAAGCACGGCTCCCACTCCATGTTGACTTGCGTCCCAATGTATGAAGAAGGGCTTCGTAAAGTCGGGGCTGTGCAAGACCGGAGCTGATGTTAAGGCTTGTTTTAGCTCTTCAAATGCCTTTCGACTTGCCTCTCCAGAGCATGTTTGACAGGGGGCGCTGAAACTGTTGCGTAATTCCAAACGAACCATCGGTACCAACCACACATTCCAAGGACACGTCGTGGCTGCTTAACAGTTTCCGGAAAGGGGAACTCACCAATCGCCTGAGTTTTGTCCGGATCCGTTTTGATGGTGCCATGCCCGATGATATGGCCTAGATATCGGACTTCATTCATGACAAACCTACTTTTCTGGACGTTGATGGTGAGACCCGCCTTACTGATATGCAAGGCTACTTCTTGCAGGAGTAGCAGGTGTTGGTCAAACGTCTCCGTGATGAGTAGAAGATCATCCAGGTTCACGAACCCTTAATGTTTCAGACGGGATGGAATGACTTTGTCCTTCAGCCGGGTCATTGTTTGCGGAGCGTTACACAGGCCGAAAGGCATTGTGATGAACTGGTATAACGGTCTTCCAGGCACTGTGAAAGCGATCTTATCCCTAGATCCCTCATCGAGTTTAATTTGCCACAATGCATCTTTTAGGTCGAGACTGGTAATGTAATTTGCTTTCGGCAGTCTCTCCAATATTCCATCGATGAGCGGAAAAGGGTAAGTATCTTTGATGGTCACTGCATCGACTTACTGGGCATCTAGACAAGGACGGACTTTACCTGGCTCCACCACCAAGGTTATCGGTGAAGACTAGGCAATTTTGGACTCATCTATAACCCCAACTCTAGCATCCTGTCCAACTGTGCGTACACTAGCTTTTCTATGGTCGGTGAGATTGCATAGCGTCTCTGCTTAATTGGCTTACTATCGCCAACATCGATGACATGTGAGACCAGTATGGTGCGGGCAAGGCCTTGCGTAGCATAAGATGGAAAAGTAGCGATGGATGCTTCCAGACGTTGTCGTTGGTTAGGCGTTAATTCGTGCCTGTCGGGTATAGAAGCGGGTTCGTTGACATATCTAGTATTTATGGGCAAATCTGTGAATGTATCCGGTGCCAAATCAAATTGAAGGACGAAATCGACGCCAAGGCACACATTCTGAGTCAGCGATGGAATAATGTAAAAAGCAATATCCTTCGTTTGACTTCTGAATGTCACGGGAGTTGTCAGTCTACCCTAGATAGGATGATAGGTTTTACTTCTAGAGGGTTTTGTTGTATTACCTTTAAGCCGAGGCTCAAGGCAAGGCAGCTTATGCTCGCACCCGTGTCAATCAGTGCAACAGCGATTTCGCCCAGCACTTGGTGCGTATGGTTGAGTGTCATTCTCAGAAACCTCCGAGATGTTACAAAAATTTAAAGTTTGGCGACAGATGCGCACTCTCCTGCGGGAGCTCCTGCAACGATGAGTTGATCACTTTTTTTTTGTGTTGGCGTGAGGCAACCTCTTCTGCAGCAAAAATCCTCTCTCGTGCAGCAATATGCTCCTGCAACCTAATATGGTATGGTTTCAATACACGAGTCTGTGGCTGCCGAGATTCTTCAGGCAGTACCTGAGGTGATTGCTTCGACAAAGTCGTTGGGGAGGCCTCCGGAGATGATGTGGCATCTGTTGCATCGTAGACCAGCAAAAGTATCATGGTGTTTGTATCTGATGGATTTACTGACGAGGAACTTGTCGTGGTGGAACTGCCAGTTGACGGGATGGAGTACCGTTCCGTTACTGAGTCTGTCACGAGCGCTGCAGGCAGTCGTGAGCACTCGCTCGTAAGTTTTTTGGTTTCTTGCAATTGGTGCAATTTGGCGCATAAGTAACTGGCTTCCCACAACAAAAACAAAAACTGTTAGCCCCTGCATGGCATGCAGTGAAACGGTGTCACTCACTTGCAAGTTTTTTGGTTTCTTGCAATTAGTGAAATTTGGCGCATAAGTACCTAGCTTCCCATAACGAAAACAGAAAATGTTAGCCCCTGCCTGGCATGCAGTGAAACCGGCAATTCCAACACGTTGTAGCTCGTGTTCTTAGGAGCCAGCTCATGCACTTTGGTATGATGTTCTTGGTCTAAATTGCTGGATAATGAAGGGAGAGTCTCCAGCGTACTGACGATGGTGGGTGAAATGAGACCAGCTGGGGCGATTGAAACTGGCATAAGGTATTCGAGCTCAGCGATAGCGCGTCGTTCTGGCTGCTCTCATCGGCCAAAATATTTGCCCTGGTGCGTGGACTGCTGTGAATATTGCACCGTTTCTAGCTCCTTCGCTGACGCGTAAAGCACATGCACGTTGTGACGTGGGGCAAACGACAGTCACTCCCGCAGCTCCGGCCTGATCCCCGCCCAGAAGGGGCTGAGAAACTCAGACTCTGGCATGGGGATCATCAAACGTTCCAATAGGCAACATCGGACTTCGTGATACTCATCTACGGTCTCCTGTGCCTGTTGGCGTCTGTTTTGGATGCACTGCTTCAGCATGTCGTTCCCCTCGATTGGAGTGAACTGCCGCAATACTGCACGTCTCAACGTTCCCCATCGCGAAGTCGGGACATCTCCCCTGGGCCTGTACTCTGGGGCCATGGGGTTCATGGCTCCACTGTGCCCATGAGTCACTGGATCATCTGCCACAGTTACAAGTGGCTCTGCGTAGTCCAGTCTAGCCGATGATGTGAAAGGCTCGGTAGTTGGCTGTGGAACAGACTGACATTGTCATCGTTGTCTCATCTGTTCCATACTGGCGACCATAGTTTGCATGACCAGCAGCAGGTGAGACATCTCGGGTGAAGCTGAAGATGAGGGTTCAGTACTGGGTCTGCTGGTTGATAGAGCTCCGGCTCCACTATCATCGACGCGCTTGCCATTTGTAATTGGTGGAGGGAGCCCACCTTTGGGCACTGCTCCACTAGCGATGGAGGACTGAGGTCGTTCTGTCACTACAGGTGTTGACTCTAGAAATCAAAATCCATCTAATGGAAGACACGGAAACACCACTTGGTTTGGGGTCCAGATCAGAAGTTGCCGCAAATAAAGTGTTGGGATAACAACTTCCGAATGCACTTAAGGACTCTAATAACATTTGGCCTTACTAGTCATACAATGGTGGTGAACCACCACTGTATGAATCATAAGTAGGTCCAAACGATATTGATGTGAAAGGACAGACACGCTTGGAAGTTATAAATTTGCTGGGGCACGATTAGTGCTATATTCCTTAGGTTCTATCTACCCGCCAAAAATCTGGACATCTTGTAGGGTCACTGGACTGTCTCGTGCTCACGACTGATGATACAGCCGGGCTTTTCGGGCCATACTTTGGGTGCCATTTTGTAGTGAAAGGTATAAGTGAATGTCCGTACAGGACTGCAGTGATGCTTTGCTGCCTCAGCGAAAGAGGATGTTGGGATCCGCTGAGATTGGCCATGTCTGGAGATGCATGAAGGCTAGCATTCCGGTGTTGAGGAGCGGATTCTTTCCCCTAGCATAAGGACCCACTACAAAAAGAATTTCGCTTTCACGAGTTCCTGGGTCACAAAAAGAGTCGACCGAAGTCGAAAAAAGGAGGTAACCAACTAAGGGTTGAAGATTGCAGACGAAAAAGGACAAACTGAACCTGGAGAGGACAGACGGATTTAAGGGGGAGCTCGTCATTACCCGACGATTCTTATGGCGCATAAATAAGTGTGGGCATCCAGATGGAGGTGGTACCCCCTCACACCCTCCCAACCGGATCAAGATCCAAATGTAGACGTGAAGATATATTTCCCATTTGAGTGGAAAACTCATACAAACATAATTTGCATGAACTTTCCCATCAAAAGAGAAATATAGACGTGACCAATTTATGTTATAGAATAATGTGATCGAATCACATAACCTTATACCATAAAATGGCACCCGAGAGGAAGGCCACTCTACACGGCAAAAGCCCCGATTAAACAAGAAAAAACGGAGGAATGCGCACGATGGCTAGCCCATGATACTCCTCCTGCCAGCGTTACGGGTCCTATACCCGGTTAAGTTCGAGGATAAGGAAGGACCCAAGATTCACGTTTAGCAATTCATTTTTGTTCCTTAGTTTCTACTTTGGCGTATCAAAATATTATTTCTAACAATGAAATATTAAAAAATTGCAAAATACCAAAAATTTAGTTTTGAACGTATTTCATGCATCCTTCTTCATCAAAACAATATTTTTATTTTTTATTTACCAAAATTATCAGGGTTATTCCACGTTAATAGCTAGTTCGAAAACATTGATTACTCATTACGACTAAAACTACTCGTCTATGTATCAAATATCCGTGAAATTAAAGGAGCGGTCAAGCCAGACGACACCAAAACTGCCATCAAAGCAGTTCGACCAACCCGGACCGGTGGCCTGCTGGTGGAATTCGGGCCAGAGGCCACAAACAAAGATGCATTCCGTGACGCGGTTCAAAAGGTTCTTGGAGATGCGGCAACAGTTGCCTCGCTCGAAGCAATGGCCACCCTGGAAATCAGGGACCTCGACTGCGTCACGGACAAAGCTGAAGTAGAGGATGCCATTAGGAGGGAGTCCCCCAGCTTAAGTGAAGTCAAGGCAAGATTGACACGTGAAAACACAAGGGGGCAATGCATGGCTATTGTCGAACTAGCTGATAAATACGCCCAGCAAATCATGGCGAAGGGCAAAATTAAGATAGGTTGGGTGATTTGGAGGATACGGAGAAGAGCGATCCCTATTCGCTGCTTCAGATGCTTCGAATACGGACACACCGCGCATGGCTGTAGGGGACCCGACAGGAGATCTCTGTGCTACAAATGTGGTGAAACGGGGCACAAAAGGAAGGAGTGCACGAACGAGGCAAAATGCATTCTTTGCAAGGATGCTAAGCTAGCACCTGGTGACCTCAAACATGAGCCGGGGACAGGGAGATGCAGGGTTTTCAAGGAGGCCCTAACTAAAGCCAAATCGATACTCAAATGATCCGTATCCTGCAGGTCAATTTGCACCGAAGCACAAACGCCCAGGACCTACTTGAGCAGTTTGCGAGGGATAAGAAAGCTGACCTCCTGTTGCTGAGCCAGCAACATCATAACAAGGACTCGCAAGCGTGGTACCCTGACAAATCTGGTACCTCGCCCATCTGGGTTCGAGACAGCGCCCGCCTTCAGGTGCAGGCCCATGGACGCGGGGATGGTTTTGTGTGGGTGCAGTGTTCAGGGATAACATATTTCAGTGTTTATCTGACGCCTACCGAGGCAATGCCATCTTTTCGAACCAAACTCGATACCCTGGAGGACGCTGTCTCGAACACAGAGGGCCACATGCTGGTCGGGGGAGACTTCAACGCTAGAGCCATTGAATGGGGTATGCCACAATCCGACCCAAGGGGAAAGCAAATCTTGGACATGGCGGCCAGAACAGCGCTTTTTGTCCTAAATACTGGTAACACCCCTACTTTCCGCCGCTGGGGTTGCGTAGGAACCATACCCGATGTGACACTCGCTTCGGAGTCACTGGTACCTAGAGTACACAACTGGCGAGTACTAGAGGACTACTCGGCTAGTGATCACCAGTATATAGCGGTTGAGATTCACGACAGTGCCACTCTGCGTGCATATGCCCAAACTTCAATCCTCGCATGGAGGACTGGGAGGATGGACGTTTGGGCATATGCCCAAACTTCAATCCTCGCATGGAGGACTGGGAGGATGGACGTTGAGAGGTTCGCTGACGCGCTTACGGCAGGCGCAACATTGCTGGGAGCTCCGCCAGGGAGTGGAGAGCCTACAACCAAGGACTTGGTGAACTCAACTATGAGTACCATCATTGCTGCTTGCGAGTCTTCCATGCCCCGTCGGAGACCCCGACACGGTAAGCCTCCAGTATACTGGTGGTCAAACGAGATCGCCAAACAAAGAAGCGAGTGTCACAAACTTCGGCGAGAGGCCCAGCGGGCGCGAACACGGGAGGAGGCAGACACTAGGCTAGCAGCATACAGGTGCGGCCAGGAAATATCTTCGCAGGCTTATTAACAAGAGCAAGGCCCGATGCTGGCAAGACCTCGTGGACGATGTAAATAGGGATCCGTGGGGCCTTGGCTACAAGCTGGTCATGGGGAAACTTGGTGCCCTACGGAAGCCTTGTATACATGACGCGGAAAAGATGGACGCAATAGTGCGGGGACTCTTCCCCGCCCATCCCGTCCGTGTTGACGCTGTCCATGGTGAAACAGCAGTCGAGTGCCCACTCTTCACACAGCTGGAACTGGAGGAGGCAGTCCTCTCCCTGAAAGCGAGGAAGGCTCCAGGTCCAGATGGTGTTCCAGCTGAGGTGTTGCAGCTCGTCTACCACCATTGTCCTGACTTGCTGCTCAGCACATTCAACGCTTGCCTACGGGACGGGGTTTTCCCGGTACGATGGAAGGTGGCGAGGCTCGTGCTGGTCAGCAAGGGGAAGGGAAATCCCGAATCGCCGTCTGCATACCGCCCGTTATGCATGCTAGACACGGCTGGGAAAGTGCTAGAGAAACTCATCAAGGGAAGACTCACTGACGCGATTCGTGCTGCTGGGGACCTATCTCCTCAGCAGTACGGCTTTAGAGCAGGACGTTCTACCATTGATGCGATTGCAGAGGTGGTGAACGCGGTCCAAAAGGCAGAGGCATATAGTCGCTCCAAGCGGCGGATCGTCCTGTTGGTGACACTCGACGTCAGGAATGCCTTCAACTCCGCTAGATGGGTGGATATTCTGGACACGCTGGAAAACTCTTTTCAAGTTCCAGAATATCTAATGCGGCTTTTGAAGAACTACCTAAAGGACCGAAGCCTGCTCTACGACACGACACAAGGCCAACGAAAGATGGAAATTACATCGGGTGTTGCCCAGGGATCTATCCTTGGTCCGGACCTGTGGAACGTGTCTTACGACGGGCTACTGAGACTTGAGAAGCCAGATGAGTCGTGCTTGGTCAGCTATGCGGATGATGTTGCGGCTCTGGTCGCTGGACGCACCGTTGAACAAGCGCAACTTAGGCTAGGTATGCTAATGCGCCGAGTGAGGGACTGGATGACTGCTCGCGGGCTCAGTTTAGCACTGGAGAAAACCGAAGTGGTCATCTTGACAAAAAAGAGAATCCCTAGAGTAAGAATGATCAGTATTGGAGATATTCAAATCGAATCAAAGCCAGCGGTGAAGTTCCTTGGGCTGCTGATCGACTTTCTCTGAGCAAATCAGGGCAACGGCTGAGAAGGCTGCTTCGGGAATATCGGCTCTGAGTCGACTTATGGCCAACGTAGGGGGACCCAGCCCATCAAGAAGACGCCTCTTGGTGAGTGCTGTAGGGTCAGTGCTACTATACGGAGCAGAGGTATGGGGCGACGCTCTCAGCAAGGAGGTATACCGAAAACGATTGGCACAGGTACAGAGAAAAGGAGCACTGAGAATTGCATCTTCGTATCCAACAGTCTCCGACTCGGCGGTGAGAGTGATTGCAGGCGTGATACCTGTCGCCCTTCTTGCTAGAGAGCGCCGCGCTATTTACCTGCGCCGAAACGAGGATGCGAGGGAGATGGTTGTCCGCGAGGAGGGACAACGATTGGCAGCAGTCTTGGAGGAATTGCACGAAGGGAAGGTGGACTGCGCGCCTCATCCCGGATGTGAGACCGTGGCTAAATCGAAGGCATGGTGAGACTGACTTCTATCTGTCCCAGCTTTTGAGCGGGCACGGGTGATTTCAGTCTTACCTGCACAAGATCGGCAAGTCACGGTCTCCCGATTGTCGGTTTTGCCCAGGAGAGGAGGACAATGCCTGTCACGCATTTTTTGCGTGTACCAAATGGGCCAGGCTGCGAAGGGAACTCTACAGGGAGACAGGAGAGCTCACCCCGGATAATATAGTTGCGGTGATGCTCGAATCGGTTGACAAATGGAACCAGGTGGCACATTATGCTCGGGCAGTCCTGAAATATAAAAGGGACTCACAACAGCCGGAGGCACTGGGGCTGGGGGATCGCTCTTCTGGCAATTCCTCTTCCCCCTCCCCTCCCGCTAGGAAAGGGACTCCCCAGCCTGAAGGTGCCCCACGGCGTAACAAAACGAGACCTGGCCCGAAGTAATGTGTCAAACGGTTCCAGGCTAGGTTCTCAGATTGACAGGGGAGGTGTTTAGTGGGTAGTCCAAAGGTATCCTCCATGGGAGTCCCACACTGCCAGACTCGGCGGGCATAAATGCCTTCACCTCCCTACCACAAAAAAAAAAAAAAAAAAAAAAAAAAAAACCATCGGAGAGTATTAGAGGACTACTCAACCATTGGTCATCAGTGCATTCCCATTGAGATCCGTGATGTTGTTTCCCAACGTCTGTGCTCTGGACTTTCTACAATTGGGAGGAACATCGGAACGATGGACTTCGAGAAGCTTTTCGAGGTGCTCACAGCAGGTGTTCCGCTGCAGGAGGATTCACAGTGGACAAAATAACTTACACCTCAAGACGTGGTGAATTAAACTTTGAAAAGCATCACTACTGCTTGAAAAGCTTCTTTTTCCGCGTCGTAAATGCCGGCACAGTAAGTCCGCAGTGTACTGCTGGTCGACTGAAATCGCTGAAAAGCGAAGGGGGTGTCACAAGCTTTGGCGTGAGGCTCAGTAGGTGCCGAACCATGACCGGGCGTCCAACCAGGTAGCAATATATAATTTGACTAGGCAATGCCTTCGCAAATTGATTAATAACACCAAAGCTCGCTGCTGGGAAGATCTAGTGGACAATGTGCACAAGGTTCCGTGGGGCCTTGGCTACAAGCTAGTTATGCGAAAGCTAAGTGTCCTATTGAACCTTGAATACATGATGCAATGAAGATGGACGAGATAGTGTGGGCACCCTTCTCGGCCCATCCCGTTCGTGGCGACGATGCCCATGGTGAAACAACAATCAAGTGTCCACTCTTTACATAGCCGAAACTAGGAGAGGCAGTCCTTTCACTGCTAAACGCAGGTGGGAAAGCGCTGGGGAGACTCATCAAGGGAAGACTCACTGACACGATTCGTGCTGCTGGGGACCTACCTCCTCGGCAGTAAAACTTTAGATTAGGACACCCCACTATTGATGCGATTGCAGTCGTGGTGAGCGCAGTCCAAAAGGCAAAGATATATAGCCATACCAAGCGATAGATTGTCCTGTTGGAAACACTCGACGTTAGGAACGCCTTCAACTTTGCTAGATGGAGAAATATTCTGGATACGCTAGAAAATACTTTTCAAGTTCCAGAATATCTAATGCGGCTTCTGAGGCCTAAAGGACCAAAGCCTGCTTTACAACAAGATAAAGCGCCAACAAAACATGGAAGTTACATTGGGTATTGCCCAGGGATCTATTCTTGTTCTAGACCTGTGGAACGTGTCTTACGATGGGCTACTGAGACGTGAGATGCCATATGAGTCGCATTTAAACGGCAATGTGGATAATGTTGTGACTCTGGTCACTAGAGACACCGTTTAACAAGCGCAACTTAGGTTAGGTATGCTAATGCACCGAGTGAGGGATTGAATTACTGCTCGTGGGTTGAGTTTAGCATTAGAGAAAACTAAAGTGGTCATCTTGACCAAGAAAAGAATCCAAAGAATAAAAATAATCAGTATTGAAGACGCACTAATCGAATTGATGCCAGCGATGAAGTACATGTGGCTACCTTATTATGGATGTGAGACCATGGCTTAATAGAAGGCATATTGGGACTGGCTTGTACCTGACTCAGCTTTTAAGTAGGCATGGGTTTTTCGACTTTACCTACACAAGATTGCAAATTTACGGTCCCCAGGTTGTCGGATTTCCCAGGAGAGGGGGACGATACCTTCTTCATATTTCTGGGACAGACTACGAAGAAACCTGTACAGGGAGACGGGGGAGCTCACATCGGATAGTTAAATTGCGATGATGCTTGAATCGGTTGACAAATGGAACCAGGGGCTCCCAGCAGCCAGGGCATTAGAGCTGGGGGATCGGTTGTCTGGCAATTTCTCTTCTCCCCTCCTTTCGCGCTGGAAGAGGAATCCCCAGCTTAAAGGCGCTTCACGGCGTAAAAAAACAAGGTCTGGCCCAAGGTAATGCGTGAAGTGGTTCTAGGCTGGGTTTTCAGGCTAACAAGGGAGGTGTTCAGTGGGAACTCCAGCCACTTGTGAGCATGGAAGTCCCTCGATCTATGCTTAAATGACAATCACTTCATTACCGCAAAAAATGAATGTTTATTTCTATTTATTTATAATATCTATAACTGATGATTATGTTCGTGATAGTTATTTTACCAGCTTACCTAAAGTAGGTGATGTGTCCCCAGAGTACAGTCTTCTTTGTTGGGGATTTCCGTCGTTGAAACATTTTTCCACTTCTCTGCTTCTTCGATGGTGTTGGATCTGGTGAGGGAGTGCGGGCCCACTTATATTGCCGATTCTAGTACTCCTCTATTGTCAGTGGGTGAGGATCAGACAAGTTATGTGGCACCCCTTGCATTGCCATATGTTAACAGCTACACCCACTCAAAAAATCTCTTCACAAAAAGATATTGAGACAAGCATTTGTGCACTTTCTTATGTAAAGTTCTTATAGTAAAGTTCTATTTGAATTTTTCATGAAAAATCACATGCATGAGGAAGTCATCATCACGGTAATGTTGTATAAAAACTCATATGTTATCTCTTACAGAGATTCTATCTGTATTTTCATTGAAAAGTTTACTTCACGAAACGAAACGTCTCTTACAGAGATTCTATCTGTGTTTTCATTGAAAAGTTTACTTCACGAAACGAAACGTCTCAAGTGACTCATCAACTCTTCGTATGGAAAAATTCCGCGGCCGCATAATTCATTTTCAAGTTCAACGAGACCAAAATAATAATTTTATGTATGTACATACTTATACATGCATCAGGCCACGCATATTGATCAAGACGTCTTGTGTACGTTAGACTGTTTCGAAAGGAATTGTTGTCCTGGTTCTGCTGAGTGCAATATGCAAAGACATATAAAGTAATGGACGCGAAATGAGCTTATTTTCATCCATACGTGAGTGAAGTACTTTTACTACATAATGCCTTGAAATCCTTCTACCTTTCACGTCGCTATAGAATCCACATACTCAAGTGGCTCTCTAGTTGCTCTCACGAAAATCCCACTCCTCTTAAACCTGAACCCCCGAATTGTCAACAAAATATCAACCACATGATTGAAAACATATGACTTGTGAAAATGGAAAAAATCTAATCAAGTTGAATTTGAAATTGTACACAAAACAATTTTTTTCAGATAAACCGTGTTGAATGTAGTGCAAAAGGGTTGCAAATGTGATAATTAATCAAACTGAAAAGTTTGTTACAGGTCGCGAGTGTCTTTGTGTCGAAAAATGAAAAATGAAGTGACGTGTGCGGGGCTGTAAAAACAGCTCTAGGAAGCATGTCAGGGACGTATCCTTCGTAGGGTAAGTCATGGTCAATCTTTTACATCGTTCAAGTTAGAATACCCGCACGGAAAATTGATTTAGTTCAAGATGCGAAAAAAAATGGGAGACGTCACGTCAAATTTATTTGAAATTCGAATCAACAGCAAATAACGCGCCAACTTCACGCTACATGATAAAGTGCTTCAATTCTCTCGATGCATTTCGTATCCATTCTCTCTGAGATCTATGGCAATATGACTCGCTTATAGAGTCCTAGCCGTTAATTTTGAAAATATCTGAATGGGGTATTCATATTTTGTTCCTGTTTTCTATTTGAATATGTAATTGTCTTGGTTATTTTTTGCAGTTGGCCAAAGTATTTAATCAAGTTAATGGTTTCTTTTAAATTTCCAATTCATATATATTATGAAATTGAACTCCACTAGTTTCATTTAATAATTTCATGACCCAAGACACCTTCAGTGGGACTTGTTAGAAATACGTTATATAGTGGTAGCTAGGGTAGTTCCTTCCGATTTGTGTGTCTTTCAGACCGTTACAATGTCTTCTTCGAATAAAAAAGTCTGTAGCGAATCTAAAAAAGATGAGCCGCACGTCAACTGGAAATTTTTGTGTACTTTTGTTTCGGTCAGATTTTTGAAGTTAGTTTCGTTATATATTTTGGCGATCTTTTGCTTTATCAAAGATTACGCTGTGCTATTTTTATGCAGCTTGATATTGCGAAGTATAAAAAATATTCAGCCTTTTTTTGTCATTTTTCGATTGAATATTCCTTTTATTTAAAAAGAATTTTATTTGAGTACATATTGTCCATTATTATTTATGACATCTTGATTGTGACAACAATTGCGGCAGTAGCTCGCAGAATCGTTCGGACATGAAACACTGCCCCCACGTCAGTTCTTTTCGCCCCGAAAAGATGTGTCGGCAGTTTTAATTATGGATGTAATATGGGGCAAGACGGTCCAGATGCACGGTTTTAATTTTGGCTCTCGGCTTACTGTGTTCCTGTATGCGATATACGATGTCGTTGATTCGCTTTGTAGCTCAATATGATCCCTCCCAATCGTGCTGCAACTTTGAAGACCTACCCTTCCACCGTTGTCAGTTATATAGCCACACCAAGTCATCTTGCTGGAAGCCAGTAGAATTTGCCTTTAGATCATACCTGGTCTTCATGCGGCAGCAGCCAGTGTTTTTGCGCTCTCCGATGTATCTGGTTCACCCATTGCCTCAGCTCACTTGCGTACTCCGAGATCGTTTAGAGTTTCTCAGGGGGTGTTCCGAACTTTATATCAGCCGGCAGACGAATAGTCTTTCCAAAAATGACTTTGGCTGGGGCTTGGCCGGTCGATGTATATTTGGCAGCTCTATACGTTATCAACAACAATATGATGCTCCTGTGCCAGTCCTTTTGGTTCTCGGGAGCCAACTTGGCCAGGTGGACCATTGACGGAAGCACAAATTGAACATTTACGGCACCAGTCCTCTACATCTTCTCGAGCGTGGAGCCATTAAAATCTTTACCGCAATCCCACTAAGATCTTGTTAATACCAAGGTAGCCTCTCAAGGATCCTTCGTGCATTCCTTCAACCACATTATGAATTCGGCTTTTGGGAAGTATAGTTCGCATCCTATAAGAGCTGCCATCCACCGTTTCGCATTTCCGCTTGAGTACGCCACTATCCAGTTGAAGGAAGTTCCATTGTGCCCAATAACTTTTCATGGTGGCGCCATGCATTGAAACGTCACTCCACTCAGGTCGCCCAGTAGTCTCCCGCCATGCGAGTAATGGCCCGATGTCCTCATCGGCTAACTGGGCATTTCGAATCTCCTCCGATGACAACCTTCATCGAATTCGGCGGTTATCACTCGCAGATCAACGGTCGGCTCCTTTTCCTCAATCTATACGATAAGATAGGGTGTCCACCCTTCCGATGAACAATTTTGTAATCGTATGACTGCAATCTTTCGATCCATCTCGCAGCTTGTCCTTCGGGGTTTTTGAAGTTAAGCAGCCATCTCAGCCATTCATAGTTTCTTCGAAGAAAAAATTTCTGGCTATATAGGTACTTGTGGAACTGCTTTGTGGGCTCTATTATAGTCAATATTTCCTTCATAATCACGCAGTGGCTCCTCTCACTTTTTGAGAGAACTCGACTGTAAAATGAGAGGACTCTTACTACGCCATCGATCTGCTGGGCGAGTGCAACTCCAATCCCGCCGTTGCTCACATCGGTGTCAACTAAAAAAATTTCCGGGTTTTGGATATGCTAGCACAGGTGATTAACCCAGCTTCTCCTTCAAGGTTTGAAAGGCTGCCTGGCATTGTTCATTCCAAACAAATGGACAATTTTTCCTGGTTAACTGAGACCCTTAGCTATTTTGGTGAAGTCTTTCACAAATTTTCGATAGTAGGTCACCAGACCTAAAAAACTTTGTAGTTGGCACTGCTTGAAGGCATAAGGCTAAAAGGCATAAGTCGATGTAGTCTTGACACGGTGATGGTGGGTTTGGGGACGTCAATCCTCCTAGCCAACCTCTGCCCCACAAATTTGGCTCATTCAGTTGGAAGGGCTTCAATTCCGGGCTCCTGACTTTGTCCGTCGAATATTGGTGCATTCACATTTTGGATGTGCTTTGCGCTGCAGCTATAAACGAAGTTGGTGAGGCGGTTACTGCTGCTTTCACTACTTTCAATTTCTTTTTCATTTTTTCCGCCCGTGGTTGATTTTCTCCTCGAGCTTGCTGACCTTCTCCTCGACCTGGTAAACCTTTTCCTCGACACATTTAATTCAGTTGGTCCGACTACCGAGCTCCGCTTTTATTTCGGTTGACTATTTTTCCAGCTTCTGTGTGATGTCTGGCTTGATTTTGCGTGCGTGTTGGTTCAACTTCGCAGTTAAACTGGATGTCTGTTCATTTAGCTGCACTAATTGTTCATTTAGCTTCGGTAATTGTTCATTTAGCTTCGCAATTTAACTAGATGACTGATGTCGCCACTCTTGCTGCATCAGCATCAACATTTGCATCAGCGCATTTTCTTGTTCCTTTGGTTTTGTCATTTTTGCTTCTCCCTTAAGCTCCGACATGGTAAATTCATTAAATTTTTAAATGTAAGCTTCGTGGTATTTTTGTTATTTTGGCCTTTTTTCCCACCTATTTCTATGTTACATTTCCCTATTGTGCATTTATTTTGAATGTTCTTAAGTTTTCACTTTCAAAATTTTCATTTTCATTGTTCCGGTAAAGTGAACACGCCCCGTCTTTTAAATTAAATTAAAAGAGTTTATTTACTAAGAATGCACAATTATTCATTTCACTATGTTACAAATTGCATTTCAATTTAATTTTCACTTGTCTATCAATTTATATTCCAACTGTCTGTATCACGAGAATCAACTCACTACAATCAATATCTCACTCCACTCTTATCGCAGTTTTTATTATTACCCCTCTTCCCATTCGTTCAGCTCGGCTTTATGTAGGGTCTCTAGTCAATCAATATATTTCTCGGACATTAACGAATGTTTTGACGAGAACTACCTGGAATATTCAAGCAATTCAGAATGGCCGCAGTGACATCACTTTCAGATGTTGAACATGGATTTACTTGGTCCATTCTTGTGCTTTCGGGTACATTCATTTATTGATCATAATGTAATTAATAGTTACGACAACAACTGCGACAGCAGCTCGCAGAATTGTTTGGATGTTTAACTATATATATATATATATATATATATATATATATATATATATACATATATATATTTACTAAGAATGCACAATTATTCATTTCACTATGTTACAAATTGCATTTCAATTTAATTTTCACTTGTCTATCAATTTATATTCCAACTGTCTGTATCACGAGAATCAACTCACTACAATCAATATCTCACTCCACTCTTATCGCAGTTTTTATTATTACCCCTCTTCCCATTCGTTCAGCTCGGCTTTATGTAGGGTCTCTAGTCAATCAATATATTTCTCGGACATTAACGAATTTTTTGACGAGAACTACCTGGAATATTCAAGCAATTCAGAATGGCCGCAGTGACATCACTTTCAGATGTTGATCATGGATTTACTTGGTCCATTCTTGTGCTTTCGGGTACATTCATTTATTGATCATAATGTAATTAATAGTTGCGACAACAACTGCGACAGCAGCTCGCAGAATTGTTTGGATATTTAACTATATATATATATATATATATATATATATATATATATATATATATATATATATATATATATATATATATATATATATATATATATATATATATATATATATATATATATATATTTATATATATATATATATATATATATATATATATATATATATATACATATATATATATTTATATATATATATATATATATATATATACATATATATATATTTATATATATATATATATATATATATATATATATATATAAAGATTTATATATATATATATATATATATATATAAAGATTTATATATATATATATATATATATATATATATATATATATATATTTATATATATATATATATATAGATTTATATATATATATATATATATATATATATATATATATATATATATATATATATATATATAGATTTATATATATATATATATATATATATATATATATATATACATATATATATTTATATATTTATATATATATATATATATATATATATATATATATATATATATATATATATATATATATATATATATATATATATATATATATATATTTATTTATATATATATATATATATATATATATATATATATATATATATATATATATATATATATATATATAGTGATAAATATATAAATTTCAATAAGTCGGCTCATGCTGTGTGGCTAGTGACACCGTCTTGTTGACACGACATACCGTTGATGTTAAGTTCATCCAATTCTGGCCGCAAATAATCTTCCAACATAGCACGATAGCGCTCTCCATTGACGGTAACATGAAAGTCGTTTTCATCTACGAAAAAATACGGCTCAATCATACCTCCGGCTGGGTCAGATAGAAGTCAGTCTCACCATGCCTTCAATTCAGCCACGGTCTCACATCCGGGATGAGGCGCGCAGTCCACCTTCCCTTCGTACAATTCACCCAAGACTGCTGCCAATTGTTGAGTGAGCACTGTCTCTCCTCGCGGACTATCTCCCTCGCATCCTCGTTTTGGCGCAGGTAAATAGCGCGGCGCTCTCTAGCAAGGAGGGTGACAGGTATCACGCCTGCAATCACTCTCACTGCCGAGTCGGAGACCGTTGGATACGAAGATGCAATTCTCAGTTCTCCCCTTCTTTGTTCCTGTGCCAAACGTTTTCGGTATACCTCCTTGCTGAGAGCGTCGCCCCATACAGTAGTACTGACCCTACAGCACTCATCAAGAGGCGCCTTCTTGATGGGCTGGGTCCCCCTACGTTGGCCATAAGTCGACTCAGGGCCGATATTCCCGAAGCAGCCTTCTCAGCCGTTGCCCCGATTTGCTCAGAGAAACTCATCTTCGAGTCGATCAGTAGCCCCAGGTACTTCACCCCTGGCTTCAATTGGATTTGTTGGTCTCCAATACTGATCATCCTTACTCTAGGGATTCTCTTTTTTGTCAAGATGACCACTTCGGTTTTCTCCAGTGCTAAACTCAGCCTGCGAGCAGTCATCCAGTCCCTCACTCGGCGCATTAGCATACCTAGCCTAAGTTGCGCTTGTTCAACGGTGCGTCCAGCGACCAGAGCAGCAACATCATCCGCATAGCCGACCAAGCGCGACTCATCTGGCATCTCAAGTCTCAGTAGCCCGTCGTAAGACACGTTCCACAGTTCCGGACCAAGGATAGATCCCTGGGCAACACCGGATGTAATTTCCATCCTTCGTTGACCCTGTGTCGCGTCGTAGAGCTGGCTTCGGTCCTTTAGGTAGTTCCTCAAAAGCCGCATTAGATATTTTGGACCTTGAAGAGAGTTTTCCAGCGTGTCCAGAATATCCACCCAGCTAGCGGAGTTGAAGGCATTCCTGACGTCGAGTGTCACCAACAGGACGATCCGTCGCTTGGTACGACTATATGCCTCTGCCTTTTGGACCGCGTTCACCACCTCTGCAATCACATCAATGGTAGAACGTCCTGCTCTAAAGCCGTACTGCCGAGGAGATAGGTCCCCAGCAGCACGAATCGCGTCAGTGAGTCTTCCCTTGATGAGTTTCTCTAGCACTTTCCCAGCCGTGTCTAGCATGCATAACGGGTGGTATGCAGACGGCAATTCGGGATTTCCCTTCCCCTTGCTGACCAGCACGAGCCTCGCCACCTTCCATCGTACCGGGAAAACCCCGTCACATAGGCAAGCGTTGAATGTGCTGAGCAGCAAGTCAGGACAATGGTGATAGACGAGCCGCAACACCTCAGCTGGACCACCATCTGGACCTGGAGCCTTGTTTGCTTTCAAGGAAAGGACTGCCTCCTCCGGTTCCAGTTGTGTGAAGAGTGGGCACTCGACTGCTGTTTCACCATGGACAGCGTCAACACGGACGGGATGGGCGGGGAAGAGTCCCCGCACTATTGCGTCCATCTTTTCCGCGTCATGTATACAAGGCTTCCGTAGGGCACCAAGTTTCCCCATGACCAGCTTGTAGCCAAGGCCCCACGGATCCTTGTTCACACTGTCCACTAGGTCTTGCCAGCAGCGAGCCTTGCTACTGTTGATCAGCTTGCGAAGGCATTTCCTGGCCGACTTATATGCTGCCACCTGGTTGCATGCCCCGTCACGGTTCCGCGCCCGTTGAGCCCCACGCCGAAGCTTGTGACACTCCCTCCGCTTTTCAGTGATTTCTGTAGACCACCAGTACACTTGGGGCTTGCCTTGCCGGGGTCTTCGACGGGGCAAAGAAGCTTTGCACGCAGTCGTGCTCATAGTAGAGTTCACCACGTCTTGAGCTGCCAGTTCTTCCGTCCCCTCCGAAGCTCCCTGCAGCGGCTCACCTGCTGTGAGAACCTTGACGAACCTCTCGACGTTCATCCTTCCGATGTTCCATCCAGTTGTAGAAGGCCAAGAGCACGGACGTCGGGAGACAGCATCGCTTATCTCAACCAGAATGCACTGATGATCACTGGCTGAGTAGTCCTCTAATACTTTCCAGTTTTGTATCCTCCGTACTAAGGACTCCGAAGCGAATGTCACGTCCGGTATGGTTCCCTCACAGCCAATACAGTGGAAAGTCGGCGTATTTCCGGAGCTCAGTACGACGAGGGCCGTCCTGGCTGCCATTTCCAGGATTCGTTTTCCCCGCGGATCCGTCTGAGGCATGCCCCATTCGATCGCTTTAGCATTGAAATCGCCCCCAACGAGCACTTGGCTCTCTGCGTTCGAGACAGCGCCCTCAGAAGCATTAAGCTTGGCTTGGAAGGATGATATGGACTTGTTAGGCGTTAGGTACACATTAAAGAAGGTGATCCCTGAGCACCAAACCCACACGAAACCATCCCCCGTCCACAACTCTCTGCCTGAAAGTCACTGTTCTGAACCCAGATAGCGGCAATACCAGTTTCATCAGAGTACCATAATGCAGGACTTTTATTATGGTGTTGCTCACTCAGCAGCAAGAAGTCGGCTTTCATGTCCCTCGCAAACTGCTCAAGCAGACTTTGGGTGGTTGAACTGCGGTGTAGGTTTAGCTGCAGGATGCGGGTCATCGAAGCTCTGATTTTGCCTTGGCTAGGGCTTTCTGGAACACCCGGCATTTTCCTGATCCCAAGACGTGTCCAAAATCAAGTTTTGGATCAGCATCCTTGCAAAGAATACAGTGTGCCTCCTTCGGACACTCTTTTCTTTAATGTCCCGTTTCACCAGATTTGTTACACGGGGAACTCCTATCGGGTCCTTTGCATACTTGTGTGGTGTGACCATAACCAAGGCATTTGAATCATTGAAGAGGCGTTGCTCTTCGCCGTATCCTACAGACAACCCACCCTATTCGTACTTTGCCCTTGTTCAGGAATTTTTCGGCGTCCTGTTCGGTCAAGTCAACTATGGCCATGCGTTGTCCCCTGTTGTTTTCTGGTGTCAGTCTCGCTTTGATCCTTGATCCACGCTAGGGAACTTTTTTTGATGGCCTCTTCTACCTCGGCCAGATCCGTCACGCAATCTATGTCTCGTATTTCGATCGTTGCCATCGGCTCGAGTGGGCCTATAGCTGCGCTTTTGCCGAGGACTTTCTTTATTGCGTCACAGAATGCATCTTTCTTGCCGGCCTCTGCTCCGAATTCGACCAGTATGTAGCCCGACCGCGTTGGTCGTACTACTTTAATGGTAGTATTGGTGTCTTCGGGCCTTACGTTTCCCCTGATGTCCCACAGTACCTCCGCGTAGGATCGGCCATCTTGGGGCTTTACAAGCAGTGCCTGTTGCCGGGGTCTTCGTCCGGGCTTCTGCCTCTCCTGCTTTGCATCAGGTCCTTTTTGTAATTGGGCGTCCGTACCAACTTTACTTTCTGGCTTTTTTTGAAGGAGTTTTTTGCGGCTTTCTTCGCTCCTTTTGTAAGCACTGTATGGAACCCCTGATCTAGTGCTCCACGCCCTTCAAGTGCCTCTTCCTTCCTTCTTTTATCCCGATCTCCTTCGACTGGGCTGAACGCCATTCTTTTAATGACGCTTAATACTGGAGCTATCTGCGTGTCGCCTTTAGATTTCGCCCCAAGCGCCTCTTTAGTCTTCTCTTCGTTTTCGGCCCTTAACCAGCTCCTCCGATAGTGCTCTATGCGATCTAGGAGCTCCTCTAGTTTAAGGAGCCCTTCCTTTGCTGCTTTGCTGATTGTTGGGGAGTCGCATGCAGCTTGTATTCTTTTCAGAACATCTCCCGCTTTTCGGAGTAGTTTTTCTTCTTTGTATCGCTGGGCCGCATTTGTACCTTGCAACCATCCTTGGGAGAGGTTATCGCGTTCCGTTTCCGAGTGCAGTACTTCCGCTACATTTTCAACTTTCGCGGTGCATTCACGCGGTGTCTGGTCACTCTTTGCTTTTAGTGCCGTAATCTCCTCGTGGGCTTCGGATTTTTCGTTGCAATGTCGGGACTTGCGACCCTTGCATCGGTCGCTTCGGTAACGATCGCAGCAGTGACAATCGAATTTTCGGTGCTCTCTATGTTATCTCCCATCGCTCAAACACCTGAAGTGTCCTGCAGAGTTTCCCGTTTCTCCTTAATAGGACGCTCGGGCGTTCGCCTCATTTTTCGCTGCGCCCGAACGCCGCAGGAATCTCAGTCTGTATTCTCCGTTTTTCATTCGTCTTCAATGTCGTTGTGTGAGTCTTCGTTTTTGTCGTTGTTAGTACCGCTCGCGATGTACTGTTGACATCGTGGCTTCAACCGCTGGTTGCGTCGTCGTTATTATTCTTCGTTTCTTTTTCTGGGTATTTGTGGTCTTTTGATTTTTTTTGCTCCAGTTTTTTTTGGGTCCCCCCCCCCCCCTCGGAGCCGCTATCTCCGTTCGTGTATGTAGTCGCCTTTTTGGTCCCATGGTTATCTTTGCAGAGCAGGGAGGCCATGCGAGGGTTGGCACAAGTCCTTATGGGGACAAGTGCTCAGAGCCAGACCAGCGCTAATCGGGAGTCCGTCTCAACCGAACATACACCACCAACCCAATGGTGCGAACTTCGAACGTACTCCGAGGCCTGCCAAGGTTTTACCGGGACGGAGACGCATTTAATATAATAGCGCAGTTTCAGTGTCGCAGGTTTTACTACAACTCCCCCATTCATTCAGCTTGGCTTTATAAAGGGTCTCTACTCATTCAATCCATTTTTCGTATATTGTTCTGACGAGGAGTCAATTTCAGATATTGGTCATGGATCTACATTATTCTTTCTTGTTCTCTCGAGTACATGCTTTTGACGTCATTCGTTTACTTTTCTTGGTTGCTTCTTCTTAATCAATATTGATCATGAAGTTATTAAAAGTTGCGACAATTGCGACAGTAGCTCGCGGAATTGTGTGGACATGTAATAATATGTTATCTATATATATATATATATATATATATATATATATATATATATATATATATATATATATATATATATATATATATATAAAGATATATATATATATATATATATATATATATATATATATATATATATATATATATATATATATATATATATATATATATATATATATATATATATCATCATCAAAGATCAAGAATTTTTTGCCAAAACTAACACCACCAGCATGCGCACGCCAACATGTTTACCAGATTTGGCCCCATCTGACTCTTTCTGGTTCCCAAAACTGAAGAGACCTACCAAAGGACGGGGATTTGTAACGATTGAGGAGATAACGACTGCATCGCTGGAAGAGCTCAAGGCTATACCGAAAACTGGTATTGAGAAGTGGCACGAGGATTGTACATAGCGTTGGCACAATTGTTTTCATTACTTTGAAGGGGACAACCTAAGTCGTGAAGAATAAATAAATATTTTTAACTTAATTATACAAAGTCATCTTAATTTTTAAACACACCCCCTTTAAATATATGCATATATATATACATATATATATATATATATATATATATATATATATATATATATATATATATATATATATATATATACATATATATATATATACATATATATACATATACATATATATATATATATATATATATATATATATATATATATATATATATATATATACATATATATTTATATATATAAATATATAACGGCTTTTCCATCAATAATCTCGTTTCTTTAGATGAATGCACCCTTAAACTGTTTCAATGAACTGTCAATGTTACAACATTAAAGTGAAAATTTTCATCCTGGTAAAGTTAATGAATCAGAAACGTTTGGAACTTCTTAGAAATTACTTTTAATTAATGCTATCGAAAAGTCATTTCCAGCGATGAAGCTCATTTCTGGCTGAATACGTTTGTTAATAAGCAAAATATTCGCTATGGGTCAGTAACACCCACGTTCGCCTCTTGAGACGCCATTGCACTTGCAAAAAATTACTGTTTGGTGCAGTTTTCATGCCGGAGGTATGATTGAGCCGTATTTTTTCGTAGATGAAAACGACTTTCATGTTACCGTCAATGGAGAGCGCTATCGTGCTATGTTGGAAGATTATTTGCGGCCAGAATTGGATGAACTTAACATCAACGGTATGTCGTGTCAAAAAGACGGTGTCACTAGCCACACAGCATGAGCCGACTTATTGAAACTTATATATTCATTGTTATATATATCTATATATAAATATATATATATACATATATATATATATATATATATATATGTATATATATATATATATAGATATATATAGATAGATATATAACACTAAATATATAAATTTCAGTAAGTCGGTTCATGCTGTGTGGCTAGTGACACCTTCTTGTTGACACGACATACCGTTGATGTTAAGTTCATCCAATTCTGGCCGCAAATAATCTTCCAACATAGCACGATAGCGCTCTCCATTGACGGTAACATGAAAGTCGTTTTCATCTACGAAAAAATACGGCTCAATCATACCTCCGGCATGAAAACTGCACCAAACAGTAATTTTTTACGAGTGCAATGGCGTCTCAAGAGACGAACGTGGGTGTTACTGACCCATAGCGAATATTTTGCTTATTAACAAAGGTATTCAGTCAAAAATGACCTTCATCGCTGGAAATGATTTTTCGATAACAGTAATTAAAAGTAATTTCTAAGAAGTTCCAAACGTTTCTGATTCATTAACTTTACCAGGATGAAAATTTTCACTTTAATGTTGCAACATTGACAGTTCGTTGAAACAGTTTAAGGGTGCATTCATCTAAAGAAACGAGATTATTGATGGAAAAGCCGATATATATATATCTATATATATATATATATATATATATATATATATATATATATATATATATATATATATATATATAGATATATATATAGATATATATATATAGATATATATATATATATATATATATATATATATATATATATATGTATATATATATATATATATATATATATATATATATATATATATATATATATATATATATTTATATATATATATATATATATATATATATATATATATATATATATATATATTTATATATATATATATATATATATATATATATATATATATATATATATATATATATATATATATATATATATATATATATATATATATATATATATATAAATGTTTATATGTATATATATATATATATATATATATATATATATATATATATATATGTATATATATATATATATATATATAGATATATGTATATATATATATATATATATATATAGATATATACATATATATATATAGATATATATATATATATATATATATATATATATATATATATATATATATATATATATATATATATATATATATATGCATATATTTAAAGGAGGTGTGTTTAAAAATTAAGGTGACTTTGTATATTTAAGTTAAAAATATTTATTTATTCTTCACGACTTATGTTGTCCCCTTCAAAGTAATCAAAACAATTGTGCCAACGCTATGTACAATCCTCGCGCCACTTCTCAATGCCAGTTTTCGGTATAGCCTTGAGCTCTTCCAGCGATGCAGTCGTTATCTCCTCAATCGTTACAAATCCCCGTCCTTTGGTAGGTCTCTTCAGTTTTGGGAACCAGAAAGAGTCAGATGGGGCCAAATCTGGTGAACATGTTGGCGGACGCATGCTGATGGTGTTAATTTTGGCGAAAAGTTCTTGATCTTTGATGATATATACATATATATATATATATATATATTATATATATATATATATATATATATATATATATATATATATATATATATATATATATATATATATATATATATATATATATATATATATCTATATATATATATATATATATATATAGATAACATATTATTACATGTCCACACAATTCCGCGAGCTACTGTCGCAATTGTTGCAACTTTTAATAACTTCATGATCAATATTGATTAAAAAGAAGCAACCAAGAAAAGTAAACGAATGACGTCAAAAGCATGTACTCGACAGAACAAGAAAGAATAATGTAGATCCATGACCAATATCTGAAATTGACTCCTCGTCAGAACAATATACGAAAAATGGATTGAATGAGTAGAGACCCTTTATAAAGCCGAGCTGCATGAATGGGGGAGTTGTAGTGAAACCTGCGATACTAAAACTGCGCTATTATATTAAAGGCATCTCCGTCCCGGTAAAACCTTGGCAGGCCTCGGAGTACGTTCGAAGTTCGCACCATTGGGTTGGTGGTGTATGTTCGGTTCAGACGGACTCCCGATTAGCGCTGGTCTGGCTCTGAGCACTTGTCCCCATAAGGGCTTGTGCCAACCCTCGCATGGCCTCACTGCTCTGCAAAGATAACCATGGGACCAAAAAGGCGACTACATACACGAACGGAGATAGCGGCTCCGAGGGGGTACGGACCCAAAAAAAACTGGAGCAAAAAAAATCAAAAGACCACAAATACCCAGAAAAAGAAACGAAGAATAATAACGACGACGCAACCAGCGGTTGAAGCCACGATGTCAACAGTACATCGCGAGCGGTACTAACAACGACAAAAATGAAGACTCACACCACGACATTGAAGACGAATGAAAAACGGAGAATACAGACTGAGATTCCTGCGGCGTTCGGGCGCAGCGAAAAATGAGGCGAACGCCCGAGCATCCTATTAAGGAGAAACGGGAAACTCTGCAGGACACTTCAGGTATTTGAGCGATGGGAGATAACATAAGGAGCACCGAAAATTCGAGTGTCACTGCTGCGATCGTTACCGAAGCGACCGATGCAAGGGTCGCAAATCCCGACATTGCAACGAAAAATCCGAAGCCCACGAGGAGATTACGGCACTAAAAGCAAAGAGTGACCAGACACCGCGTGAATGCACCGCGAAAGTTGAAAATGTGGCGGAAGTACTGCACTCGGAAACGGAACGCGATAACCTCTCCCAAGGATGGTTGCAAGATACAAATGCAGCCCAGCGATACAAAGAAGAAAAACTACTCCGAAAAGCGGGAGATGTTCTGAAAAGAATACAAGCTGCATGCGACTCCCCAACAATCAGCAAAGCAGCAAAGGAAGGGCTCCTTAAACTAGAGGAGCTCCTAGATCGCATAGAGCACTATCGGAGGAGCTGGTTAAGGGCCGAAAACGAAGAGAAGACTAAAGAGGCGCTTGGGGCGAAATCTAAAGGCGACACGCAGATAGCTCCAGTATTAAGCGTCAATAAAAGAATGGCATCCAGCCAAATCGAAGGTGATCGGGATAAAAGAAGGAAGGAAGAGGCACTTGAAGGGCGTAGAGCATTAGATCAGGGGTTCCATACAGTGCTTGCAAAAGGAGCGAAGAAAGCCGCTAAGAAACTCCTTCAAAAAAAGCCAGAAAGTAAAGTTCGTACGGACGCCCAATTACAAAAAGGACCTGATGCAAAGCAGGAGAGGCAGAAGCCCGGACGAAGACCCCGGCAGCAGGCACTGCTTGTAAAGCCCCAAGATGGCCGATCCTACGCGGAGGTACTGTGGGACATCAGGGGAAACGTAAGGCCCGAAGACACCAATACTACCATTAAAGTAGTACGACCAACGCGGCCGGGCCACATACTGGTCGAATTCGGAGCAGAGGCCGGCAAGAAAGATGCATCCTGTGATGCAGTAAAGAAAGTCCTCGGCAAAAGCGCAACCATAGGCCCGCTCGAGCCGATGGCAACGATCGAAATACGAGACAAAGATTGCGTGACGGATCTGGCCGAGGTAGAAGAGGCCATCAAAAAAAGTTCCCTAGCGTGGATCAAGGATCAAAGCGAGACTGACACCAGAAAACAACAGGGGACAACGCATGGCCATAGTTGACTTGACCGAACAGGACGCCGAACAATTCCTGAACAAGGGCAAAGTACGAATAGGGTGGGTTGTCTGTAGGATACGGCGAAGAGCAACGCCTCTTCAATGATTCAAATGCCTTGGTTATGGTCACACCACACAAGTATGCAAAGGACCAGATAGGAGTTCCCCGTGTAACAAATCTGGTGAAACGGGACATTAAAGAAAAGAGTGTACGAAGGAGGCACACTGTATTCTTTGCAAGGATGCTGATCCAAAACTTGATTTTGGACACGTCTTGGGATCAGGAAAATGCCGGCTGTTCCAGGAAGCCCTAGCCAAGGCAAAATCAGAGCTTCGATGACCCGCATCCTGCAGCTAAACCTACAACCTACACCGCAGTTCAACCACCCAAATTCTGCTTGAGCAGTTTGCGAGGGACATGAAAGCTGACTTCTTGCTGCTGAGTGAGCAACACCATAATAAAAGTCCTGCATTATGGTACTCTGATGAAACTGGTACTGCCACTATCTGGGTTCGGAACAGTGATTTTAGGCAGAGAGTTGTGGACGGGGGATGGTTTCGTGTGGGTTTGGTGCTCAGGGATCACCTTCTTTAGTGTGTACCTAACGCCTAACAAAAGTCCATATCATCCTTCCAAGCCAAGCTCGTTGGGGGCGATTCCAATGCTAAAGCGATCGAATGGGGCATGCCTCAGACGGATCCGCGGGGAAAACGAATCCTGGAAATGGCGGCCAGGACGGCCCTCGTCGTACTGAGCTCCGGAAATACGCCGACTTTCCACCGTATTGGCTGTGAGGGAACCATACCGGACGTGACATTCGCCTCGGAGTCCGTAGGACGGAGGATACAAAACTGGAAAGTATTTGAGGACTACTCAGCCAGTGATCATCAGTGCATTCTGGTTGAGATAAGTGGTGCTGTCTCCCGACGTCCGTGCTCTCGGCCTTCTACAACTGGATGGAACATCGGAAGGATGAACGTCGAGAGGTTCGTCAAGGTGCTCACAGCAGGTGAGCCGCTGCAGGGAGCTTCGGAGGGGACGGTAGAACTGGCAGCTCAAGACGTGGTGAACTCTACTATGAGCATAATCACGACTGCGTGCAAAGCTTCTTTGCCCCGTCAAAGACCCCGGCAAGGCAAGCCCCCAGTGTACTGGTGGTCTACTGAAATCGCTGAAAAGCGGAGGGAGTGTCACAAGCTTCGGCGTGAGGCTCAACGGGCGCGGAACCGTGACGAGGCATGCAACCAGGTGGCAGCATATAAGTCGGCCAGGAAATGCCTTCGCAAGCTGATCAACAGTAGCAAGGCTCGCTGCTGGCAAGACCTAGTGGACAGTGTGAACAAGGATCCGTGGGGCCTTGGCTACAAGCTGGTCATGGGGAAACTTGGTGCCCTACGGAAGCCTTGTATACATGACGTGGAAAAGATGGACGCGATGGTGCGGGGACTCTTCCCCGCCCATCCCGTCCGTGTTGACGCTGTCCATGGTGAAACAGCAGTAGAGTACCCACTCTTCACACAGCTGGAACTGGAGGAGGCAGTCCTTTCCTTGAAAGCAAACAAGGCTCCAGGTCCAGATGGTGTTCCAGCTGAGGTGTTGCGCCTCGTCTATCACTATTGTCCTGACTTGCTGCTCAGCACATTCAACGCTTGCCTACGGGACGGGGTTTTCCCGGTACGATGGAAGGTGGCGAGGCTCGTGCTGATCAGCAAGGGGAAGGAAAATCCCGAATCGCCGTCTGCATACCGCCCGTTATGCATGCTAGACACGGCTGGGAAAGTGCTAGAGAAACTCATCAAGGGAAGACTCACTGACGCGATTCGTGCTGCTGGTGACCTATCTCCTCGGCAGCACGGCTTTAGAGCAGGACGTTCTACCATTGATGTGATTGCAGAGGTGGTGAACGCGGTCCAAAAGGCAGAGGCATATAGTCGTACCAAGCGACGGATCGTCCTGTTGGTGACCCTCGGCGTCAGGAATGCCTTCAACTCCGCTAGCTGGGTGGATATTCTGGACACGCTGGAAAACTCTCTTCAAGTTCCAGAATATCTAATGCGGCTTTTGAGGAACTACCTCAAGGACCGAAGCCAGCTCTACGACGCGACACAGGGTCAACGAAGGATGGAAATTACATTGGATGTTGCCCAGGGATCTATCCTTGGTCCGGACCTGTGGAACGTGACGAGCTACTGAGACTTGAGATGCCAGATGAGTCGCGCTTGGTCGGCTATGCGGATGATGTTGCTGCTCTGGTCGCTGGACGCACCGTTGAACAAGCGCAACTTAGGCTAGGTATACTAATGCGCTGAGTGAGGGACTGGATGACTGCTCGCGGGCTGAGTTTAGCACTGGAGAAAACCGAAGTGGTCATCTTGACAAAAAAGAGAATCCCTAGAGTAAGGATGATCAGTATTGGAGACATACAAATCGAATCGAAGCCAGCGGTGAAGTACCTGGGGCTACTGATCGACTCGAAGATGAGTTTCTCTGAGCAAATCAGGGCAACGGCTGAGAAGGCTGCTTCGGGAATATCAACCCTGAATCGACTTATGGCCAACGAAGGGGGACCCAGCCCATCAAGAAGGTGCCGCTTGATGAGTGCTGTAGGGTCAGTACTAATGTATGGGGCGACACTCTCAGCAAGGAGGTATACCGAACGGAGAATTGCATCTTCGTATCCAACAGTCTCTGACTCGGCAGTGAGAGTAATTGCAGGCGTGATACCTGTCGCCCTCCTTGCTAGAGAGCGCTGCGCTATTTACCTGTGCCAAAACGAGGATGCGAGGGAGATAGTCCGCGAGGAGAGACAGTGCTCACTCAACAATTGGCAGCAGTCTTGGGTGAATTGCACGAAGGCAAGGTGGACTGCGCGCCTCATCCCGGATGTGAGACCGTGGCTGAATTGAAGGCATGGTGAGACTGACTTCTATCTGACCCAGCTTTTGAGCGGGCACGGGTGTTTTCAGTCTTACCTGCACAAGATCGGTAAGTCACGGTCTCCCGATTGTCGGTTTTGCCCAGGAGAGGAGGACAATGCCTGTCACACATTTTTTGCGTGTACCGAATGGGTCAGGCTCCGAAGGGAACTCTGCAGGGAGACGGGAGAGCTCACCCCAGATAATATAGTTGTGATGGTGCTCAAATCGGTTGACCAACGGAACCGGGTGGCACATTATGCTCGGGCAGTCCTAAAATATGAAAGGGATTCACAACAGCTGGGGGCGCTGGGGCTGGGGGATCGCCCTTCTGGAATTACCTCTTCCCCTCTCCCCTCCCGCTAAGAAAAGGAATCCCCAGCTTGAAGGCGCCCCACGGCGTAACAAAACGAGACCTGGCTCGAAGTAATGTGTCAAACGGCTCCAAGCTGGGTTTTCAGGTTGACAGGGGAGGTGTTTAGTGGGTAGCCCAGCTGCGCATGGGAGTCCCATACTCTGTGCATAAATAGCATTCACCTCCCTACCACAAAAAAAGGAGATATTGATTAATATTGACGTAAAAGATTTTCGTGATATATTTGAAGTCAGTTAAAACATAAATTGATGGACAAGTGAAAAGTCAACTAAAATGCGATTTGTAAAATTAATTATTGTGCATTCATATTAAATGAATTCTTGTCACTTAATTTAAAAGACAGTGTGTTTTCACTTTCCCGGGAAACTAAACAGTGGCGTCGAGAAGTGCGAAAGAAAATTTTTAAAGTGGAAACTTAAGTACATTTGTAAGGTCCACACTGGTAAAATTTAAATTGGAAACTGGTGGAGAAAAAAGCCGAAGCAATAAAAATGCCACGAAGCTTACATTTAAAAATTAATGAAGAGTTAAAGAGTTGAAGAGTTGCAACAGCGAAATCTGGCTACGCCATGTACAAAGCCCACACTAATAGCACACATGCATGAAGAAATTGGATCAAGAGGCGTGCATCTGGATGCGGAGAAAGGCGCACAAGGTGGAAAAGCAGAAACACCAAAATCAAAGGAACTAGAAAATGTGCTAATGTAAGTGTTGATGTTGATGCAGCAAAACCACCAACATCAGATATCCAATTTAACAGCGAAGCTAAATAAACAGTCGTCAAGGTTGACTGAACCAACAGGCAATCGAAATCAAGGCAGATTTTCAAAAAAGTGTACCGAAATAAAAGTGGAGCTTAGTAGTCTGAACAACTAAATTAAACAAGTCGAGGAAAACGTTTACCAGGTCAAGGAGAGAATCAACAATGAGAGGGAAAATATGAAACAGGAATTGGAAGCAGCGAAGGCAGTAGTAACCACTTCACTAACCCCGCGTATAACCGTGGCGCAAAGCACATCCAGAATGTGAACGCACCAATATTCGATGGTCTGGAGTATCTTCAAAATCCAGTTTGAAGCCACTGCTAGGACAAATCACTGGAATGAGCAGGAACGAGCAACTGTACTAATTCTTGCTTTAAGAGGCCCAGCTGCTGAGCTTTCGCAGACTATCTCCATTGAGTCGCACTCAAACTCGGGTGCTATAATGAATGTGTTTGACATGTGTTATGGAGGCGATCATCTGAAGCAGATTTATCGGTCACAGCTACGGCATCGGATGAAGAAGTCTGACGAAGCCCTAACCCAAGGCATTGAGGGGCGGACACTTTTGGCTCACCCAGCTTACGACCAAGAACACCGAGATGACGCAGCAACAGGTGCATTCATCAGCACATTAAAGGACCAGGAATTACAACAAGCCGTGCATTTAGCTCAAAAACGAACAGTCACGGACGCACTGGCTTATAGTCTGAACTTTTAAGCAGCGAAAAATGTCCGAGATGGTGGCAGACGAGTGCAGGTGCCAGTGCGTGGAAATTGAGTGAGAGCCACAGGTAAACGGTGCGTCTAGATGCTGGAATTACGGAGAGAAGGGGCACCAGCAAAGAGGATGCAAGAAGCGAAGAAACCCGGGCTTTTGTCCAAGGTGTGCAGCTAGGAGGAGATCCTGACCGAGTTACGAGCCCAGAATGGAAGCCCTTCAAACGAGGGGTCGTGAAACATGTAAAAACCAACTTTGTGCGGCAGAGGTTGGCTATGAGGATCGACGTCCCCCAGCACCACCATCACCGTGTCAAGACTACCTCGTATAGAAGTAGACTTATGCCTTCCGGGTTAAGTTAACGGAGAACATAGCACCATAACAATCGACACTGGTGCAACCCGATCGATTATCCGACCAGACCTAGTGAGGCAACAACTACTTTACAAGAGCAAGATTTTTTCGCTACGGAAATCAACGGAAAAACTGCCCTTGTCCATGGAGAACTCAAACTCCAGATACATTTGAGAGACCTTGCGTTCCGATATAATTTTCTGGTCATGAACATTATTCTGGGAATGGATTTTCTACGACCACATGAAAACACGTTGGATTTGAGCAAACGGATACTGAAATGGCGAAATGTCGAAGTATTGATGGGGGAACTCAGCGTCCGAATTTCCTAGATGAATGTGGATATATGCCGGTTAGAGTCCTTAACACCGTAGACTCCCCCGCAGGGGGAGTGCCGGTCGACAAGAGCACTCTTGGAGGCTAGCGTTCTTTGGAGAGCACCGCCCCCATGGACCCGAGGATATGGGGGCCGCCGTGAGGTTCCCTCCTGGGATGACAGGTAACGACTCTGATTGGATCTGGACTACGCTTTGGACAACGAACTGGAATTGACGCGGATGTGACGGTTTGGACCTAGTTGCTTTGCACAGTAGCGCCGAGGTGAAACTCATGTGTGAACGGCTCCAATTCAACTATCATACCGTCTCCGTCCCGGTAAAACCTTGGCAGGCCCCGGAGTACGTTCGAAGTTCACACCATTGGGTTGGTGGTGTAGGTTCGGTTGAGACGGACTCCCGATTAGCGCTGGTCTGGCTCTGAGCACTTGTCCCCATAAGGGCTTGTGCCAACCCTCCCATGGCCTCCCTGCTCTGCAAAGATAACCATGGGACCAAAAAAGCGACTACGCACACGAACGGAGATACCGGCTCCGAGGGGGTGACCTAACAAAACTGGAGCAAACAAAATCAAAAACCAAAACCTCCAAAAAAAGAAACAAAAAATAATAACAACGACGACGCAACCAACGGTTGCAGCCACGATGTCAACAGTACATCGAAAGCGGTACTAACCATGACAAAAACGAAGAATAACACAATGACTGTGAAGGTAGACAAAAAACGGAGAATAGCAGACAGTCTGGTTCAGACTGAGATTCCTGCGGCATTCGGGTGCAGCTAAAATATAATCCTAACGCCCGAGCGTCCTATTAAGGAAAAGCGGGAAACTCTGCAGGACGCTTCAGGTGTTCGAGCTTCGGAAGATAACATAGAGAGCACCAAAAATTCGATTGTCACTGCTGCGATCGTTACCGAAGCGACCGATGCAAGGGTCACAAATCCCGATATTGCAACGAAAAATCCAGAAGCCAATGAGGAGACTACGGCTCGAAAAGCAAAGAGTGACCAGACACCGCGTGATTGCACCGCCAACGTCGAAAATGTGGCGGAAGTACTGCACTCGGAAACGGAATGCGATAACCTCTCCCAAGAATGGTTGCGAGGTGCAATTGCGGCCCAGCGATATGAAGAAGAAAGGCTACTCTGAAAAGCGGGAGATGTTCTGAAAAGAAAACAAGCTGCATGCGACTCCCCAAAAAACAGCAAAGCAGCAAAGGCAGGGCTCCTTGAACTAGAGGAGCTCCTTGATCGTATAGGGCACTATGGGAGGAGCTAGTTAAGGGCCGAAGACAAACAGAAGGTAAAAAGGCGCTTGGGGCAAAATCTAAAGGTGACATGCAGATATCTGCACCATTAAAAGTCAATAAAAGAATGGCATCTAGCCCAATCGAAGGAGATTGGGATAAAAGAAGAAGGGAAGAGGCACTTGATGGGCGTGGACCACCAGATCACGGGTTCCAGACAGTGCTTACAAAAGAAGCGATGAAATCCGCAAAGAAACTACTTAAAAAAAAGCCAGAAAGTAAAGTTCGCCCGCACGCCCAATAAGAAAAAAACCTGATGCAAAACAGGAGAGGCAGAAGCCCGGACGAAAACCCCGGCAGCAGGCACTGCTTGTAAAGCCCCAAGATGGCTGCCCCTCCCCGGAGGTACTGCGGGACATCAGGGGAAACGTAAGGCCCAAAGAGACCAACACTACCATTAGAGAAGTACCACCAACGCGGTTCGGCCACATACTGGTCGAATTCGGAGCAGAGGCCGGCAATAAAGAAGCATTCTGTGACGCAGTTAAGGAACTCCTCGGCAAAAGTGCTACTATAGCCCCGCTCGAGCCGATGGCAACGATCGAAATACGAGACATAGATTGCGTGAAGGATCTGGCTGAGGTGGAAGAGGCCATCAAAAGGGAGTTCCCTAGCGTGGGAAGGATCAAAGCGAGACTGACACCAGAAAACAACAGGCCATAGTTGACTTGACCGAAAAGGACGCCGAACAATTCCTGAACAAGGGCAAAGTACGAATAGGGTGGGTTGTCTGTAGGATACGGCAAAGAGCAACGCCTCTTCAATGTTTCAAATGCCTTGGTTATGGTCACACCACACAAGTATGCAAAGGACCCGATAGGAGTTCCCTATGTTACAAATGCGGTGAAATGAGACACTATAGGAAAGAGTGTACGAAGGAGGCATACTGTATTCTTTGCAAGGATGCTGATCCAAAACCTGATTTCGGACACGTCTTGGGATCAGGAAAACGCCGGATGTTCCAGGAAGCCCTAGCCAAGGCAAAATCAGAGTTTCGAAGACCAGGATCCTGCAGCTAAACTTACACTGCAGTTCAACTGCCCAAAATCTGCTTGGGCTGTTTGCGAGGGACATGAAAGCCGACTTCTTGCTGCTGAGTGAGCAACACCATAATAAAAGTCCTGCATTATGGTATTCTGATGAAACTGGTACTGCCGCCATCTGGGTTCGGAACAGTGACTTTCAAGCGGAGAGTTGTGGACGGGGGGATGGTTTCGTGTGGGTTCGGTGCTCAGGGACCACCTTCTTTAGTGTGTACCTAACGCCAAACGAATCGATATCATCTTTCCAAGCCAAGCTTAATGCTTCTGAGGGTGCTGTCTCGAACGCAGAGGGCAAAGTGCTCAATGGGGGTGACATCAACGCTAAAGCAATCGAATGGGCCATGCCTCAGATGGATCCGTGGGGAAAACGAATCCTGGAAATGGCGGCAAGGACGGCCCTCGTCGTACTGAACTCCGGAAATACACCGACTTTCCGCCGTATTGGCTGTTAGGGAACCATACCGGATGTGAGATTCGCCTCGGAGTCCTTAGTACGGAGGATACACAACTGGAAAGTATTAGAGGACTACTCAGCCAGTGATCATCAGTGCATTCTGCTTGAGATAAGTGATGCTATCTCCCGAGGTCCGTGCTCTCGGCCTTCTACAGCTGGATGGAACATCGGCAGGATGGACGTCGAGAGGTTCGTTGAGGTGCTCACAGCAGGTGAGCTGCTGCAGGGAGCTTCGGAGGGGATGGAAGAACTGGCAGCTCAAGACGTGGTGAACTCTACTATTAGCGTCATCATGACTGCTTGCAAAGCTTCTATGCCCCGTCGAAGACCCCGGCACGGCGAGCTCCCAGTGTACTGGTGGTCAAATGAAATCGCTGGAGTGCGAAGGGAGTATCACAAGCTTCGAAATGAGGCTCAACGGGCGTGGAACCGTGACGAGGCATGCAACCAGGTGGCAGCATAAATAATACAAAGACTGAACAACAGTAGCAAGGCTCGCTGCTGGCAAGACCTAGTGCACAATGTGAACAAGGGTCCGAAGGGCCTTGGCTACAAGCTGGTCAGGCGGACGCTTGGTGCCCTACGGAAGCCTTGTATACATGACGCGGAAAAGATGGACGCGATGGTGCGGGGACCCTTCACCGCCCATTCCGTCCACGTTGACACTGTCCATGGTGAACGAGCAGTCGAGTGCCCACTCTTCACACAGCTGAAACTGAAGGAGGCAGTGCTCTCATTGAAAGCGAAAGAGGCTTCAGGTACTGATGGTGTTCTGGCTGAGGTGTTGCGGCTCGTCTATCACCATTGTCCTGACTTGCTGCTCAGCACATTCAACGCTTGCCTACGGGACGGGGTTTTCCCGGTACGATGGAAGGTGGCGAGGCTCGTGCTGATCAGCAAGGGGAAGGGAAATCCCGAATCGCCGTCTGCATACCGCTCGTTATGCATGCTAGACACGGCTGGGAAAGTGCTAGAGAAACTCATCAAGGGAAGACTCACTGACGCGATTCGTGCTGCTGGGGACCTATCTCCTTGGCAGGATGGCTTTAGAGCAGGACGTCCTACCATAGATATGATCGCAGAGGTGGTGAACGCGGTCCAAAAGGCATAGGCATATATTCGCACCAAGCGACGGATCGTCCTGTTGGTGACACACGACGTCAGGAATGCCTTCAACTCCGCTAGATGGGTGGATATTCTGGATACGTTGGAAAACTCTTTTCAAGTTGCAGAATATCTAATGCGGCTTTTGAGGAACTGCCTAAAGGACCAAAGCGTGCTGTACGACACGACACAGTGCCAACCGGGAAGCAACTTCTGGAACCGAACAACTCTTGTTAAATTGGGTCAATGGGGAAGGCGTTCATTGTTAACTACACTTGGATTAAGGCCAAAATTTTGAGTCACTAGTTTTTGTGCGAGCTGCTGGGAATATGGAAAACGAGAAAAACACCGCTGCATCCCCAATCCAATAAAATGATCGAAAGTTTCAACGGCATATTTAATAAACACCTGGCTGAGGTGGTTGACGAAAACCAAGGGGACTGGCACTGGCACATCCCATTATTCTTGACGGCGTATAGAGCTGCCGAAGTGATTGAAGCAAGGGTCGTCATACCTGAATTAGTAACGAACCATCTTGAAGTCAACGAGGAGATTACGGCAGGAAAACAACCGAGTGACCATGCAATTAAAGCGGTGATATGTGATTTCATCGCCAATGTTGAAAAGGTGGCGGAAGTACTGTATTCGAAAACAGAAGCCGACAACCTCTCCCAAGGACGAATTTCCCTATAATTTTTATTTCCCCATCACCTCAATCTTACCCTCAAACTAATTCCCAAGGATGATTGCAAAGTACAATTGCTGCCCAGCGAAATAAAGAAGAAAGGCTATTCCGAAAATCGGGAGCTGCTCTGGAAAGAATACAATCTGCATGCGACTCGCTAATAATTAAGAAAGCAGTAAAGATTGGGCTCCTTGAACTAGAAGAGCTCCTAGACTGCATAGGGCATTATCGGAGGGGCTGGTCAAAGGCCGAAGAGGACCAGAAGGCCGAAGAAGAGCAAAACGCTAAAAAAGCGTTGGGGGCAAAATCTAGAGGGTACGTGCAGAAAGCTCCACAGTTAAAAATTAATAAAAGAATGGTCTCCAGCCCCATTGAAGGAGATCGGGATAAAAGAAGGACGGAACAGGCACTTGATGGCCACGGAACACCAAAGAACCCCAAAATAGTCGATCCTACGCGGAGGTGCTGCGGAACATCAGGGGAAATGTAAGGCCCGAAGACACTAACACTGCCATTAAATCAGTACGACCAATGCGGTTAGGCCACATACTGGTCGGATTCGGAGCAGAGGCCAAGAATAGGTATAGTAAAGAAAGTCCTCGGCAAAAGCACTACTATAGCCTTGCATGAGCCGATGGCAACGATCGAAATAAGAGACATTGACTACGTCACGGATCTGGCCGAGGTAGAAGAGGCCATCAAAAAGGAGTACTCTAGCGTGGGAAGGATCAAAGCGAGGCTGACACCAGAAAACTATAGAGCACAACGCATGGCCATAGTTGACTTGACCGAAAAGCACGCCGAACAATTTCTGAACAAGGGCAAAGAAATAATAGGGTGGGTTATCTGTAGGATACGGTGAAGAGCAACGCCTGTTCAATGTTTCAAATGCCTAGGCTATGATCACACCGCACAATTAATTATCTCCATGTTACAAATGCGGTGAAATGGGACATCAAAGAAAAAAGTGTACGAAGGTGGCGCACTATATTCTTTGCAAGGATGCTAATCCAAGACCTGATTTTGGACACGTCTTGGGATCAGAAAAATGCGAGGTTTTCCAAGAAGCCTTAGCCAAAGCAAAAAAAAGCTTCGATGACCCGCATCCTGCAGCTACAATCACTGAAAATCTGCTTGAGCAGTTTGCGAGGGACATGAAAGCCGACTTTTTGCTGCTGATGGAAGATGATAAAAGTTCAGCATCATGGTATCCTGATGAAACTGGTACTGCTGCCATCTGGGTTCGAAACATTGATTTCCAGGCGGAGAGCTATGGACGTGGGGATGGTTTTGTGTTGGTTCGGTGCTCAGGGACCACCTTCTTTAGAGTGTACCTAGCGCCGAACAAATCGATATCATCTTTCCAAGCCAAGCTTCACGCTTTGGAGGGCGCTGTCCCGAACGCAGACAGGAACGTGCTCATAGGGGGAGACTTCAACGCGAAAGCAATCAAATGGGGCATGCCTCAAACAGATCCGCGGGAAAATGAATCCTAGAAATGGCAGCCAGGACGGCGCTCATCATGCTAAATAGCAGCAATATGCTGAATTTCTGCCGCATTGGCTGTGGAGGGACCATATTGGACATGACATTCGCCTCAGAGTCCTTAGTACAGAGGATACACAACTGGAATTTATTATAGGACTACTCAGCTAGTGATCATCACTATATTTTGCTTGAGCTAAGCGATGTTGTCCTCCAACGTCCGTGCTCTCGGCTTTCTACTATTGGATGGAACACCGGACAGATGGGCGTCGAGTGTTTCGTCGAGGTTCTCACAGCATGTGCTCCGCTGCAGGGAGGTCCGGAGGGGACGGAAGAAGTAGCAGCTCAAGACGTAGTGAACTCAACTATGAGCATCATCACGACTGCTTGCAAAGTACTATGCCCCATCGGAAACCCCGGCACGGCAAACCCTCAGTGTACTGGAGCACTGAGAATTGCATCTTCGTATCCAACAGTCTCTGACTCGGCGGTGAGAGTTATTGCAGGCGTGATACCTTTCGCTCTTCTTGCCAGAGAGTGCCACACTATTTACCTGCGCCGAAACGAGGATGAGAGGGAGATGGTTGTCCGTGAGGAGAGACTGCGCTCGCTCAACAATTGGCAGCAGTTGTAATGATTTTAAGTCTACGTGCGAACACGGAACCGACCTCTCATCGGTTCTAGACGTTAAGTCTGAGTAGTGCCAACGGATGGTACCAACCGGTCAACCAATCCGTGCACCGTAACCCATTCACGCGGTGGCTACTTGTCGGCCAGCTAGATCGGAGAGGATTTCGGTCGCGGGTCTCCGAATGGGTTACGCTCATTTACAATATTCAGCCACCAATACATGCCCGTTTTCAAACGCGTCACAAAACAAAACCATACGGAGAGGAAACCTACTTTACGTTACTTCGTATGTCTTCCTATAACCAGTCAAAAGACAAAGATCTAATCTTTACTTCGCGTTCCCGAATTTCCGACGCGGTACCGAAAAATATACTACATTAACGTCATTCCAAAAAAAGCTACGCTAAAGAAAAACCAAAATCAACTAAGGTACCGCATACCGCGCGCAACGCGAGACCGACCTCAGCGGATTTTCTCGAACCCTACCCTCGCGACGGCATACCTACCCTGCACCTCATTTCCCGCTGAAAAGAAGAACCACTGGAAAGGAAAGTCGTGTTGTTATTTAGCAATTCATATTATTTTACTCTCATTTTCCAATAATTAATATTTGTTTTATTACAAGAACCTCGGTAGAGTAATTTTTATAACTTTTGTTTTGAACAAAGATAATTCATCAAAATTACATGATTTATTTTCCACCAATCAAATCGAATCCTACACGAATCAAAACCGAAAAACTGAATTTGTACTAATATGTACAGCGCAAAAATTAAAGTTAAAATTATTTTAGATAAGTACATCAAAAAGGTATGGAAATATGTTATTCTTTGTGGTTGAACGTTAATAAACAATTTCTAAGGCTTATACATAATAAAGAGTTTATAGTAAATTTCATATATTATCATTTGTTTGACGTTTTTGTCCTGTAACGTATCAGAATGTGATAAATGTCTCCTTGAAGACGAAGTTGGCTTTACATCTTCTATTTTCTACTCTAAAGTTTCATTCGAATTGCCATATTATACAATCGGATTGTTATAAACTACTTAAATATTCGAAAATGCCAACTTAACAGATATGGATATGCTAAATTAGTGCAATGAATAATCAACTATTGAATAACAGCAATGTCGAGTCGAATCAATGAAAACGCAGGCGATAAATTCAAATGTATAGAATGAAAAAAAACGTCGTTTTTCGTATACATCTCAATATATGTGACCCATGAAATGCCATACAAACTTTTAAAGTATGTAGCGAAATCGACTATTTCAGTGAGATTTAATAACTGACTCGTAAGACTAAATGTGTTTGGGGAGTGCTATCATCATTGGTTGAACGTCAGCTAAAATACTTTAAAAATTTATGTTTTTTCTAAGAGCCAATGAATAACTTAAAAATAAATCTAAATTTTAAAGAATCATACGCCATAATCACCGTTCAGCCTGTGGTTTCTAAGGTACAGTTGAAAATTTCATTAATGTTCTACGTAAGCCAAGAAAGATGCAAGTATCAATTTAACCTAAATAAATGATTTTAACCAAAGAACTAATTAGAAAAAGGTTACGGTTACTAACAGTAAGTACAGTGTTGCAATTGCTTTCAAACACCTCAATTTGTGTTTGTTGCTCATTGAATAATTATTCTCAAAACACTATCATAAGACACAATATTTAAATTAATCGGAAACCCTTTAGATCTTGAGTCCTTTTATTCTATTTTGCCTAAACTTATATAGGGGTTCATAAAGGTACCTATTCATCTTCTATTTCAGATCACAAAAAAACTATAATACTCCCATTGTTTTGTTTTCTATTTAAATTTTGTTATCTAAACGGTTGGTCGACCAGGTTCAAAAGGGAATCTGTACCATACGTTTCTCCTAGTCGCTGTTTGGGATGCCTCAATATATATATACTATAATCGCAATACTATAAATTTTTTCTTTTCATTTTCCCGTGGCTCCACTCCGTAGAACTTATACCTGTTCTACCTTCAGTTGCCTTAATCTAAATTATCTTGGAAATTCAATTTAATATATCCAGGGGAGCCGTCTAGACGTGTCACACAAAAGAGACAGACTGCTGGTCCTAATTCTAACTGTTAATGATAACATACTATGGGGATTGGTCTTGTTATACAAATTTGAATTCACTATTCTGTTTGATCGGTATGTTTGATGTACATAATTTATAGAAATTTTTCATTGATTTCCTTTAAAGGCAAAAGGGTATTTTCGTTAATTTCTTCTTACTTATTTGATCAATCTGTACCTGGATTAGCTCGAGGGTAGAAGATACGAAGCAAAACAAAAATCATCGACATTTAATTTGCTATGCCCCTCAAGCCAAATGTAATGATGGCATTGGATTCAATAGTGTGAAAGATTATTCAGGATATGTTCGATGCAAAGCGATAAAACAAAAATTATCCACACAGTTGCAGTCATATATTTTGAAAAATAGGCGAGCAAATTAATTCATAGTTGGGAAATTATTTTTGGCTAAACAGACTAGTTTGCACTGTTGCATTTGCAAGAATCACCCAGACCGACATATGCAGCGTCATATTTTTAAGCACGCTGTTCGACAGTTCTACATTAATTAATTATATTGTATTCAATTAAAAGGCCTTATAAAAATTTCAATCGGTAGGGACACCTTTTTATCATAGAAGCAAAATAATTAGCGAATATCCCTTTTCTTGAAGAATCTTGAAAATGCAACGTTAAAATTATATTTTCTCAGTTATAAATATTTGCATGGCTACTTGGTTACTACCCACAACCAAGTATTAATTTGACTCGAATTTTGAAGTCAAGTTTCACTTTGCTGTCATCCTATCGTCACTTTCTATCAAACGGTATTTACACCACCACATGCGATTTGAGATGCTTCATCTCTTTGAATATTTATCATCTACCCTAGCTTTAGGGAACAGTTTACAGAACTAGATTTAATTTTATGCACGAAATAACTGGCGAGATTGTATGCAAACCGTATCTTTCTCCGGAACTTATTTCATTAAATTACTGACATGGGCACTGCCGGTATGTCATCTTAAAACTTACTTGTTAGCCTCCAACCCCGTCTATATATTTATCCATAACGATGTCACCTTCCTCGACAAGGCATCCTCCATCACTCGGTTATCGTGGAGCTCCTTGTTCCGTTCAACGTCCTTTACACATGCCAGCCATATTTCAACACGAGAGAGATGACACAAGTAATAATTCGATTGAAAATTTGCAGTTTAATCAATTTAGAAATAAATGCCCGATGACATTTAAGATTCCTCATGGCAGTGCAGTCATTTTACCTGGGCTCTTCAGCTCTCTGAGGTGCGTGAGTGGTTCCAAATCGCTCAACTCCTGACTATTGCTCCCAGCAAGAACTACTGACTCCAAATTGGTGATACATTCCGGCAGGCAATCGCCCATTCGTATTGTCCGGTTGTTGTTTAATGCGGCACTTTAATCTAGGCAAATACGGACATCCATCGCATTTGCGTATCTCTGCATGGATTGGTTGATGATATCCGCGGTTAACCTAAACATCACAGAACGTTATTTTAACTCGAAGCGGAAAAACAAACTTTGCACTCGCCAACTTACCAATTCCAATTTCTGATACCTTTACTACTTTTAAATAGTCAATGGATATCAGTGATGACCTATTTGTGGGAGAGTTCTTCTTCCTGTCAATCCTAAGCCCTTTTGCTGCTTGTTGGCACCCTCCGGGACTTCTTCCTGAGTAACGGCCCTACTTCCACACTTTCCTCCCATGTGGCTGTCAAATCTTCTTGACATCCCACGACAAAATTGACGTGGGATGTGCGCTCGTCGCAACCAACTTGAAATGACAAGCCAACCGGCAGCAAAGTGTGTTAGTAGTGGTCGCCAGCGGCGTCACATTATTCATTACAGGGCAGTGTCCACGATGCCTACCAGGCATGGGGAGACTGAAGAAAACGCGGCTTGGCCCTACGAGGGTTTTGTTTTTCCTCTCAGCGTCGTAAGTCTTTGGCATGGTAAACTCCCAGCTCCCTTCCGGACATGTCCGCAATGAGGTACCGCGTGGGACTTAAAACTTGTAAGACTCGACACTTCACGAACTTCTTGTCTAGCTTGGCAGTGTAGTGCCGACTTGCTTCACTTTGTCTACAATTCCGTCGGTAGATTTTGTCGCCTGCCTTGAAGCCAGAAGGATGGGATCGCAGATTGTACCGCTCCTCCCCCACCCGTCTACTGTCTTCAATCATCTCCAGGATTTGTTCTCGTAGAATTTGGATTTTCTCGTGTGGCAACAGGACAACCATTGGATCTTCCAAACTTTTCAACTGCCGCAATAGCCGGTACGAGTTTCCGTGGCAGTTCATATGCTGGCCGAACACGGCAAAGTATGGGGAGATGCCTGTGGTGGAGTGATAAGATGAACGCAGAGCACAGGTGATGGCTGAAATCCTGCGGTCCCAATCCTTCTGATCCGGTTGGACGTAGGCCCGAATGGCGGCTATGAGGGTGCGGTTCAACCGCTCGGACGCATTGGCTTGCGGGGAATAAACGACAGTCCGCTGATGCGTAATGCCATACTTTTCCATTAATTCCCGAAATCTAGCCGAGGTGAACTGAACTCCGTTGTCGGAGACCAGCTTTTCCGGCACTCCAAATATATGGAAAACGCGATTTTCCAGGAAACCGACTATGGGGCCGGTGTGCAAGTTTCGAAGAGGTTCCACAATCGAAAATTTGGACAAGTGGTCCAGGACCACGACAGCTCCCGTGTATCCCGAAGTTGAGCGAGGGTACGGACGGATGAGATCTATATACAGGCGCTGGAACACCCGCTCCGGTAGTTCGAATTTTCCCATCGGGGGCCGAAGAACAGAATTGGGCGCTTTAGTGCATTTGCACAGCTCACAAGTGGTTACGTACTTTTTCACTTGCTGCGCCATCTTAGGCCAAAAGAAGTTAGTCTTCAGTCGCCGAAGCGTACGACCATAACCGCCGTGTGCACTCAATGGGTGGTCATGAGCCCACTTCATCAATTCGCATGTCAGTTCTTCGGGCACCCATAACTTCCACTGTTCCTCTTCTTGAATGTGGTCTCTGGAGGCGTGTCTCGTCCGCCTGTATATAAATCCCTCCGTCACACGTAGCTCTGGCAGCTGTGGCAACTGGTCCTGAATCGTATTCATCAGCTGGATATAACATGCTGACTTGAAGGCGGAATGGTCCAAGTCGATCCATAGGGGGCTGTCGTCCTCCTGGGATAACTCGGCTCCTTCAGGGGCGAACATCCTTGATAGTGTGTCCGGTACCACGTGCTGACTTCCCTTGCGGTGTCTTATCGTGAAGTCAAACGTCTGTAATTTCACGGCCCATCTGGCCAAGCGGCCGTGGAGATCAGTTTGGCTCATCAGCCATTTCAGTGACGCATGATCAGTGACAATTTCAAAAGGATGTCCTTCTACATATGCTCGAAAACGTTTCACTGCCAGCACAGCCGCCAGGCATTCCTACTCCGAGACCGTGTAATTCCGCTGGGCCTGGTTCAGCTTGTGGGACATGAAGGCTATAGGTCTCTCCTCGCCGTCTTGTGCAACCTGGACTAAGACTGCTCCCACCCAATGTTGACTCGCGTCACAATGGATTGAGAACGGTTTGTTAAAGTCCGGGCTGTGCAGTACGGGGGCTGTAGTCAGACTCTTCTTTAGCTCTTCAAAGGCTCGCAAGCTAGGCCCTTCCCAGACGAACTTACGTCCCTTACGCAGCATGTCGGTCAAAGGAGTGGTAAAAAACGCTGGTACCATCCGCATAAGCCTAGGAATTGGCGTAATTGCTTGGTGGTCTTGGCTAATGGGAAAACGTCAATCGCTTGAGTCTTGTCCGGGTCGGTTTTGATATTGCCATGCCCAATGATGTGACCTAAATACTTCACCTCCGTCATCACAAACTGACTCTTCTGTATGTTGATGGTTAACCCTGCCCTCCGGATGTGTAGCGCCACCTCCTGCAGCAGGTCATTGTGTTCGTTAAAGGTCTCGGTTATAAGCAGCAGATTGTCCAAGTACACGAAAACTTGGTGCCGTAAATGAGGTGGTATCACCTTATCCATAAGGCGCGTCATTGTTTGAGGGGCATTGCACAATCCGAATGGCATGGTCACGAATTGATACAGGAGCCGACCTGGGACTGTGAAGGCTGTTTTCTCCTTTGAGCCCGGGTCTAAAGGAATTTGCCAGAAGGCGTCCTTGAGGTCTAAGCTCGTGATGAAGTGGGCTTTAGGCAACCGACTCAAAATGCCTTCAATCAACGGTAGAGGGCATGCCTCCTTGACAGTGACGGCGTTCAAGCGTCTGGCATCTAAGCATAGCCGGACCTTGTTCGGCTTGACAACTAAGGTGACTGGGGAAGCCCACGCGCTCTGCGATTCTTCGATCACGCCTAATGCTAGCATTCGATCAACTTCGGCATATAGCAACTTTTCCTTCACCAGAGATATGGCAAAATGTCTCTATTTTATGGGTTTAGCATCCCCCACATCTATAGTGTGTAACACCAGTGCCGTCCGCCCAAGACCTCCCTTCGCATGCGATGGAAAAGCCGATATGACCGAGTCAAGTCGCAGTTGCTGATTCACATCCAGTGTATGTCGTAATAAGTGAGTGGTTTGAGTTTGGTCAGGAACTGTGGTGACGGACTCCAGGGTCGTGCCGGAAAACAGTGCCGGGGCCAAGTTAAATTTTCGAACGAAATCTACCCCTAGATAAAGATTCTGGGTTAATTGAGGTATGATGTAAAATTCCAGAGGTTTAGTTACTCCCTTAAAGGTGACATCCGTCGTAATTATTCCCACTACAGAGTGACGAGTTCCGTCCGCCGTGCTTAACTAGGTGGTAAAATGGTGGATTTGGTCCGCGTGCATTGCCAGTACCTCCCCTGTAAAATCGGCTGATATGCAATTCACGCTGGCTCCCGTATCGACTAAACCTGACAATCGTTTTTGCAGGAGGTGTACTGACGCATATGGTCGAACGTCATCCCTCAATAATTCGTCTAAGTGTATGTCCTTCAGCACCTTCCTCGACTGCCTGACCCTTCTCCAGAAGCTCCGCATCCAACGCGTGGCTCGCTTTCTTCACGGTGGGGACAGTGGTAGCCAACTCCTCATGGAAGATGCGCTGTCGAGAAGCCAAATAATTCCGCAGTCTGACGTGGAAGGGTTTGACATGCCAAGGAACTTTCACCTCGCTATCATTTCCCTGCGCGTACGCCTCGACAAAGGATGGCGTCGGTTGTGAAACTTCGGGAGCGAGTCATCAGAATTGGAGTCATGTCTGGGGCTTGGTTATAGCTAGTGATGGGACCAGCCTTGGTTCGTCCGGGTTTTAGGAGTGCCGATGGGTGGTCGCGGCACTCGCTGGCAAGTTTTTTCGCAGTTTGCAATTTGTGCAATCAGGTGCGTACGTGTCTGCCTTCCCGCATCGGTAACAGTAGAGCGTCGGTTCCGCTGGACAGGCATAGAACCGATGCCCCGTTTGTCGGCAGTTCCAACAGACCGTCGGGCTTGTAATTGCTTCAAGTGATGGTCGATCAATCAATGCTGGGTCCTCAAGCTCCTGTGGTGCTGCGCTCCTCGATACTGGTACTGGGTCAGCAAGTAGGTGGTTTGCTGCCATTAACTCCACGGTGTGATGATTTCGGGGATTTGGTCCCGTTATGCAAGGTTGTGGACGGAAGGTACCTCGCCACTCATCCAGTTGTTCTTGCCTACGGGCATGGAGGCGCAATCCCTGTATGGTGTTGATGGGAAAATGCAAAAGGCTGTTCTGAAGCTCCCAACGCATATTCTCTCTGATAATTTCTACCAGTTCGTCCTCGGGCATGGTTGTTCGCAAGCGAGTGCTCAATCTCACTATACTTGTGTAGTACTGATCGAACGGTTCGTGAGCACCTTGTTTCCGTTTCTTTATCTGTTCCCTTAGTTCTCTCTCAGTGAAGCCATCATCAAATCCATTGTGGAAGGCTGCACTGAAAGAATCCCAAGTGGGACGTGGCGTCGACTCCTTAAAACTCCAGTACCAGTCGGCAGCATCTCCGCTTAACAAAAGGTGTGCATGCCAGAGGAAGGCCGAGAAATCACCTCCCACGGTGCTGGATACTAACGCCTGAATCCTGAAAAGGAACCGGTCCGCTGATATCATCGCGTTGAAACCCGTGAAGTTCAGGTGCCAACTCTCCATGATACGAGGCGTCGGGTCTCGGAAAGGTGTCAATGCGTTCCCGGGGGGAATCGCATCTTCGATTGACCTGCTGTAAGGGACTGCCTCGGGGACTGGAGGTACCAACGGAGGTGCGGTGCTGTGTCATGGTCGATACTCGGGAGCTCTGGAGTCCGTTCCCGAGTTCCTTGGAGGTAGGGTCCATTGATCAGCCGGTCGAGAGTGGGGCATAGCCACACTGGGATTGGGCTCCCAGCCAAGCGGAGTTCTCACACGGCTGGGTGGTTGGCTCATGGGGAGGTTCTGGAGCCTCCCCTCCAAGTTGCCAACCCTCTCAGACATATCTCGCATTAACGCCACGAGGGTGTCAATGGAGTGGGTGGAAGGCGCGGGTGTAACCTTGGCCGCGACAACTGCAGCAGGAACTTCACCACCCACGGCTCCTTGCATGTCCATCAGTGATTGGGGCGGTTCGGCCTCTGGGATCCCCTTCGCCACTGCTCCACGCGTGGGGACGGGCGTTCCGAGGGGGACGTCTACGGCGGTCCGCTCTATGGGTCGCCGGCATAGTCGGCAAAGCTCGGACGTGAGGAGGAGCTGTTGGACACAGGCACGATGGAAAAGGTGTCCACACTCCAATCGCACGCTGTGTACGCCCTCCACTACGTCTTCAAAGCAGATCCCGCAGTTAGCTGGTTGGACCGTTCTGGATCTGGTCCAACGCTTGTCGAGGGTCCGCTTTGTTGCCATGTTGAGGGTATAATATATGAGATTGGTGCTAGATAACTACGAGAAAAAAAAATGAAGCTTATTCCTACGGCTATTTCTAATCTATACGTATATATATATATATATATATATATATATATATATATATATATATATATATATATATATATATATATATATATATATATATATATATATTATATATATATATATATATATATATATATATATATATATATATATACATATATATATATTTATATATATATATATATATATATATATATATATATATATATATATATATATATATATATATAAACTTATTCGTACTTTAGTGGCCGATAGTGGCGAGCTATTTCCGTAGAATGGGAAAAAAAAGATTTGACAGCTACTTTCCTTTCCAGCAGTCGACTCCTCCAAAGGGAAATGAAAGTGCATGGTAATCTGCCGGAGAAAGGGCACTTTCGGTCGATTTACTCGAATTTATCCCCTAACCCACATACATCACAAAAACCGTCTCTAAACTACGTTAAATTATTCGACGAGACAAGTGGTAGAGCTACCGTAACAGCTTAGTACGCGGTCAAAATTCCCGACGCGTGTGAGCATTCCGGGCTCTGCAACTCCAGCATACGCCACCGAACGTTGAACCGATACCTCTCGTATATCACGCATACGAGATAAGTAGAATCCTTCCGCGACATGAAGGCAAGGTAGCCTTCTATTTTCTTGAGAGTCCAGGCCGACAGGAGAAACCCCATCTGGCTGACAGTTCCATCAAGAAAATAGAAGGTCCTTACAGGGGTTACCCTGGGACAACACATCGGAAGAATTCTGTCGCGAAAAAAAATCAAACAAAGGAGAGCGGAAGCTTCAACTCACGTGAAGCGGCTGCTAGTGTGTATCACACAACTCCACTGCTCCTGTTTGTGAGGCTCGAGTACCAAAGTACCTTACATCCTCCGTAAAGGACCAACTCGTCAGAAGACGTGAATCACTTATCCCCTTAGGATGTTTTTGGCCCCACGTTGGGTGCCATTTGTAATGATTTTAATTTCTACGTGCGAACGCGGAACCGACCTCTCATCGGTTCTAGACGTTAAGTCTGAGTAGTGCCAACGGATGGTACCAACCGGTCAACCAATCCGTGCACCGTAACCCATTCACGCGGTGGCTGCTTGTCGGCCAGCTAGATCGGAGAGGATTTCGGTCGCGGGTCTCCGAATGGGTTACGCTCATTTACAATATTCAGCCACCAATACATGCCCGTTTTCAAACGCGTCACAAAACAAAACCATACGGAGAGGAAACCTACTTTACGTTACTTCGTATGTCTTCCTATAACCAGTCAAAAGACAAAGATCTAATCTTTACTTCGCGTTCCCGAATTTCCGATGCGGTACCGAAAAATATACTACATTAACGTCATTCCAAAAAAAGCTACGCTAAAGAAAAACCAAAATCAACTAAGGTACCGCGTACCGCGCGCAACGCGAAACCGACCTCAGCGGATTTTCTCGAACCCTACCCTCGCGACGGCATACCTACCCTGCACCTCATTTCCCGCTGAAAAGAAGAACCACTGGAAAGGAAAGTCGTGTTGTTATTTAGCAATTCATATTATTTTACTCTCATTTTCCAATAATTAATATTTGTTTTATTACAAGAACCTCGGTAGAGTAATTTTTATAACTTTTGTTTTGAACAAAGATAATTCATCAAAATTACATGATTTATTTTCCACCAATTAAATCGAATCCTACACGAATCAAAACCGAAAAACTGAATATGTACTAATATGTACAGCGCAAAAATTAAAGTTAAAATTATTTTAGATAAGTACATCAAAAAGGTATGGAAATATGTTATTCTTTGTGGTTGAACGTTAATAAACAATTTCTAAGGCTTATACATAATAAAGAGTTTATAGTAAATTTCATATATTATCATTTGTTTGACGTTTTTGTCCTGTAACGTATCAGAATGTGATAAATGTCTCCTTGAAGACGAAGTTGGCTTTACATCTTCTATTTTCTACTCTAAAGTTTCATTCGAATTGCCATATTATACAATCGGATTGTTATAAACTACTTAAATATTCGAAAATGCCAACTTAACAGATATGGATATGCTAAATTAGTGCAATGAATAATCAACTATTGAATAACAGCAATGTCGAGTCGAATCAATGAAAACGCAGGCGATAAATTCAAATGTATAGAATGAAAAAAAACGTCGTTTTTCGTATACATCTCAATATATGTGACCCATGAAATGCCATACAAACTTTTAAAGTATGTAGCGAAATCGACTATTTCAGTGAGATTTAATAACTGACTCGTAAGACTAAATGTGTTTGGGGAGTGCTATCATCATTGGTTGAACGTCAGCTAAAATACTTAAAAATTTTATTTTTTTTCTAAGAGCCAATGAATAACTTAAAAATAAATCTAAATTTTAAAGAATCATACGCCATAATCACCGTTCAGCCTGTGGTTTCTAAGGTACAGTTGAAAATTTGCATTAATGTTCTACGTAAGCCAAGAAAGATGCAAGTATCAATTTAACCTAAATAAATGATTTTAACCAAAGAACAAATTAGAAAACCTCAATTTGTGTTTGTTGCTCATTGAATAATTATTCTCAAAACACTATCATAAGACACAATATTTAAATTAATCGGAAACCCTTTAGATCTTGAGTCCTTTTATTCTATTTTGCCTAAACTTATATAGGGGTTCATAAAGGTACCTATTCATCTTCTATTTCAGATCACAAAAAAACTATAATACTCCCATTGTTTTGTTTTCTATTTAAATTTTGTTATCTAAACGGTTGGTCGACCAGGTTCAAAAGGGAATCTTTACCATACGTTTCTCCTAGTCGCTGTTTGGGATGCCTCAATATATATATACTATAATCGCAATACTATAAATTTTTTCTTTTCATTTTCCCGTGACTCCACTCCGTAGAACTTATACCTGCTCTACCTTCAGTTGCCTTAATCTAAATTATCTTGGAAATTCAATTTAATATATCCAGGGGAGCCGTCTAGACGTGTCACACTAAAGGGACAGACTGCTGGTCCTAATTCTAACTGTTAATGATAACATACTATGGGGATTGGTCTTGTTATACAAATTTGAAATCACTATTCTGTTTGATCGGTATGTTTGATGTACATAATTTATAGAAATTTTTCATTGATTTCCTTTAAAGGCAAAAGGGTATTTTCGTTAATTTCTTCTCACTTATTTGATCAATCTGTACCTGGATTAGCTCGAGGGTAGAAGATACGAAGCAAAACAAAAATCATCGACATTTAATTTGCTATGCCCCTCAAGCCAAATGTAATGATGGCATTGGATTCAATAGTGTGAAAGATTATTCAGGATATGTTCGATGCAAAGCGATAAAACAAAAATTATCCACATAGTTGCAGTCATATATTTTGAAAAACAGGCGAGCCAATTAATTCATAGTTGGGAAATTATTTTTGGCTAAACAGACTAGTTTGCACTGTTGCATTTGCAAGAATTACCCAGACCGACATATGCAGCGTCATATTTTTAAGCACGCTGTTCGACAGTTCTACATTAATTAATTATGTTGTATTCAGTTAAAAGGCCTTATAAAAATTTCAATCGGTAGGGACACCTTTTTATCATAGAAGCAATATAATATGCGAATATCCCTTTTCTTGAAGAATCTTGAAAATGCAACGTCAAAATTATATTTTCTCAGTTATAAATATTTGCATGGCTACTTGGTTACTACCCACAACCAAGTATTAATTTGACTCGAATTTTGAAGTCAAGTCTCACTTTGCTGTCTGTTGCGAGTGAACACATAAACATACTCGGATATAGTCCCGCTTCATTACTGCAATAGTAGCGAGCAAACAATACCTATGTACTCGCACTTCGCCAATGAAAATTAGCCATGGAAACACATGCGCAAGTAAATAAGCGAGCAGTTAAGTGAACGAGAAAGTTCAACCCGCAACGATATTCACATCGTGAACGAACGGGGTGCTTCGAAGAGAGGTAAGCGGAAAGGAAAACTGAAAGTTCCGGCATAAACACTCTTTCGCTCAATGTCCCCAGTTTCGCTATTTTACCTCAAGAGATCTTGGGAAAGCCGGAAGCTTAAACTGAAAGCACTCTTTCGAAATCGAAGGCTTAAGCGAAAAACACTCTTTCGCTCAATTTCCCCAGTTTCGGATATTCACCAGCCGAGCAAGCGAGACGAAGCGGGGAGGAAAACTTTCGTGGAACGAGAGCGCACGTGTTCGGCTACTCAGCACCTTTAAAGAGAATTTAGGTTGAAAGCTCACAAAAGAATGGTATTTAATGTTCTTGGGCAGTCTTATACCAGTGAGTTTGTATTCAAATCCAAAAGGGAGCGTGCTGTTACCCATTCTTTATCTACATCGTTGCAAGTATTCGCGTTTAAATTTAAGTTGAAAGTGCTGTCTAGTCTCCAACAAAATGGTGAGGGGTGAGGTGTTGGCTTGCGCCGCGATCCTCAACCGGCCCTTTGGCGCTTCACGCCGTGTGGCCACCCCGAACCATTAATACGACAAGTTGGTTCCCTCTTCAGGCTGGCTGATATTTAGTGTTTTAAAATAATTTGGAAATTCTGATGTAATGTAAATGTTTTTAGAAAATAACAATAGGACAATAAAAGTTATGCTTTAAAGTGAACTCTTGCCTTTGGTGATTTGGTTTTGATGGTCAGAGTAGCAGGTAAGTGGTGCTAATAGGAGTTCTTTCCCCGGGAGCCTTGATGATGTATATTGGATACACATCAAATGTGCTCCCAGTTCTTACCAGTATACACAGGGTATACTGGTTATGTAACAAAATTGGCGCAGCCGGTTTTAGTTTCTGAGCAGTTCTAGTACGGCAACTCGCTGTGGAGCGGTCAATTTACTACCGATTAAATTGGTGAACCGTTCGAAACTGGAATTTTACACTTACACTCTCAGTATAAGCACACTCATCCACGCACCCTGTTTACTCGAGCTTCGTACTCCCGGAATTGTAACCAAAATCACCTAGTTAGCGCTTTAGGAACTTTAACTTATTTCAAAGGAAGGGTTTCATTGCTATATTCGGAATTAATGACCCGTCATTAAGTCAAGAGACGGTCAATATTTTTTATTGAGATTGCGCGAATGCATAACCAGAGCGAATTAACAGAAGGAATTCATCAGTCAACTCCAGAGCAAAACAAGGGGCTTGTATTACGAAGCGGTAGAACACTTTCAGGACCAAGAAGTAAGTCTGAATCTTTTTGTTTCAGCTCAAACCTACAGGTAAAGCGAGAACCCGAACCCACTGAATTAGACCCAGTTCTTGAATTAACTAATACCGTTGATCATTTACATACATATCGTTTAGAGCGAATTAATCAATTCCGTGAACGAACAAAACAATTTAAGGAAGAGATTGAACATTTCGGTGGGGTCTCACTAAACTCGACCAGTTTTTTCAATTTATCGCAATCATTGAAAACCCTGATTACGTCTCACGATTGGAATTTATCATTTGGGGCAAGCGCATTTTCAAACGATTCCGTTAGCCTAACCGATTCTTTGAATCCTGTTTGTATGGTTGATAAACACGCGGAAGTTAAAATTCATCCAGTCATTATGGCTGACTATGCAAGAGTAGCTAAGCTGATGGGACAGATGATCCCTGTGTTTTCAGGAGCTCCGAGCTCATCAATGGTTTTGGAACTGCAGACCTTTATAGGGTGCAGCAAACAAGTTTGGAAATGTTTAAATAGTCAGGAGCAAGTGGCTTTTATGCAGATTTTCCCAACGCGTCTTCGAGGAGAGGCATATCAGCTAATATCCTCTAGTTTTCCATCAACCTTAGAGGCAGCTGAGGAACTTTTGAATCGGGTATTTTTGCCGAGGGAAACTTATCAGGAATTGGTAACAGGGCTTATATCAGCTAAACAGAGTCCCACGGAGACAGTACTCGCCTACACATCACGTTTAAGGCAAATCCTTAAGCGATGTCAAGAAGCTGCAATCATCAAATATGGGTCAGAAGGAGGTAAAATTGCGAGTACTCAGCTGGAGGATTTCGCCAAGAATGTCTTTGAGAGTGGGGTTAATAATCCTCATCTTTGCCAGTATCTTTTGTCACAGGAAACAACTACCTTTGAAGATCTAGTCACTAAAGGGTTGAATATGGAAAAAATGCAGCAAGGAGCATGCCTCTTTCAGGGCAATCTAACACAATTATATCCACAAATGCCGCAGGCTCAACCCACTTTCAGTACTTGGATGCCTAACCAACATGCTTTTACGAGTACACCTCAGCAAGTTAGTTTCACACCTAATCCGTCCACCGTACCTTTCCAGTCACAGGTAGTAGTAGCACCAGATCCGGAATCTGGACCGAGGCCACCTAAATTTACAAAGAGGCCGAAGATTACTTGTAATTTCTGTCATAAGCGTGGCCATACCTATACAGACTGCTATAGCCGCAAGAATACTCCTTATTGCCCGACGTGTAAGGAGTACGGCCATGATCAGAAGGATTGTAAGGCAAAGCCGGCTGCAACACCGGTTATAAACGGTGGCCCTAGGGTATATAGTATTCAGGTTAGATGTGACTTTTGTGGTCGGAGAGGTCATGCTATAGGCGCGTGTTTCCAGAAGAAGAGATGGGAAGCCAGACAACAGGGAAACGAGATGCAGTCGGGTCGAAAGTCCCCGACTCGACTCCAATAGAAACGGTGCAACAAAGGAGCCAAATTGGTGGTGGCAGGGCTGAACATAGGGTAACCCATAAAGGTACTGAAGGGCAAAACACGATCAGTAATAGTTATGAAAATCGAGCCTAGTTACAGCTTCCCTGCCATTAGATATTGGGAAGCAGGGTGAAACAAAATTTAATATTGATACAGGTGCAGAGGTGAGCATAATTGCTAAATCAGCAATACAGGATACATGCCCGATAGATTCTAGTCGTAAGCTTACTTTAGTGAGTCCGTTTGGGGAAGGAGAAACCCTTGGTACTACGCAGGGCAATTTTGAACTCCCTACGGGACTTCCTTGTACTTTTCAAGTAGTTGAAAAAATTCAGGGGACGTTCAACAATGGTTTACTGGGGAATGACTTCCTGGCAAAGAATTGTAATATAGAAGGTCCCGCACAAGCACTAGTGTTTCCTCGCACGGAAACGAATAGCACTGAGTTTAGGGTCCCTCTGGAGTCCCAGGGAGGTGCAGTCAGAACGGCTCAGTTTTCGGTTAAGGCGTCGAATGGTACTGACGCGTTGTCTATAGGAGTAACGCGAAGCGCGGCGTCATTATCAAGCCAAACTGACGATGTGAGCTGCAACTCTGACGAAGGGCCAAGCGTCAGCCAAATTGGTTCCAATGGAACTTATCAAGTCAATTTCAAGGAGGCTATCAAACTGTTGCCGCGGACGCAACATCTAGTGGGGGTTCCGATCCGGTTGGGCCAGGAAATGCTTAGTACCGCAAGCTCGATAGCGGATGGCGTTTTTCTAGCGAATGCTCTTCTAAGTCCGGAGAGTCCTGTAATAGGCATACTGAATTCGAGTGAGTCACCGGTCAAACTTGAACGGATTGATTTAGAACTCGAGAGATTAGATGAATATTTGGTGGTTAATCTAGAGACTAACAATAAGGAGGAGCAGCCCCAGCAAACCTCCTGCATAAATTTCCCCGTGAAACATATAGGAAGTATATCAGCTACAACAGAAGGGTCACAATTGATAAGTAATGGTCGATCAGGAAACAATCCTGGACTAATGAATCAGGACCCGCCTATCGACATTATACGCAATGCATTACTAAAGCAAGAGCTTACGCTGTATGAGCATATTAATTCCGAGGAGAAGGCTGCTATTACCCAGCTGTGTCAGGAGTTTAGTGACGTTTTCTTCCTGCCAGGGGATAAGTTAAGTTACACGGAAGCTATCACACATGAGATTCCGTTGGTGACAGACCAAGCACCCATAAATCAAAAAATGTACCGTTTGAGTCAGCCCCAAAAGGACATTATTAACGAGCAGCTCAAGGTGATGTTAGACAATGACATTGTCCAGCCAAGCAAAAGCCCATGGAACTCCCCCCTCTTGGTTGTGCCCAAGAAGGCTGGAGCCGATGGAGCAAAGAAATGGAGAGTGGTCGTTGACTTCAGGAAGCTGAATGAGAAGACAATAGGTGACGCTTTCCCATTACCCCGTATTGAGGATATTCTGGACCAGCTAGGGCATTCACGGTATTTTAGTACGTTAGATTTGGCCAGCGGATATCACCAGGTCTTGGTAGATCCAAAGGATCGGCCGAAAACTGCTTTTAGCACCAATTATGGGCACTATGAGTTCAAACGGATGCCTTTTGGTTTGAAGGGGGCACCTGCTACTTTTCAGAGGCTAATGAATTATATATTGACAGGTTTACAAGGTTTTGACTGTTTTGTGTACTTGGATGACATAGTGGTTTATGGGAAAAACTTGGGAGATCACATCGATAAACTACGGAAAATTTTTGTCCGACTGAGAATGAATAATCTAAAGCTTCAACCGGAGAAATGCCAGTTTTTACGACCAGAAGTGGTATATCTGGGACACATTTGCTCTCAAACGGGTGCGCGGCCAGATCCGAGTAAGACTAGTTGCGTGCGAGATTTTCCCGTTCCCACAACTGTGCGTAGGTTACAGTCCTTTTTAGGTTTAGTTAATTATTATCGGAAGTTTATCCCTAATTTCTCGAAAATAGCCAAACCCCTTACGAATTTGTTGCGAAAGGATGTTCATTTTACATGGACAGATAAGTGTATGGAGGCATTTCAGCTCCTAAAGAATTCGTTGGTAGAACCACCATTGCTGGCGTATCCTGATTTTACCAAGCCGTTTAATCTTACCACTGATGCAAGTAACGAGGCCCTGGGGGCTGTTTTATCCCAAGGGGAAATTGGCAAGGACCACCCCATAGCCTATGCAAGTCGAACGCTGAACAAGGCGGAGCGGAATTACTCCACAATAGAGAAGGAGCTACTTGCGATGGTTTGGGCCGCCAAAAATTTCAGGTGTTATCTGCAGGGCAGACGTTTTACCATCTACACGGATCATAAACCTTTAAAGGGTGTATTTAACGTAAAAGATCCCACTACTCGGTTGGTAAGGTTTCACCATAAGTTATCGGAATTCGATTACCACATTGAGTATAAGCCGGGCAAGTACAATACCAATGCTGATGCCTTGAGTAGGATTCACCAGGACCCTGCCGACGAGGCAAGTAATAAATATCAGTGTAATGTCCTCACTCGGGCACAGAAGCAGCGGAAACTACTTGATCAAGATCTAGAAGGTTCCTCGGCAGAGCCGTTGCAAGGGCAGACCAGTGGTGGTAATCCAACTGATGATACGGATGTATTGATTGAGGTCGGGCCTCTAGAGACCGCGCGTGTGCAGCAGCAGTTAATTGAGTCATCCCTGAAAGACCTTGTCACAGATCCGGTATCAGGAGGATCACAAGGGCTCGATGGTAAACATGCGACCAGTAGTGAGGATAACGTTAAGGTTATATCCTCCCCGACACAGCAGGAGATCCTGACCCTCACTACCCCGGAAGAGGTGAGGGGGGTTTTATTGGAATATCACGATTCCCCTTTTGGAGGTCATCAGGGGGTCGCGAAAACCTATAGGAAGATCCGCAAGAAATATAAATGGAAGAATATGCTTGCAGACATCAAAAAATATGTTAGGGCCTGCAAGAAGTGTCAAGTTATGAATGCCTGCCTTCAACATCGCATGCCGATGGTTATCACTGATATAGCGGAGAGGCCATTTGATAAAGTATATCTGGATATCGTGGGGCCTCTCATTGAGACAACTTCCGGGAATAAATACATTTTGACCTTTCAGGACAATTTGACGAAATTCGTAGATTGGTACGCTTTACCGAACGCTGAGGCCGAGACAATAGCCAAAGTGTTCTTTAATGAGATCATTGCTAGGTATAGAATACCTAAGCAGCTAGTTACTGATCAGGGGGCTAATTTTGTGGGGAAACTATTCAAGCAAATATGTAAGTTATTAAATATAAAGAAAATTCAAACTACCGCCTACCACCCGCAATCCAATGGAGCCTTGGAGCGAGCCCATAGACCCCTGGTAGAATATTTGAGATCTATGGTGGATGACAATCCGCAGGTTTGGGATCAGTTTTTACGTACGGCCGCGTTCGTGTACAATACTAGTGAGCATGATAGCACGAAACTCACTCCTATGGATTGTCTCTATGGATTCACGGCGGACGTTCCGTCGAACCTAAAGAGGGAGCCAACCCCTCTCTATGACCATGAGAACTATTATCTATTATTAAAGCACAAATTGCAAAAAATGTACACCTTGGCACGTAAGAATATACTAGAGAGTAAGTTAAAATGCAAGGCTCATTATGATAACAACGTCAGACCAGTTACTTTCCATATAGGGGATAAGGTGTTGTTAAAAAATGAGAATCGTAAGCACAAGCTTGCGCAGGTATGGGTTGGTCCATATGAGGTCAAGGCCATTACTTCCCCCGTAAATACTACGATTGCGATAAAGAAAAAACTGGTCAATGTTCATAACAACCGGCTTAAGCCGTACTATGAATGAATTGTCCTAACTCCTCCCTTTTCCTTTTGTTTTTTTTGTATTTCTAGTAATGGATATCGGCATCGTTATCCTAGTCTTGCTCAGCGTTGGCGTTTTGGCAATTCCGAACGAGGATCTGAAACCATATTCACTGGAGAGCATAGCAAACACGGGAATACTATTTGAGAATGTAGGTGGTCTGTTGAGCTATCACAGCACCTGGAATATCGTGATGGAGTTAAATCTAGGGGAAATACAGGATCAAATAGACGTAGCCGAACGAGCCGAACACCTGATCAAGATGCTCTGTGCAGGGAAGGGCTTGGGATGTGCGGAGCAGTTAAGGCACGTCCATAGCCTAGTGGAAAATCTTAAGATTCGCTCTCAAGCTTTGTTTGAGTCACTGATGCCTAAAAGGGTTAAAAGATCATTTATTGATGGAGTCGGGAGAGCATTACATTCGTTATTTGGCACAATGGATGACGAGAATGAAGAAGAGCTGTACAGTAGGTTAGACAATCTGGAGGACAAGGAAAGGGAATTAGTTAAATTGGAAAAGCAAAGGATTGTAGTATTGTAAATATATCCTTAGAGGAAATCCATAAACCGCTATCAGATGTGATTAACAGGCAAACAGAACTCGGTTTACAGATGAAAGATATCTCTCTAATGTCGGATAAATTGCAAGCAGCAGAACGGAGGAATGTAGTTCTAACATCTTTGTTAGCGCAGCTTATGGAAATCGAAACGCGTCAACGCACCATAATTGACATTTCTGTAGCAGTTCAAAGCAATAGAATTCATCCCTTACTAATTTCTAGTAAAAGATTGCACGAAATTTATGTTAAACCGGGCAATAGATGTCCTGAATTCTGTGAAGAAATCCTTGCACAGACGGCGGAACTACAGTATTTCAGGCGGAAGACCAAACTAGTGGTGATAATAACGCTTCCTCTTTTCCAGCTACCCTTGATGAAGCTATATCAAATACACCTATTCCCCATCAAAACTAACAGGACCCTATTCTTGTTACCCTCCGTGGAATTCTCGTTTATAGCGGGGGACGTCACAACTCAACAGTTTTTACTTCTGACTGATAATTCAGGTCATAAGAAAATTAAGCATCCACAACCTGGTGACCTATATGTGGCCCCATTATCTACGCCAATTATTCAATCCCCACCTTCAGTAAATGAAATAATATCACTTTTACATAACCCACTCAATCTGAAGATAGAGCTACCTCTACGAGTGAGCACATCAATAACTGATTCCCTCATTAAGCTAAGCAAACCTAACAGTTGGATATATTTTCTACCGCATGAAACACCCATCCATATCCGCTGCGATGCTAGCATCACGACACACAAACTAATTGGTCAAGGAATTTTAACTCTCCATCTCCCCTGCACAATTCAGATCAACGAAATGACCATACATTATGAAGCCGAAAGTACTCACCCGTTCGATATAGTTCAACCGCAGTATTTCCCCGAAGTAGACCCGAGGATTTTAGAACGAGACGTTGCTGATCTTAGGCGTAACCACAGCAGGCCACAAATGAAGATTGTAACAGCCAAAAACGGAGGCATTCATTTCGCAGCCAGCACCCACGCCCTAAATGAAATCTATTCACACCTCGAGCGGATCAAATTTGAGGAGACTGCCAGAAGGCATGCGCATCTATCCACGGCCTCGGCCAGCCTGGCGGTGATCTCAGTGTTCATTGTCGGGACATATTTTGTGATCAGGCTTATTAAGGGGCGTTGTCATACGAATGCAAGCAAACGCACTGCTACAGAGGTGTCAAACCCCGGCATCGCTTTACAAATCTGTACTGAGGAGGCGAGCCAGCAGGTTTCCCCGATTCCACTAACTACTGAAAATTCTCAAAATTCCGTCATCTGCAAGGAGCGGTTTGTAACCCCGCCTAGCCCGAACACACAAATACCTACAACCCTACCCCTCAAGCAAAACCCCACCCGTTCCTTCCAATTAGTTTAGTTATAGCAGAAGAGAACGTTAACACAAAAAAAAAAACAAAAAAAAACAGAAAATAACACAAAAAAACATACTAGATATAGGAAAAAGCACAAAAAAGGGAAAAAGGTCAGAGAAAAAAAACAAAAAAATATATATATTTATATTTATATAACACAAAAAAATGGGATGAAAATCATAATAACTGCACAAGGGAAAAGTAAATATATTTAAAGTAATGAACTAGTTTCAAGTAAGCAAAAAGAAACAATCCCATGCATTAGCAACTGCTATAAAACATATACTAACCTCATACCTTAGCAACAATCGTCAACCAAGCGACTACTATGCACAGATTCCCCAAACCTCGCACGCTTTAGTCATAAAGCCATGATTCACTAGCCGCGAAGCTTATCCCATACGGAAGATACGACCAACTTACAATTACCATACCCATAACAATCTCCCTATTAGCATATCATAGCAAGCGCCGGTTGCTTTCGGCGAAGCGCCAGATTCGATTCGCACATATGCGTATATGCGTTGAAAAGCAAAGAACATTATTCCCTGATATGGAATTTAAATGAGCATGCAAACTTTCAGCACGAAGTTTAGGTGTTATCACACCATGAGAAGCAAGTAAAACGAACGTACCCGATAAATTTCCCCATCTCGCATAAACTCAATAAAAGCTTTTCTCTTGGCTGAAACAATCCGAAAGATAACCAAGCGACCAGCGTTGACGTCGGCGCAGACGTACGAATGTGGGTAAACGAAATACCTCTAAGCCCGGCCTACCTACCTTTCATATGTTAAATACACACACATACCTTTCCAATTAAAACTAATTTGTAACCTCCCACCTACTAACGAATAGCCACAAATAGATATGCACATTAGTTAAAATGGTGGAGATATTAAGAAAATTAGATATAGATGTTTAAGCATGTTAAATAGATTATTCATTTTAAAGGTGTTATAGAAAAATCTCCGTAATGTAAGGAATAGTAAGAAATACATGAACAGAAGAAAATATAAACATACAAAGATAAAATGAAGAAACAGAGTGTGGCGTTAAAGTAAAAATGTACATATACATATTGGTATGAGAATAGTACATATGTAGTCTTGACTGATATTGGCATTAGTTAAAATGGTGGAGATATTAAGAAAATTAGATATAGATGTAATAGATGTTTGAGCATGTTAAATAGATTATTCATTTTAAAGGTGTTATAGAAAAATCTCCGTAATGTAAGGAATAGTAAGAAATACATGAACAGAAGAAAATATAAACATACAAAGATAAAATGAAGAAACAGAGTGTGGCGTTAAAGTAAAAATGTACATATACATATTGGTATGAGAATAGTAATAACCAAATATAAAATTAAAAGTAAATGCCAAACTTAAGTAGGAAAAAATAAAAAGCCAAAAGCAGCACAATGAAAAGTAAAATAAGAAAATAAAAAATGCCATTGCACCTACACCTTTTGCTCCAAATCCCAACTAACGCTGACTGGTTATAATTTGCTAACACCTGTACTACATACTAATCACACAGAAGCAGGTAAACCAGTAACGTAAAGCTTTGATTAAAAGAAAAATTGGCATTGAATATGGATGTTAAAACAAAATGTAAAGTATTATTAAGTAAAGTCGATTAAAAGCCAAATTGAATTCCGGCATCCTTCAAATGTAAAGAATAATTTTATAGTCAATGATATTCAGTACACTCTTCAGCATTATAGCAAAACAAAACATTAATTTATATTCCTGTAACTGTAATGATTACATCAAACGCAACATTATTCTATTATTGTATAGTATCAAATGTAGAATTAACTTATAAATTCATGTTTGTATAAATTGAAACAAGGAATATTAACTATATCGAATCAAACAAATCATCAGTGCATAATTGCATAGATTAACTTGTCGAGATAGGGTCAAGCAAAAAAAAAAAAAAAAACATTAGTGGATAATTACGCAGATTAAGGACTAAACAAAATAAATCATTTCCACAATATTATAGAATCAAATCGAATATGAACTAATTAATTTGGAAATTTCAACGAATTACTTGTAGTAACGAAATTAACTGATAGAATTACATTAGCAAATAGTAAATAAATTACGGTCAAACCGGCAGCGGAACAACGACCAACAGTAATCAGCAAGAAGTACAGCGGATAACAGCACACAGTAAGAGCGCGAAATATAAGTATAACCGACCTGCATAAAAGGAAATATGAAGAAAATCAGCTAACAACCCAAATGTACGACAGAACAAAGGCTAAAAGAATCAATTAGAGATATGTTTGGTGAATCCGGATAATCGTAGTAGAGCAACGATTTATTGTACTCTCCAAGTAAAATAAATCCAATTTTCAACCGCCGGAAGAAATGTTGTGAGCGAGTAAATACCGCCTACGTATTTACGAAGCGAGCGAGCATTGCCTATATACTCGCGCTTCGCCAATCAACTTTTTAAAGCAGGCACATAGGCCACTATCACCGAAGCATATACTTGTCGTTTAATGAGCGAGCAAAAGCTCGAGCAAATATCAATACACGATTCGCTTCACACGAATGATCACCACGTAGACGACATGCTTCGGGTGTACTCCCAGCTGAAGGGAAAACTGAAAGTTCAGGCAAAACCGTTCTCTCGCTCAATTTCCCCAGCTCCATCAATTCACCTCAAGAAGCCGAAAGCTTAAGCGGAAGCGTTCTCTCGCTCAATTTCCCCAGCTCCATCAATTCACCTCAAGAAGCCGAAAGCTTAAGCGAAAGCGTTCTCTCGCTCAAATTCCCCAGTTTCACATATTCATAAGCGAAACGGAGCGGGGAGGAAAAGTGCTTCGTGGAACGAGAACGCACGTGTTCGGCTATTCAGCACTTTTTGCGAGAATCGAGGCTAAAAGCTTACGAGAGAACGGTATTTAAAGTACTTGGGCAAACATTAGTGAGTCAGTCGTGATACGTGCTGCGACAATAAAGCACGGTTCAAGTTCCGGGTCTTAACACGATCTTTTCATTCAAGTCGATCAACGAATTACTTATGGTGAGGTGTTGGCTCTTAGCGCCGTGTTCCTCCAGGGCTTTTAGCGTGTAAGCGCTGTGTGGCCACCATAAGTAATATAATTTTTCCTTCTTGCAGGCAACCCAAAGAGGTGGACACCCAGCAGCCGCAATGGCCCCTTCAGGACGGCGTGAAAAGTGCCCTTCAACACCTGGTGGACCGTCATCGCGACCCAAGCTCGCCAGTACCTGCGTGCCGCTCTACTCGCTAGCCTCCAGGATAATTAAGGACCTCGGGCCAGCGAACCACCCCCGTCAGGCACCCGTTAGGACCCTAGATCAGGCGCTTCAGGCAGAGCCCCGAGCTGGTCCCCGACCCATATCGAAAGAGGAGTACCTCAGGAGGTTGAAGGCTCCCTTGAACACCACCGTCCATCCCCGCAAGCAACAACATCAGCGCGGAGGGCAGCGGGAACGAAAGAGGCGGGAGTTGGACGAGCTGAGGCGGCTAGCTCGCTTGTCAGTCACACCCACTGAGCGGGCTTTCTTCCGACGGAAAGCAAAGGAACTGCGCCGGGGAATACGGAAGGACATCCAGTCACGTCATCGGACCAAGGCACGTGGAAGCGACCCAACTTGTTTTAATAAAACCTGTAATAGGACTTGCTGAAGAAATAAAGTAAAAAAAAGAAACAATTTTTCAGAGGGGTCTTCAGCTTCAAGAGTAATTCAGGTGCGAAGGTGAGTGTTTCTAAAAGGTAACACCCCAGGGATCCCCGGAAGTGGCCGGCAGAACCCCAGGTGGGAAGTAAAGAATATAACATGTCATCCTATCGTCACTTTCTATCAAACGGTATTTACACCACCACATGCGATTTGAGATGCTTCATCTCTTTGAATATTTATCAAATACCCTAGCTTTAGGGAACAGCTTACAGAACTAGATTTAATTTTATGCACGAAATTACTGGCGAGATTGTATGCAAACCGTATCTTGCTCCGGAAAACCGTATGTCACCTTCCTCGACAAGGCATCCTCTATCACTTGGTTATCGTGGGGCTCCTTGTTCCGTTCAACGTCCTTTACACATGCCAGCCATATTTCAACACGAGAGAGATGACACAAGTAATAATCAATTTAGAAATAAATGCCCGATGACATTTAAGATTCCTCATGGCAGTGCAGTCATTTTACCTGGGCTCTTCAGCTCTCTGAGGTGCGTGAGTGGTTCCAAATCGCTCAACTCCTGACTATTGCTCCCTGCAAGAACTACTGACTCCAAATTGGGGATACATTCCGGCAGGCAATCGCCCATTCGTATTGTCCGGTTGTTGTTTAATGCGGCACTTTAATCTAGGCAAATACGGACATCCATCGCATTTGCGTATCTCTGCATGGATTGGTTGATGATATCCGCGGTTAACCTAAACATCACAGAACGTTATTTTAACTCGAAGCGGAAAAACAAACTTTGCATTCGCCAACTTACCAATTCCAATTTCTGATACCTTTACTACTTTTAAATAGTCAATGGATATCAGTGATGACCTATTTGTGGGAGAGTTCTTCTTCCTGTCAATCCTAAGCCCTTTTGCTGCTTGTTGGCACCCTCCGGGACTTCTTCCTGAGTAACGGCCCTACTTCCACACTTTCCTCCCATGTGGCTGTCAAATCTTCTTGACATCCCACGACAAAATTGACGTGGGATGTGCGCCCGTCGCAACCAACTTGAAATGACAAGGCACCCGGCTGCAAAGTGTGTTAGTAGTGGTCGCCAGCCGCGTCGCATTATTCATTACCCAGTCTTGGGTGAATTGCACGAAGTGAAGGTGGACTGCATGCCACATACCGGATGTGAGAATGCGGCTAAATCGAAGGCATGGTGAGACTGACTTCTATCCGACCCAGCTTTTGAGCGGGCATGGGTGTTTTCAGTCTTATCTGCCCAAATCTGTAAGACACGGTCCCTGATTGTCGGTTTTGCCCAGGAGAAGAGGACAATGCCTGTCACACATTTTTTGCGTGAACCAAATGGGTCAGGCTGCGAAAGGAAATCTGCAGGGAGATAGGAGAGCTGACCCCGGAGAATATAGTTGCGGTGATGCTCGAATCGGTTAACAAATGGAACCAGGTGGCACATTATGCTCGGGCAGTCCTAAAAGATAAAAGGGACTCACAGCAGCCGGGGGCGCTGGGGCTGGGGGATCAGTCTTCTGGCATTTCCTCTTCCCCTCTCCCCTCCCGCAAGTAAAGGGACTCCCCAGCTTGAAGGCACCCCACGGCTTAACAAAACGAGACCTGGCCCGAAGTAATGTGTCAAACGGTTCCAGGCTAGGTTCTCAGGTTGACAGGGGAGGTGATTAGCGGGTAGTCCAGTTGCGCATGAGAGTTCCACACTCTGTGCATAAATAGCATTCACCACCCTACCACAAAAAAAACGCATACTCAACCACAAGCATCAAACCGGGAGAAGTCATTGACCCGAGCCAACTTATTTTCACCATCACCTCTTTGGAAGCTACTCACGAACAACACTGAAAAGGGGGGCAAGAAAGAGACAGAGCCCCGGAATTCACGTCTGCAATATTGAAGCAGACCAAATTGCCACTGCAGCTCTTCAAGTAAGCCTCTGGTCTGGTCACCCAGTACAGTGAAACCTTCTCAACAAGCCCGCATGACCAGGGCCAAACGGGTATGGTAACTCACGTCATAGACACAAAGGGAGCCAACCTGATTCGACAACAACCGAGACGTCTTCCTATAGCCAAACAAGAAGAAGAGAGCCCACTGATCTCGGACATGGAAAAACAAGATGTTATCGAAACTTCTGTCAGTCCATAGGCCGTGCCAGTAGTTCTAGTAAAGAAAAGGGATGGTAGCACTCATTTTTGTGTCGACTATAGGCAGATTAACGACGTCACTAAGAAAAACAGTTAACCGCTTCCACGCATCGACGACATGATAGACACTTTAGCCGACGCAAAATGGTTTTCTACTTAGATGACATCATTGTTATCGGGAGAACGTTCAAAGAGCATGTGCGGAGCTAAGAAGAGATGCTCTCTCGGTTGTGACTGGCAAATTTGAAACTTAGTCGCAACAATTGTACACTTTTTGCAACTGAAGTAAAATACCTGGGACACATTGTATCAGCGGAAGTGGTCAAAACGGACCCTGAGAAAATTGAAGCCATTAAAAGTTGGTCAGCACCAAACAACAAGCACCAACTACGAAGCTTTCTGGGTCCGAGGAAAATCGTCCGAATGCCTGGAATGAACAATGCCAGGCAGCCTTTGAGACCTTGAAGGAGAAGCTGTGTCCGGAAAAATGGTTGTAGTTGACACCGATGCGAGCAATGATGGGATTGGAACTCTACTCTGCCAGCAGGTTGAAGGCGTGGAAAAAGTCCTCTCGTATAACAGTCGAGTTCTCTCAAAAAGTGAGAAGCACGAGTGTGTAAACAGGAAGGAGCTATCGGCTATAATCAAGGCCACAAAGCAGTTCAACAAGAACCTATATAGCCAGAAATTTGTTCTTCGAACAGACCATACATCACTGAGATGGCTGCTTAACTTCAAAAACCCCCGAGGAACAATTTGCGAGATGGATAGAAAGATTGCAGTCATACGATTACAAAATTGTTCATCGGAAGGGCGGAGTTCATGGAAATGCTGACACCCTATCTCATTGTCCATGTCCAGCTAACTGCAAGCATTACCGAAGGATTGAGGAAAATGGGCCAACCATTGATCTGCAAGTGATAACCCCCAAATTCGATAAAGGTTGTCATCGGAGGAGATTCAAAATGCCCAGCTAGCCGATGGGGATATCGGGCTATTACTCGTATGGAGGGAGACAACTGGATAGCCATAGTGGATGGACGTTTCAATGCATGGTGCCACCCTGAAAAGTTATTGGGCACAATGGAACTCCCTTCAGGTGGAGGGTGGCGTACTCAAGCAGAAATGGAAAACGGCGGATAGCAGGTCTTTTAGGATGCAAACTATACTTCCCAAAAGCCGAATCCACTATGTTGTTAAGGAAATGCACGAGGGATCCTTGGGAGGCTACCTTGGTATTAACAATACTTTAGCAAACTTGCGCAAAAGATTCTACTGGCTCCATATGCAAGAAGATGTAGATAACTCATGCCAGAGATGCACTGTTTGTGCTTCTGTCAAAAATCCGAAGCAATGGCTGAGTGGACAAATGCAAACCTATAATGTGGGGGTACCGTTTGAAAGGATTACTGTTGACATCGCAGGACCCTTTCTTGAATCCGAATGGGGAAATCGATACACGCTGGTTGTGGCCAATTATTTCAGCAAGTGGCCCGAGGTCTACCCCATTCCCAACCGGGAAGCAACTTCTGGAACCGAACAACTCTTGTTAAATTGGGTCAATGGGGAAGGCGTTCATTGTTAACTACACTTGGATTAAGGCCAAAATTTTGAGTCACTAGTTTTTGTGCGAGCTGCTGGGAATATGGAAAACGAGGAAAACACCGCTGCATCCCCAATCCGATAAAAAGATTGAAAGTTTCAACGGCATATTTAATAAACACCTGGCTGAGGTGGTTGACGAAAACCAAGGGGACTGGCACTGGCACATCCCATTATTCTTGACGGCGTATAGAGCTGCCGAAGTGATTGAAGCAAGGGTCGTCATACCTGAATTAGTAAGGAACCATCTTGAAGTCAACGAGGAGATTACGGCAGGAAAACAACCGAGTGACATGCAATTAAAGCGGCGATATGTGATTTCATCGCCAATGTTGAAAAGGTGGCGGAAGTACTGTATTCGCAAACAGAAGCTGACAACCTCTCCCAAGGACGAATTTCCCTATAATTTTTATTTCCCCATCACCTCAATCTTACCCTCTAACTAATTCCCAAGGATGATTGCAAAGTGCAATTGCCGAAAATCGGGAGCTGCTCTGGAAAGAAAACAATCTGCATGCGACTCGCTAAAAATTACCAAAGCAGTAATAATAATAAAAGAATGGTCTCCAGCCTCATTGAAGGAGATCGGGATAAAAGAAGGACGGAAGAGGCACTTGATGGCCACGGAACACCAAGGAACCCCAAAATAGTCGATCCTACGCGGGGGTGCTGCGGAACATCAGGGGAAATGTAAGGCCCGAAGACACTAACACTGCCATTAAATCAGTACGACCAATGCGGTTAGGCCACATACTGGTCGGATTCGGAGCAGAGGCCAAGAATAGGTATAGTAAAGAAAGTCCTCGGCAAAAGCACTACTATAGCCTTGCATGAGCCGATGGCAACGATCGAAATAAGAGACATTGACTACGTCACGGATCTGGCCGAGGTAGAAGAGGCCATCAAAAAGGAGTACTCTAGCGTGGGAAGGATCAAAGCGAGGCTGACACCAGAAAACTATAGAGGGCAATGTATGGCCCTAGTTGACTTGACCGAAAAGCACGCCGAACAATTTCTGAACAAGGGCAAAGAAATAATAGGGTGGGTTATCTGTAGGATACGGTGAAGAGCAACGCCTGTTCAATGTTTCAAATGCCTAGGCTATGATCACACCGCACAATTAATTATCTCCATGTTACAAATGCGGTGAAATGGGACATCAAAGAAAAAAGTGTACGAAGGTGGCGCACTATATTCTTTGCAAGGATGCTAATCCAAGACCTGATTTTGGACACGTCTTGGGATCAGAAAAATGCGAGGTTTTCCAAGAAGCCTTAGCCAAAGCAAAAAAAAGCTTCGATGACCCGCATCCTGCAGCTACAATCACTGAAAATCTGCTTGAGCAGTTTGCGAGGGACATGAAAGCCGACTTTTTGCTGCTGAGTGGGCAACATCATGATAAAAGTTCAGCATCATGGTATCCTGATGAAACTGGTACTGCTGCCATCTGGGTTCGAAACATTGATTTCCAGGCGGAGGGCTATGGACGTGGGTTCGGTGCTCAGGGACCACCTTCTTTAGAGTGTACCTAGCGCCGAACAAATCGATATCATCTTTCCAAGCCAAGCTTCACGCTTTGGAGGGCGCTGTCCCGAACGCAGACAGGAACGTGCTCATAGGGGGAGACTTCAACGCGAAAGCAATCGAATGCCTCAAACAGATCCGCGGGAAAATGAATCCTAGAAATGGCAGCCAGGACGGCGCTCATCATGCTAAATAGCAGCAATATGCTGAATTTCTGGCGTATTGGCTGTGGAGGGACCATATTGGACATGGCATTCGCCTCAGAGTCCTTAGTACAGAGGATACACAACTGGAAATTATTATAGGACTACTCAGCTAGTGATCATCAGTACATTCTGCTTGAGGTAAGCGATGTTGTCCTCCAACGTCCGTGCTCTCGGCTTTCTACTATTGGATGGAACACCGGACAGATGGGCGTCGAGTGTTTCGTCGAGGTTCTCACAGCATGTGCTCCGCTACAGGGAGGTCCGGAGGGGACGGAAGAAGTAGCAGCTCAAGACGTGGTGAACTCAACTCTGAGCATCATCACAACTGCTTGCAAAGTACTATGCCCCATCGAAAACCCCGGCACGGCAAACCACCAGTGTACTGGTGGTCAACTGAAATCGCTGAAAAACGAAGGGAGTGTCACAAGCTTTGGCGTGAGGCTCAACAGGCACGAAATCATGACGAGGCAAGAAACCACGCAGCAGCATTCAAGTCGGCCAGGAAATGCCTTCGCAAATTGATCTTCAACAGCAAGGCTTGCTGCTGGACAATGTGAACAAGGATGCGTGGGGCTTTGGCTACAAACTAGTTATGCGGGAGCTTGGTGCCCTACGGAGACCTTGTATACATGACGCTGAAAATATGGACGCGGTGCTGCGGACTCTTTCCCGCCCATCCCGTCCGTGTTGACGCTGTCCATGGTGAAACCCAGCCGGAACTGGAGGATGCAGTCCTTTCGCTGAATGCAAACAAGGCTCCAGGTGCAGATGGTGTTCTAGCTGAGGCGTTGTGGCTTGCCTATCACCATTGTCCTGACTTGCTGCTCAGCACATTCAACGCTTGCCTTCGGGACGGGGTTGTCCCAGTACGATGGAAGGTGGCGAGGCCCGTGCTGATCAGCAAGGAGAAGGGAAATCGCAGATCGCCATCTATATATCGCGCGTTATGCATGCTAGACATGGCTGGGAAATCGCTAGAGAAACGCATCAAGGAAGACTCACTGACGCGATTCGTGCTGCTTGGGACCTATCTCCTCGGCAGTATGGCTTTAGAGCAGGACGTTCTACTATTGATGTGCTTGCAGAGGTGGCCATCACAGTCCAAAAGGCAGAGGCATATAGTCGCACCAAGCGACGGATCGTCCTGTTGGTAACACTCGACGTCAGAAATGCCTTCAACTCCGCTAGATTGGTGGATATTCTGGATACGCTGGAAAATTCTTTTCAAGTCCCATAATATCTAATGCGGCTTTTGAGGAACTACTTAAAGGACCGAAGCATTCTCTACGACATGACACAGGGTCAACGAAGGATGGAAATTACATGGGGTGTTGCCCAGGGATCTATCCTTGGTCCAGACCTGTGGAACGTATCTTATGACGGGCTACTGAGACTTGAGATGCCAGATAAGTCGCTCTTGGTCGGCTATGCGGATGATGTTGCGGCTCTGTTCGCTGGGCGCAACTTAGGCTAGGTATGCTCATGCTCCAAGTGGGGGCTGGGTGACTGCTCGTGGGCTCAGTTTAGCACTGGAGGAAACCAAAGTGGTCATCATGACAAAAACGAGAATCCCTAGAGTAGGGATGATCAGTATTGAAGAAATGCGAATCGAATCATAGCCATCGGTGCAGTACCTGAAACTACCAATCTACTTGAAGATGAGTTTCTCTGAGCAAATCAGGGCAACGGCTGAGAAGGCTGCTTCGGGAAAATTGGCTCTGAGTCGACTTATGGCCAACGTAGTGGGCCCAGCCCGTCAAGAAGACGCCTCTTGATGAGTGTTGCAGGATCAGTGCTACTGTACGGAGAAGAAATATGGGGCGACGCTCTCAGCAAGGAGGTATACCGAAAACGTTTGGCTCAGGTACAGAGAAGAGGAGCACTGAGAATTGCATCTTCATATCCGA
>OZ017739.1:240330209-240337709 GCA_963969285.1 Odontomyia ornata
GAACGAAATTCGATTCCTTTGGAGCTGCAAATTTTAGCAGTATTGAGTTTTGCATTGCAGTCAAGAAATTAAATTCCAATATACATGGCTCATTGAATTCAAGAAATTGCCTTTGAATGGATTTGAAAAAGAAAAATTACCACGAAAATGAGTGAAATAGAAAAAATTTCAAGAAAAAAAGAAAATCGGCTTCAAAACGCTCTGAAAACGATGGAATAAATTTTATAGATGTGTTGCCAAATCAAGTATCTCGTCTCTATATGAAAGCTTCCAACATATGCACCATCATCATCATATATATATATATATATATATATATATATATGATTATATATATATATATATATATATATATATATATATATATATATATATATATATATATATATATTTATATATATATATACATATATATATATATATATATATATATATATATATATATATATATATATATATATATATATATATATTGGTAAGTCTAAAAAGTATTAAGCTTTTTTGTCATTTTTCAATTGAATACGGTGGATGCATCAAGACTTCCCAACCAAGCTCTGCCAATTTTTGCCGGGTCATCAAATATGTGATGTGATCATGATGGAAGACAATGCCCTTTCTATTGATAATTGTGGCCGGTTTTTTGACTTGCTGACAGTACAGAGCCAAATTGAGTATTTGGCCAGGTTCTAGCACTTCATGATAAACAATTTCCTTCCAATCCAACCATACCCATAGCATAACCTTCTTTGGTATCAATCCTGGCTTTGATGTCGTTTGTGATAGTTCACCTCTTGTTGATCATAGTCTTTTTCGAACGACATTCTTGTAGCTTACTTGTGTTTCATCGCCCGTAATGATTTGCTTCACAAATGGATCGATTTCGTTGCGGTTTTTAGCATTTTGCAAATGGAAATTCGGTCGATCAATTTTGTTTGTGTTAATTCATGTGCCACCCAAACGTCAAGCTTTTTTGTGTATTCAATCTTATGCAAATGGTTCAAAACTGTTTGGTGATGGATATTCAGTTCCTTAGCAATGGCAAGGCTGCTTATGTGTCAGTCCTCTTAAATTTTTGAAAGATTTCATCGACTTTTCAGTGACCTCAGCGACGTGCATCTTTGATATCAAAATTTCCAGAATGAAAGCAAGCAAACCATCTTTTGATAAAGTATCTTGACCGTAGACAACAAAAATTTTTTCACGAGGCTGCGATGCATTTTCAGCTTGATCGTAGTGATATTGTGAAATATAACGAATTTTTTCAGAAATTCCACTCATTCTTACATGAATACAACTTTTGACGCAAATGACGAAATACAAAACTGTCCAAATGAAAATTGCAGACGAGAATGTCACCTTTCAAACGTTTGTCAGTTTGACTCAACCTGATTAGTATTGCTCGATATATAACAATGAACACCATGTAGTGACAAAAACGGATCAATAATTTTTAGCCTACCCAATATATATTGTAAATATATATATATATATATATATATATATATATATATATATTGTAAATATATGTATATATATATATATATATATATATATATATAAATATATATATATATATATATATATATATATATATATATATATATATATATATATATATATATATATATGTATATATACTCGTATATATATATATATATATATATATATATATATATATATATATATATATATATATATCTACATGTGTAAAGTATATAATTATATATACTATATATACATACATATGAAGATGACTCAAAGTAGTCGAAACGCGTCTGCTCACACAATTCAGTAAGGCCCGACGGCTTTTAAAGAAAAAAAATGTAAATAGATATATATATTTATATATAGGTATATATACATATATATGTATATATATACATATATATTATTTAGTCAAAACGATATTGATTGACCATTTTTTTTTTGTGTGGTAGGGAGGTGAATGCTATTATGCACAGAGTGTGGGACTCCCATGCGCGACTGGACTACCCACTAAACACCTCCCCTGTCAACCTGAGAACCCAGCCTGGAACCGTTTGACACATTACTTCGGGCCAGGTCTCGTTTTGTTACGCCGTGGGGTGCCTTCAAGCTGGGGAGTCCCTTTCCTAGCAGGAGGGGAGAGGGGAAGAGGAAATGCCAGAAGAGCGATCCCCCAGCCCCAGCGCCCCCGGGTGCTGTGAGTCCCTTTCATATTTTAGGACTGCCCGAGCATAATGTGCCACCTGGTTCCATTTGTCAACCGATTCGAGCATCACCGCAACTATATCATCCGGGGTGAGCTCCTCCGTCTCCCAGTAGGGCTCCCTTCGCAGCCTGACCCATTTTGTACATGCGAAAAATGTGTGACAGGCATTGTCCTCCTCTCCTGGGCAAAACCGACAATCGGGAGACCATGACTTACCGATCTTTTGCAGGTAAGACTGAAAACACCCGTGCCTGCTCAAAAGCTGGGTCAGATAGAAGTCAGTCTCACCATGCCTTCGATTTAGCCACGGTCTCACATCCGGGATGAGGCGCGCAGTCCACCTTCCCTTCGTACAATTAACCCAAGACTGCTGCCAATCGTTGAGCGAGCGCTGTCTCTCCTCGCGGACAACGATCTCCCTCGCATCCTCGTTTCGGCGCAGGTAAACAGCGAGGCGCTCTCTAGCAAGGAGGGCAACAGGTATCACGCCTGCAATCACTCTCACCGCCGAGTCGGAGACTGTAGGATACGAAGATGCAATTCTCAGTGCTCCTCTTCTCTGTACCTGTGCCAAACGTTTTCGGTATACCTCATTGCTGAGAGCATCGCCCCATACCTCTGTTCCGTACAGTAGCACTGACCCTACAGCACTCATCAAGAGGCGTCTTCTTGATGGGCTGGGTCCCCCTACGTTGGCCATAAGTCGACTCAGAGCCGATATTCCCGAAGCAGCCTTCTCAGCTGTTGCCCTGATTTGCTCAGAGAAACGCATCTTCGGGTCGATCAGTAGCCCCAGGTACTTCACCGCTGGCTTCGATTCGATTTGAATATTTCCAATACTGATCATCCTTACTCTAGGGATTCTCTTTTTTGTCAAGATGACCACTTCGGTTTTCTCCAGTGCTAAACTTTTCCTGCGAGCAGTCATCCAGTCCCTCACTAGGCGCATTGTCATACCTAGCCTAAGTTGCGCTTGTTCAATGGTGCGTGCAGCGACCAGAGTCGTAACATCATCCGCATAGCCGACCAAGCACGACTCATCTGGCATCTCAAGTCTCAGTAGCCCGTCGTAAGACACGTTCCACAGGTCCGGAACAAGGATAGATCCCTGGGCAACACCCGATGTAATTTCCATCCTTCGTTGGCCCTGTGTCGTGTCGTAGAGCAGGCTTCGGTCCTTTAGGTAGTTTCTAAAAAGCCGCATTAGATATTCTGGAACTTGAAAAGAGCTTTCCAGCGTGTCCAGAATATCCACCCATCTAGCGGAGTTGAAGGCAATCCTGACGTCGAGTGTCACCAACAGGACGATCCGTCGCTTGGTACGACTATATGCCTCTGCCTTTTGGACCGCATTCACCACCTTTGCAATCACATCAATGGTAGAACGTCCTGCTTCAAGGCCGTACTGCCGAGGAGATAGGTCCCCAGCAGCACGAATCGCGTCAGTGAGTCTTCAATTGATGAGTTTTTCTAGCACTTTCCCAGCCGTGTCTAGCATGCATAACGGGCGGTATGCAGACGGCGATTCGGGATTTCCCTTCCCCTTGCTGATCAGCACGAGCCTCGCCACCTTCGATCGTACCGGGAAAACCCCGTCCCGTAGGCAAGCGTTGAATGTGCTGAGCAGCAAGTCAGGACAATGGTGATAGACGAGCCGCAACACCTCAGCTGGAACACCATCTAGACCTGGAGCCTTCCTCGCTTTCAAGGAGAGGACTGCCTCCTCCAGTTCCAGTTGTGTGAAGAGTGGGCACTCGACTGCTGTTTCACCATGGACAGCGTCAACACGGACGGGATGGGCGGGGAAGAGTCCCCGCACCATCGCGTCCATCTTTTCCGCGTCATGTATACAAGGCTTCCGTAGGGCACCAAGTTTCCCCATGACCAGCTTGTGGCCAAGGCCCCACGGATCCTTGTACACATTGTCCACTACGTCTTGCCAGCAGCGAGCCTTGCTTCTGTTGATCAGTTTGCGAAGGCCGACTTATATGCTGCCACCTGGTTGCATGCCTTGTCACGGTTCCGCGCCCCTTGAGCCTCACGCCGAAGCTTGTGACAGTCCCTCCGCTTTTCAGCGATTTCAGTAGACCGGCAGTACACTGGGGGCTTGCCGTGCCGGGGTCCTCGACGGGGCACAGAAGCGCAGCAAGCAGTCGTAATGATGCTCATTGTAGAGTTCACCACGTCTTGAGCTGCCAGTTCTTCCGTCCCCTCTGAAGCTCCCTGCAGCGGCTCACCTGCAGTGAGAACCTTGACGAACCTCTCGTCGTCCATCCTGCCGATGTTCCATCCAGCTGTAGAAGGCCGAGAGCGCGGACGTCAGGAATCAGCATCACTTATCTCAAGCAGAATGCACTGATGATCACTGCCTGAGTAGTCCTCTAATACTTTCCAGTTGTGTATCCTCCGTACTAAGGACTCCGAGGCGAATGTCACGTCCAGTATGGTTCCTTCACAGCTAATACGACGGAAAGTCGGCGTGTTTCCGGAGTTCAGTATGACGAATACTGAATCCAGATAGCGGCAGTTCAAGTTTCATCAGAGTACCATAATGCAGGACTTTTATTATGGTGTTTGCTCACTCAGCAACAAGAAGTCGGCTTTCATGTCCCTCGCAAACTGCTCAAGCAGATTTTGGGTGGTTGAACTGCGGTGTAGGTTTAGCTGCAAGATGCGGGTCATCGAAGCTCTGATTTTGCCTTGGTTAGGGCTTCCTGGAACACCCGGCATTTTCCTGATCCCAAGACGTGTCCAAAGTCAAGTTTTGGATCAGCATCCTTGCAAAGAATACAGTGTGCCTCCTTCGTACACTCTTTATTTTTATGAGTGCAGTACTTCCGCAGTACTTCCGTCACATTTTCAACTTTCGCGGTGCATTCACGTGGTGTCTGGTCACTCTTTGCTTTTAGTGCCGTAATCTCCTCGTTGGCTTCTGGATTTTTCGTAGCAATGTCGGGATTTGTGACCCTTGCATCGGTCGCTTCGGTAACGATCGCAGCAGTGACAATCGAATTTTCAGTGCTCTTTATGTTATCTTCCACCGCTCGAACACCTGAAGTGATCTACAGAGTTTCCCGTTTCTCCTTAATAGGACGTTCAGGCGTTCGCATCAGTTTTTGGCTGCACCCGAACGCCGCAGGAATCTCAGTCTGTATTCTCCGTTTTTCGTCCATCTTCACTGTCGTTGTGTTAGTCTTCGTTTTTGTCGTTGTTAGTACAGCTCGCGATGTACTGTTAACATCGTGACTGCAACCGCTTCGGTTCTTTTTCTAGGTATTTGTGGCCTTTTGATTTTGTTTGCTCGAGTTTTGTTGGGTCCCCCCCTCGGAGCCGCTATCTCCGTTCGTGTGTGTAGTCGCCTTTTTGGTCCCATGGTTATCTTTGCAGAGCAGGGAGGCCATCCGAGGGTTGGCACAAGCCCTTAGGGGGACAAGTGCTCAGAGCCAGACCAGCGCTAATCGGGAGTCCGTCTCAACCGAACCTACACCACCAACCCAATGGTGCGAACTTCGAACGTACTCCGGGGCCTGCCAAAGTTTTACCGGGACGGAGACGGTATGATAGTTGAATTGGAGCCGTTCACACACGAGTTTCACCTCGGCGCTACTGTGCAAAGCAACTAGGTTCAAACCATCACATCCGCCAGCCCAAAGCATCATTTCCAGTTCGTTGTCCAAAGCGTAGTCCAGATGCAATCAGAGTCGTTACCTGTCATCCCAGGAGGGAACCTCACGGCGCCCCCCATATCCTCGGGTCCGTGGGGGCAGCGCTCCCCAAAGAATGCCTGCCTCGAAGAGTGCTCTTGTTGACCGGCATTCTCCCTGCGGGAATTTCCTCGGGTACGTGGGGGCGGAGCTCCCCAAACAATGCTAGCCTCCAAGAGTGCTGTTGTCGACCGGCATTCCCCCTGCGGACTCCTCGGGTACGTGGGGGCGGAACTCCCCAAAGAATGCCAGCTTCCAAGAGTGCTCTTGTCGACCAGCACTCCCCCTGCGGAATTGATTGACCTTAGCTATAATATTTGTGTTTTCCTTTTTCATGAAAAGCTACTAGGATATCTTGATGCTAAAAAAAACTTTTTTTACATATAATTATTTCTGAACTTATTTCCATATTATCGTGAATTACCTTTACGTGATTAGCGCAGCGTAATCATTACTTTTCTTTGGGTTAATTTGTAGAGAGCGGTATTTGCAAAAGTAAAATTTGTTATTGTTATTTGATGACAAACAAAGTTTAGTAAAAATGAGAAAACACACTTCAAAATGCCTAAAAAGGATGAAATCAATTATGTAGAAGCGGCGTCGTAACAGTTTTTCCCTGCTTCTTTTGTGATGGTTCATATGTTGGAAGCTTTCATATAGAGACGAGCTACTTGATTTGGTACCACATCTATAAAATTTATTTCATCGTTTTCAGAGCGTTTTGAAAACTCAATACTGCTAAAATTTGCAGCTCCATAGAAATCGAATTTCGTTCTGATACATTCTAGTCCAAGATCTCATCAACGTCTACCTGTTATAAAAATCCAATATAAATTTTAGCTTTAAGAAGCTTTCAAGATTTGAAATTTGCCTAGTCGCAATCTTGATACTCTGACCTGACCCTGAAGTATTTTCTTTATTGTTCACTAGAAGCTTATGGTTTCCTTCAAAATGGCAAGTTTCATCAACATTAGTTCAAAGGTTTGCTCAAAAGACAGTAACAAAATGTACCTTTTCGACCTTTGAGCGACCACCATTTTGTTTATGATAGTTTGACATTGAATTTGTTGTTGTGAGTTTTATGATACACTTGATTGAACCGTTGTACCAATTTTTATGCAAATCAGACTTATACCTTGGCCAGAACAAATGTTACGAATTTTCAACTAACACAGCCGCTATTTTGTTTTTGCATAGCCAATTTGAATCGGTTTCCTGCGCACTCAACGTTCCATTAATGCTGCATACTACTCTAGCCTTCTGAAAACGCACATGAAACCCGCTTATCGCTCAAAACGGAGGAGCATTCCGGCATGAAGTGCGATTCTTCTCCAGGAGAATGCGTGACCTCAGGCCGCATATCTCACGCTCGATGCAATATCGGAATCGGGGTTTGAGGCACTAGAATACTCCCTATAGTACGGATTTATTACCCTGCGACTACCATATGTTTGGAGCACTGAAAGAAGCCCTCAGAGGTAAAAGACTCAACACCGACGATGAGGTAGAGGAGTTCGCGCACACATGGGTGTCCGAGTAACCCAAGGAACTCTTCGATACCGACGCCAAAAAGCTTTCGGAAAGGTGGATAACATGCGTAACTTT
>OZ017739.1:240345209-240347709 GCA_963969285.1 Odontomyia ornata
TTTGTTTGTACTGTGTGACAAGTTTGTTAATGTCGCATTGTTTGCATCCGTTATTATTAGCTATTCTGTAAATGTTGTTTAGTTCGTTGGAGTAGTTAGTAGGAGTCATGGGGATGGGGTGAAGCCTCTGCACCATTGATATGTACGCTGCTAGCTTATGTTGTGCGGGTTTGTTAGATGTTTCATGTATGGTATGATCAGTTGTGGTTTGTTTTCTGTATATTTTGTAGTCCAATCGTGTTTGTTCAAGTGTCACAGTTAGGTCCATATAGTTGAGTTGTCCGTTTGTTTCTTTTTCCGTAGTGAACTTTATATTCGGGTGAATTTCATTCATATAGGCAAGTAGTTCGTCTTGTTTATTTTCTTGTGAGTCAATAACAATGAAACAGTCATCCACATATCGTCTGTAAAGTATTAAATTGAATCTTTTGACAACTTTGGGTATAAAGACTTCTTCCAAAGATTGTAAGAATATTTCTGACATTATTGAGGACATTGGATGTCCCATACCCAGATCGTCTTTGGCAATGTATGTGTTGCTATTGAACTTAAAATAGTTCTGTTTGATTGTGGTCTTTATGAGATTGAGTATTTGATCTGTGAATCGTCGGCTGTTGTTGAATGAAAGTTTTTCTTTTAGTATGGCCAGTGTTTCATCGACAGGGAGAGACGTATAGAGGTTGGTCATGTCTAACGATAAAAGCCGACAATTTTCAGTCAATTTTAAAGAAGTGGTAGAATTTGCTAGCTCGCGGCTGTTCTTTAATGCGTATTTGTCGTCAAGGTGCACGTCATTAGCCATTGTCGTTGCCAAGTATCGTGCTAATTGGTATGCAGGAGCTGGGCGGTAGTTGACGACAGGACGGATAGGAATATTGGGTTTGTGGAGCTTAGGTTGTGCTTTAAGGGGCGGTGTGCATAGATTTGGGTTTATGTAGCGTTACTTAGTATTAGGAAGAATAATTAGTGGGGATTGTATAATGGCAGTACGTAAGTCCGCTTGGAACCTATTGGTGGGGCCTTTGTTTACCAGTTTGTAGCCGTTGGCGCTAATGAAGTCTATTGTTTTTTGTACATAGTCTGTTGTTTTTAGGATCACCGTTGTATGTCCTTTGTCAGCCTTCGTTACTGTTAGTAGGTTATCCGTAAGTTTTGTCTGAATGTGTCTTAATATTTTATGGTCTTCGTGGAAATCCGTTTTGTTTATGCTAGTGCGTATTTTTTGTAGTATGTCTACTGCAGTATGTCTTGCATGTGTCTGTTGTTCCTGCGGCAGTTTGTTAATGGCTAGTTCAGTGTCGATTACTAGTTGTTCTAGGTCTTTGTTGCGGTTTGTATTATGTAAGTTGTGTTTCAGTCCCTTATTTAACAGCTCCATTTCTTGTGTCGTAAAAGGCGTATCTGATAGGTTTACAGTCCGTGGATAGAAAGTTCTGTTCGATGTTGTGGTCATTTTGTTTTGTTTTTTCATCAATTTGTCAAGTTTCTTCGTCATGGTCTCATATTTAGTTTTGAGCTGAATATCAATGTTTTGCCTCACGTCATTATAAAACTGTAGAAAGTTTTCAGTTTGTATAATGTTAGTTAATTGTAAGTGTGAGTGTAGTAGTTGTCGGTTGATTTCGTGTTTTTTTATGTACAGTGTTCTTATTTCGTTTTTAATGCGGAGTATCTGTGCGCTTCGTTGTGTTTTTCGTGCAGCGATTGTTTTTTGTTTAATCACGATTCTTGCAAATGCTGGTGTAATGTTGTTTTTCAAGCACTGTTTGTTAAACCATATGTTTGCTATTGTTTGATGAAGTTTTAGGGTAAGGTTGTGGAATGATTGCAACAGTTTTGGCTGGCTGGCAGTGTTGTAGTCAATAATTTTGTTTATTTGATATCCGCATCCCAATCCTCTTTTTTCTTTAAAAGCCGTCGGGCCTTGCTTAGTTGTGTGAGCAGATGCGTTTTGACTACTTTGAGTCATCTTCAGTGTCTAAAGGATGTGTTGAAGGGAGAAACTTTATATAGTCGTAGGATGGGTAATTAGCGAATGGGTAATTAGTGGGTGGGTAATTAGCGGATGGGTAATTAGCGTATGGGTAATTAGCGGATGGGTAATTAGTGGATGGGTAATGAGGTCAGGAAGTAAATTACTCAATGATACCAGGTAGGGGGGATATTATGTTTTTGTTTTTTTGCTTGTTGGCTGCCCGTTTGTTCTGTTTGATCTCGTTTCCATTTTCGTCTAAGAGTGTGGTCTAGGACTGAGAAAATTGCGTCGGAATTGGTTACAAGTTGTTCGTTGATAAAGTCACCGTCTGTCTTTCTATGTTTATAAATTTCAAGCCTTTCTAGGATGTCAAGTCTCGGTCCTTTGTTTTGTTTGTGTAGCAATTACATAGAGTTTGTAGGTGCGTCGCATAATTGGAGTCTTCCGTGTTGCATAAGAAAGATACATATACATATATACATTTATATATATATATATATATATATATATATATATATATATATA
>OZ017739.1:240350209-240377709 GCA_963969285.1 Odontomyia ornata
AACACCTCTACCTCATCGTCGGTGTTGAATCTTTTACCTCTGATGGCTTCTTTCAATGCTCCAAACATATGGTAGTCACAGTGTAATAAATCCGGACTGTAGGCAGTATTCTAGTACCTCCAACCCCGATTCCGATATTGCATCGAGCGTGAGACGTGCGGTCTGATGGCGTGCATTCTCCTGGAGAAGAATCGCACTTCATGCCGGAATGCTCCTCCGTTTTGAGCGATAAGCAGGTTTCACGTGCGTAGTAGTATGTAGCATTAATGGAACGTAGTATGCAGCATTAATGGAACGTTGAGTGCGCAGGAAATCTATTCAAATTGGCTATGCGAAAACAAAATAGCGGCTGTGTTTGTTGAAAATTCGCAACAACTGTTCTAGCCAAGGTATAAGTCTGATTTGCATAAAAATTGGTACAACGGTTCAATCAAGTGTATCATAAAACTCACAACAACAAATTCAATGTCGAACTGTCTCAAACAAAATGAAGGTCGCTCAAAGGTCGAATAAGGTGCATTTTGTTACTGTCTTTTGAGCAAACCTTTGAACTAATGTTGATGAAACTTGCTATTTCGGAGGAAACTATAAGCGTCTAGTGAACACTAAAGAAAAAAATTCAGGGTCAGGTCAGAGTATCAAGATTGCAAATAGGCAAAGTTCAAATCTTGAGCAAAGTTCAAATCTTGAAAGCTTCTTAAAGCTAAAATTTATATTGGATTTTTATAACAGGTAGACGTTGATGAGATCTTGGACTAGAATGTATCAGAACGAAATTCGATTCCTATGGAGCTGCAAATTTTAGCAGCATTGAGTTTTGCATTGCAGTCAAGAAATTAAATTTAAATATATATGGCGTATTGTATTCAACAAATTGAATTTGAATTGACTTGAAATTGAAAAATTACAACTAAAATGTGTGAAATAGAAAAAAATTCAAGATAAAAAGAAAGTTGGCTTCAAAACGCTCTGAAAACGATGAAATAAATTTTACAGATGTGGTGCCAAATCAAGTATCTCGTTTCAATATGAAAGTTTTCAACATATGCACCATCACAAAGGAAACAGGGAAAAGCTTTTACGACACCGAATCTATGTAATTGATTTCATAAGATTTCAACGTTCGACCATTCCTTCGAATTGTGGGGATGCAGTGGTGGTGTTCTCGTTTTCCGTATTCGCAGCAGCTCACATATTTCGCCAAAAAATATATAGGTGTAAACTTATATGTTTACATATATATATTTATATATATATATATATACATCTATATATATATATATAGATATCAATATATATATATATATATATATATATATATATATATACATATATATATGTATATATATATATGTATATAAATATATAAATATATATATATATATATATATATATATATATATATATATCTATATATATATATGTATATATATATATATATCGTAATGATTTTCATGTCACGTCTACGTCCGAACGAGGAACCGACCTCTCATCGGTTCTAGACGTTAAGTCGGAGTAGTGCCAACGGATGATACCCACCGGTCAACCAATGCGTGCACCGTAATCCATTCACGCGGTGGCTGCTTGTCGGCCAGCTAGATCGGAGAGGATTTCGGGTGCGGGTCTCCGAATGGCTTACGCTCATCTACAATATTCAGCCACCAATACATGCCCGTTTTCAAACGCGTCACAAAACAAAACCATACGGAGAGGAAACCTACTTTACGTTACTCCGTATTTCTTCCTACAACCAGTCAAAGGACAAAGATCTAATCTTTACTTCGCGTTTCCGAATTTCCGACGCGGTACCGAAAAATATACAACGTTAACTCAACCCGACGAACGCTACGCTAAAAAAAAACAAAAAAACATAGGTACTGCATACCGCGCGCGACGCGAAACCGACCTCAGCGGATTTTCTCAAATCCTACCCTCGCGACGGCATACCTACCCTGCACCTCATTTCCCGCTGAAAAGAAGAACCACTAGAAAGGAAAGTCGTGTTGTTATTATGTTGTTATATATTTGTTTAGTAGAAAAATAAATCGTTTTCCTTCTACAAATGCTTTAAATATCATAAAATTAATGTTCGGCAATTTTTTCGTATTTATAACTGTGTGTGCTTCGAGACTTGCGCTATCGAAAGTATGCAGTTAGTTGTTTCCAATCAATTAATTTTCATTCGTTTCGAAATAAAATTTTTTTTTTTCCAATTTCAAATTATACTATTGCTGTTTTGTCATATAGCAATCCGCAATTTTGATAATCAAATTTTTAACACAAAAATATGTGTATATAAGCGCGTTCACGAAGAATTTCCCTATTAGGAATATTCATTTCAATTATCTACTAATGCAAATTAAATATTGGTTCGCTTCTTTCATTGACTGATTTTGTCGTGCGTGTTTGTAACGTATAACTAACGCTAAACAAGTCTCTAATTTCCCTACATTCTAACTAACGATTCCTTCGATACAATATAAATTTCTAACTAAGGTATTCTACTAAAAGTAATAGTATATCTCTTTTTTTCCTACAGTTTGATAATCAGCTTGTATTAAATCGCATTTTGTTTTGTAGGCACCCATTGACATCAACTATAAAAACAAATTAATAAAATCGTATGTCAGTCCACATGAGTTTCTTCTAAAAGCAACCAAAATAAGGAGAACTCAAATACAAAAAGTGTCTCTGATAAATGTCATCTCTCGTATGAATTGGAAGTAAATGTTCTACATTTTAATGTCTTTAATTTATAGTTATGCCTAAAATCAACGAAAGTACGATTTTCTGTCGTTTTTTTGATTATCTAGATAGCATTCTGTCATATAAAATTAATTAACCTCTATAATCTAATGTTTCAAATGAAATTGGTATGCATTTATTCATATGATTAAGAACTAACCGGTGAAATTTTTAATGAACATTTCATATTTGGAATAACTACATGCTTTCTTTCGAGTAAATAAAAATGATTTCATATTTTATGTATAGTTATGTTTAAACAATAAGTTAATATATTGCTTGTATTAAGAGTTTAAATGTGTCGATGTGTAACATCAACAGGCGATAGCGTAAATACACGCCTAAACTTACGATCCTAAAACTATTCCTGTAAGCAAATATAATCTCATTGTTAAAAATATTCCGCCTTTAGTAGAACCTTCAAATAAAAAAAAAATTGAAAGAAAGTATATACCCTTTAATTCTACTATTTATTTTAAATTTAGTATACAATTGTTTCGTTCTCTACTTGAGAACTTCCTCAGTACTACTATTCCCTAAACTATAAGTGTCCTAATATTTATACTAAACTCATTAACGTATTAATATGAATCTCTAATTACATCTAATCCCTCAAAGTACTTTTACTTAATCTCTAATTACCTGATCCTTTACCATTCAAAAATTTGTTTTTCCTTAATTACCACTTAACTACCTTCATTATTTTGTAAGCTGGAATAGACAGGTGTATCCGTTACCTGGGTCACTGTTCCAAATGTCCTGCGTCTTCCGATTGAATATCTCCAAGCTTTCTGCTACATCAAGCTTCCATCCGTTTTTAACCGTTTTCAGCATGCTTACGTTGTCCGCAGTAATGTCATGTTTTTCAAGGACTATATGCTCTGCTACTTTTGATTTGAAGCTTTTTGCATCCTGCTTTTTGTTTTTGTTGACTGCTTCCCTTAAGTGTTCATTCCATCTGACACCTAGTGATCTCCTTGTTTGTCCAATGTAACATCCATTACATTTCGTACACGATACCTTGTAGACTCCACTCCACTCCATTTTGGGAATGGGGTCCTTGGTTGATCCAAGCAAGTTCTGTATTTTTGTGGCCCGGCTCGTATAAACTAGGTCGATGTCTACGTTCTTCATAGCCCTCTTGATTGCTTCCGTCCTTGAGTCAAACGTTACAACCAACCTCTTCCGTTGCTCGACTCCCGCAATTAGCGTTGTGAACTTTTTATTGAAGATCTCCTTCGTTCGTTTGGCTATCAATTTGGTAACTTCATCCGTAGTGTATCCATTCCACTCGGCTAGCTTATAAATGTGGGACGTTTCTTTTTTCAGGCCTTCCTTATTTAATGGAAGCGTGAGCATTCGAGCTTGATGTAGCAGAAAGCTTGGAGATATTCAATCGGAAGACGCAGAACATTTGGAACGGCGACCCAGGTAACGGATACACCTGGCTATTCCAGCTTACAAAATAATGAAGGTAGTTAAGTAGTAATTAAGGAAAAACTATTTTTTGAATGGTAAAGGATCAGGTAATTAGAGATTAAGTAAAAGTACTTTGAGGGATTAGATGTAATTAGAGATTCATATTAATACGTTAATGAGTTTAGTATAAATATTAGGACACTTATAGTTTAGGGAATAGTAGTACTGAGGAAGTTCTCAAGTAGAGAACGAAACAACTGTATACTAAATTTAAAATAAATAGTAGAATTAAAGGGTATATACTTTCTTTTAATTTATTTTTATTTGAAGGTTCTACTAAAGGCGGAATATTTTTAACTATTAAAATGGCACCCAAGCCTACCGCTGAAGTCAATAAGTTTATCAGTTTAAGGAAGTCTGTCGCATCACTAAGGAGGGATTTAAGTTTTTTAAAAAAATGCAAGCACAATAACATCACCCCGAAAAGCCACACCGTTAAACTCAAGACGAGTATACCGTCCAAGAAAGGTACAATGATCAAGCATCTGGAAATGCAGTTGGTGAAGGAGAGTATTGAAAGATTCTATGCAAAATTGGACAGGAGAAGCAGAGAGGCATACGAATTACATTTGAGCCTGGCCAAACAATATCCGTTGGGTTTCCCGTTGTTTCTAACAAAAGTGAAAGTAGCGGAAGAGTGTGAAAGCGAGCGTAAGAAATTAATACTAGAAAAGAAGTTTCATCAATTAAGACGAGAACAAGTGACAGTGTCCCAACAAATCAAGGTGCGTACAATCGAAAACATAGTCATCAATCAATCGTCCCAGATATTTACGCAAGCTCAACTGAATCTGCTGAACATGGGCTGAAATACTCCATTAACGCGAAAGCCAAATCTGAAGATATCGTCATAGAAATCGAAGCCGGGATCAATAGACTTTCGAGCATGCATGTACTGACGGCAGAGGAAAAACAAAAAATAAGAGCCAGCACTGCAGATACACTGAGAAAAGAAACTAGATGGGTCGGAAAGCAGAACGAGAATAGGATCATCAAGGAGCTCAAAAATCTACCGGTTTACTACATGAAAGCGGATAAAGGGAATGCTGTAGTGATCATGAACAAGGCCGATTACGACTATAGAATGCGGGAAAAAATTAATACGGGACCAAACTTCAGTCTACGGAATAATCCGCTTCCTGAGTCAATAAAAAGAGTGGAAAAAGTGCTGAAAGAATGTGAACCATGGATTCAGGAAATCAAGAAATTCTTAAAAGTAACCAACCCATCGCTGCCAAGGATCATAGGACTTCCGAAGATTCACAAGCCAGACCATGAAATGCGTGAAATTGTGTCAGCAGAAAACGCTCCCACTCAGAAAATTGCGAAGTGGTTAGTCAAGGAATTCAATAACATGGACAAAAATTTGTTACCAGATCAGTAGCGAATTCGGCAGAATTTACTTCAAAGGTTTTGTCCTGGGGACCTTTGGAAGATGGGGATACGATGGTGTCATTTGACGTTAAGGCACTTTTTCCCAGTATTCCGGTCAAAGAAGCACTTACGTGGATTCTGATACAAGGATCAGGAGAACAATGGAAAGCACGAGCCAAAATGTATTTGAAACTGGCTAGAGTCTGCATGGGTGAAAGCTATTTCACCTTCAGGGGAGAGTTTTTTAAGCAAACACGTGATGCTCCAATGGGAAAATCTCTTTCCCCGTTTCTAAGCGAAGTTTTTATGGCATTTTTGGAGGAGAAGTTAGCACAAGAAGGTAAACTGCCACATCGATGGGTGCGTTATGTAGACGATATCTTCACGATCATCAAAGAGGATCAGGTCCAGCAAACTCTCACGGCGATCAACTCAATCCACAACAACATCAGTTTCACCCACGAGCTGGAGTCGGAGGGGTGGCTACCATTCCTTGACGTAATGGTATGTAGAGGAGCTAATGGATTCGAATTCGAAATATACCGCAAACCAACGGACACCATGCGGATAATTCCTTTCACTTCGAACCATTGCCAACAGCAAAAATGGGCGACATTTAGCTGGCTTGTGAATCGAACGCTCACGCTTCCATTGAATAAGGAAGGCCTGAAAAAAGAAACGTCCCACATTTATAAGCTAGCCGAGTGGAATGGATACCCTACGGATGAAGTCACCAAATTGATAGCCAAACGAACGAAGGAGATCTTCAATAAAAAGTTCACAATGCTAACTGCGGAAGTCGAGCAACGGAAGAAGAGGTTGGTTGTAACGTTTGACTCAAGGACGGAAACAATGAAGAGGGCTATGAAGAACGTAAACATCGACCTAGTTTATACGAGCCGGGCCACAAAAATACAGAACTTGCTTGGATCAACCAAGGACCCCATTCCCAAAATGGAGTGGAGTGGAGTCTACAAGGTATCGTGTACGAAATGTAATGGATGTTACATTGGACAAACGAGGAGATCACTAGGTGTCAGATGGAATGAACACTTAAGGGAAGCAGTCAACAAAAACAAAAAGCAGGATGCAAAAAACTTCAAATCAAAAGTAGCAGAGCATATAGTCCTTGAAAAACATTACATTACTGCGGACAACGTAAGCATGCTGAAAACGGTTAAAAACGGATGGAAGCTTGATGTAGCAGAAAGCTTGGAGATATTCAATCGGAAGACGCAGAACATTTGGAACGGCGACCCAGGTAATGGATACACCTGGCTATTCAAGCTTACAAAATAATGAAGGTAGTTAAGTAGTAATTAAGGAAAAACTATTTTTTGAATGGTAAAGGATCAGGTAATTAGAGATTAAGTAAAAGTACTTTGAGGGATTAGATGTAATTAGAGATTCATATTAATACGTTAATGAGTTTAGTATAAATATTAGGACACTTATAGTTTAGGGAATAGTAGTACTGAGGAAGTTCTCAAGTAGAGAACGAACAATTGTATACTAAATTTAAAATGAATAGTAGAATTAAAGGGTATATACTTTCTTTCAATTATTTTTTAATTTTTTTTTTAAATATAATCTCCTTTATTTCGTTTTTTGATTTTACTTATCCGACAGTTGAAATTGTTCTTTTTCTAAGGGCATTCATTCGGAAGTCTTTGCGCATTTTTTTGACAGGACGTTCATCTGCATTCGTTTCATATTTGTTTACGAGAGCGTATTTGGGAAGCCATTTAGCCAATTGCTCTTCGAAAAATTGTTCTAGATTACGGGCATGCGCATATGTTTTGGAATCCTCCGGATAATATAAGTATATAATAAAATTTTGTTTGAGGAATGCTGCTTGTCCTAAGTGAAAGAACTACATTGTTCTTTCACCCGAGCATTTTGGCTATCAATTTAATAGCACTTTTTCCGCTCGATGGACTTCAGCTGGTTCCAGCATATGGGCTGGTTCCATTAAAAATCTCGCAGTTTCGTTCGAGGTGACCGATAAACTCCTCAGGAGCTGCCACATCAGTCACCTCGGGGCAGCTCGACTGCGGGGTTCCAGGTGATCACGAACCCATATATATATATGTTGCAGCATGGCAGTGCTGCAAGCTCTATCGAGCAATAATTTCCACTAGTACGCAGTGGTGGCGAACTTATAATAAAATTTTGTTTGAGGAATGCTGCTTGTCCTAAGTGAAAGAACTACATTGTTCTTTCACCCGAGCATTTTGGCTATCAATTTAATAGCACTTTTTCCGCTCGATGGACTTCAGCTGGTTCCAGCATATGGGCTGGTTCCATTAAAAATCTCGCAGTTTCGTTCGAGGTGACCGATAAACTCCTCAGGAGCTGCCACATCAGTCACCTCGGGGCAGCTCGACTGCGGGGTTCCAGGTGATCACGAACCCATATATATATATGTTGCAGCATGGCAGTACTGCAAGCTCTATCGAGCAATAATTTCCACTAGTACGCAGTGGTGGCGAACTTATAATAAAATTTTGTTTGAGGAATGCTGCTTGTCCTAAGTGAAAGAACTACATTGTTCTTTCACCCGAGCATTTTGGCTTTCAATTTAATAGCACTTTTTCCGCTCGATGGACTTCAGCTGGTTCCAGCATATGGGCTGGTTCCATTAAAAATCTCGCAGTTTCGTTGATTGATAGCCAAAATGCTCGGGTGAAAGAACAATGTAGTTCTTTCACTTAGGACAAGCAGCATTCCTCAAACAAAATTTTATTATAAGTTCGCCACCACTGCGTACTAGTGGAAATTATTGCTCGATAGAGCTTGCAGCACTGCCATGCTGCAACATATATATATATGGGTTCGTGATCACCTGGAACCCCGCAGTCGAGCTGCCCCGAGGTGACTGATGTGGCAGCTCCTGAGGAGTTTATCGGTCACCTCGAACGAAACTGCGAGATTTTTAATGGAACCAGCCCATATGCTGGAACCAGCTGAAGTCCATCGAGCGGAAAAAGTGCTATTAAATTGATAGCCAAAATGCTCGGGTGAAAGAACAATGTAGTTCTTTCACTTAGGACAAGCAGCATTCCTCAAACAAAATTTTATTATAAGTTCGCCACCACTGCGTACTAGTGGAAATTATTGCTCGATAGAGCTTGCAGCACTGCCATGCTGCAACATATATATATATGGGTTCGTGATCACCTGGAACCCCGCAGTCGAGCTGCCCCGAGGTGACTGATGTGGCAGCTCCTGAGGAGTTTATCGGTCACCTCGAACGAAACTGCGAGATTTTTAATGGAACCAGCCCATATGCTGGAACCAGCTGAAGTCCATCGAGCGGAAAAAGTGCTATTAAATTGATAGCCAAAATGCTCGGGTGAAAGAACAATGTAGTTCTTTCACTTAGGACAAGCAGCATTCCTCAAACAAAATTTTATTATAAGTTCGCCACCACTGCGTACTAGTGGAAATTATTGCTCGATAGAGCTTGCAGCACTGCCATGCTGCAACATATATATATATGGGTTCGTGATCACCTGGAACCCCGCAGTCGAGCTGCCCCGAGGTGACTGATGTGGCAGCTCCTGAGGAGTTTATCGGTCACCTCGAACGAAACTGCGAGATTTTTAATGGAACCAGCCCATATGCTGGAACCAGCTGAAGTCCATCGAGCGGAAAAAGTGCTATTAAATTGATAGCCAAAATGCTCGGGTGAAAGAACAATGTAGTTCTTTCACTTAGGACAAGCAGCATTCCTCAAACAAAATTTTATTATAAGTTCGCCACCACTGCGTACTAGTGGAAATTATTGCTCGATAGAGCTTGCAGCACTGCCATGCTGCAACATATATATATATGGGTTCGTGATCACCTGGAACCCCGCAGTCGAGCTGCCCCGAGGTGACTGATGTGGCAGCTCCTGAGGAGTTTATCGGTCACCTCGAACGAAACTGCGAGATAAGTATATAGTTTTGGACAACAATCGAACTTCAGCTACAAATGTGGCAATGTCTTTGTAGTGATTCGAACTTGATGGATCCAAACGAGTTCGGATAACATCTAGCGACAAAGGGTGACAAATTATTTCATAATATGCAGTGTGTGTTGCAGGTTCTGCTTCTCTAAATGGTAAACTTTGTTCGTATTGGCAATATAATTCTAAACGTATCCTCTGTATAATCTTTAATTCATGTGTGCCAAGTTCTCCTGCATTATGTCTTTCACATTCAGCTTAACTTGCTAGTTCCGCTAAATTAACACATAACAAACCTTGCCACGTTTCACTTTCATCTGGTAAGGAACTTATAGCTGGTATGAGACAATTTTGGTGAAATACCTTTGGATATTTATCACAACACATCAATTCATCACCATCCAAATAAACTGCACACCAATCTTCATTTGGATCGTCTTTCTGGTCCGCTTTCTCTTCAGCAACATTCGCAATATCTGCTGAACTATGGACTTGTGGCGATGTCGTCTTATTCCTACCTTCCGAAAGAACTTGTACTCCACTTGAATCTAATTTCGCTATTGTTGCCATCAAATTGTTTATTGAATCTTCTCGAACTTTATCAATTGGTTCCGTAAAATCTTTTGAGGTATCCTTTGTACTTGGACTTTTAATATTTATTATTTTAACACTAACCTGATCCGATGCTTGATCCAACGATCGTACTGACAACGAAAGATGATCCAAAATTTCAATATCTGAATCCGAGTCCCACTCCTCTAGGTCGATATTGTCCTGACCTTGACCGTATGCTTCTGTATATTTGGAAAAGCCTTTTGGCAGCAACACTTTCGCCTTCTCGATTCCTTTCCTTTATGCATTCCTTTCGCGCTTGAAATCCTCGAAATCCCCGGGACAGATGCTTGTTGGCACCGCTTTGGCTGCATATACCGTATTTGAAGCGGCGCTCGATGTTCTGTCTGGATTAGCCTGCCCCTCGAATCTTCACGCTCACCTTCAAGTTGTACACTGGGTTCGGGAAAATAACTGGGAAGTGTATTAAGTGTATGACGTCGGTATACTCATTCGAGTTGACAATACTTACCATCGTTTGGTTGAGTTGAATTTGCCTGAACTGTCGGCACACTCCGGGACTTCCTCATGGGTGGCGGTCACTACCTCCACACTTCACTTCCATGTGGCTGTCAAATTCTGTTGGCATCCCACGACGAAATTGATGTGGGATATGCACTGGTCGCAACCAACGTGAAATGACAAGCCACCTAGCAGCAAAGTGTGTTAGTAGTGGTCACCAGCGGCGTCGCATGATTCATTACAGGGCAGTGTCCACGATGCCTACCAGGCATGGGGAGACTGAAGGAAACGCTGCTTGGCCCTATGAGGTTTTTTTTTCTTTTTTCTATTTTGTTTTTTTCTTCTCAGCGTCGTAGGTCTTTGGCATGGTAAATTCCCAGCTCCCTTGCGGTCATTTCCGCAATCAGGTACCGCATGGGACTTAAAACTGGTGGGACTCGACACTTCACGAACTTCTTGTCTAGCTTGGCAGTGTAGTGCCGACCTGCTTCACTTTGTCTAAAATTCCATCGGTAGATTTCGTCGCCTGCCTTGAAGCCAGAAGGATGGGATCGCAGATTGTACCGCTCCTCCCCAACTCGTCTACTGTCTTCAATCATCTCCTGGATTTGTTCTCGTAGAATTTGGAGATTCTCGTGCGGCTCCAGCACCACTATTGGGTCTTCCAACCCTTTCAACTGCCGCAATAGCCGGTACGAGTTTCCGTGGCAAATCACATGCTGGCCGAACACGGCAAAGTATGGGGAGATACCTGTGGTGGAGTGATGAGACGAACGCAGGGCACAGGTGATGGCGGAAATCCTGCGGTACCAATCCTTCTGATCCGGTTGGACGTAGGCCCAAATGGCGGCTATGAGGGTGCGGTTCAACCGCTCGGACGCATTGGCTTGCGGAGAATAAACGGCAGTCCGCTGATGCGTAATGCCATACTTTTCCATTAATTTCCGAAGTCAAGATGAGGTGAACTGAACTCCGTTGTCGGAGACCAGCTTCTCCGGTACTCCAAATATATGGAAAACGCGATTTTCCAGAAAACTGACTATGGGGCCGGTGTGCAGGTTTCGAAGAGGTTCCACAATCGGAAATTTGGACAAGTGGTCCAGGACCACGACAGCTCCCGTGTATCCCGAAGTCGAGCGAGGGTACGGACGGATGAGATCTATATACAGGCGCTGGAACACCCGCTCCGGTAGTTCGAATTTTCCCATCGGGGGCCGAAGAACAGAATTGGGCGCTTTAGTGCATTTGCACAGCTCACAAGTGGCTACGTACTTTTTCACTTGCTGCGCCATCTTAGGCAAAAAGAAGTAAGTCTTCAGTCGCCGAAGCGTACGACTATAACCGCCGTGTGCACTCAATGGGAGGTCATGAGCCCGCTTCATCAATTCGCATGTCAGTTCTTCGGGCACCCATAACTTCCACTGTTCCTCTTCTTGAATGGGGTCTCCGGAGGCGTGTCTCGTCCGCCTGTATATAAATCCCTCCGTCACCCGTTGTTCTGGCAGCTGTGGCAACTGGTCCTGAATCGTATTCATCAGCTGGATATAACATGCTGACTTGAAGGCGGGATGGTCCAAGTCGATCCATAGGGGGCTGTCGTCCTCCTGGGATAACTCGGCTCCTTCAGGGGCGAACATCCTTGATAAAGTGTCCGGTACCACGTGCTGACTTCCCTTGCGGTGTCTTATCGTGAAGTCAAACGCCTGTAATTTCAAGGCCCATCTGTCCAAGCAGCCGTGGAGATCAGTTTGGCTCATCAGCCATTTCAGTGACGCATGATCAGTGACGATTTCAAAGGGATGTCCTTCTACATATGCTCGAAAACGTTTCACTGCCAGCACAGCCACCAGGCATTCCTGCTCCGAGACCGTGTAGTTCCGCTGGGCCTGGTTCAGCTTGTGGGACATGAAGGCTATAGGTCTCTCCTCGCCGTCTTGTGCAACCTGGGCTAAGACTGCTCCCACCCTATGTTGACTCGCGTCACAATGGATTGAGAACGGTTTGTCAAAGTCCGGGCTGTGCAGTACGGGGGCTGTTTTCAGACTCTTCTTTAGCTCTTCAAAGGCTCGCAAGCTAGGCCCTTCCCAGACGAACTTACGTCCCTTACGATGCATGTCGGTCAAAGGAGTGGTAATGGTGGCATAGTCACGTACAAAACGCTGGTACACTCCGCATTAGCCTAGGAATCGGTGTAATTGCTTGGTGGTCTTGGGTAATGGGAAAACGTCAATCGCTTGAGTCTTGTCCGGGTCGGTTTTGATATTGCCATGCCCAACGATGTGACCCAAATACTTCACGTCCGTCATCACGAACTGACTCTTCTGTATGTTGATGGTTAACCCTGCCCTCCGTTTGTGTAGAGCCCTCCTGCAGCAGGTCGATGTGTTCGTTAAAGTTCTCGGTTATAAGTAGCAGATCGTCCAAGTACACAAAACCTTGGTGCCGTAAATGAGGTGGTATCACCTTATCCATAAGGCGCGTCATTGTTTGAGGGGCATTGCACAATCCGAATGGCATGGTCACGAACTGATACAGGGGCCGGCCTGGGACTATGAAGGCTGTTTTCTTCTTTGAGCCAGGTTCTAAAGGAATTTGCCAGAAGGCGTCCTTGAGGTCTAAGCTCGTGATGAAGTGGGCTTTAGGCAACCGACTCAAAATGCCTTCAATCAACGGTAGAGGGTATGCGTCTTTGACAGTGACGGCGTTCAAGCGTCTGGCATCTAAGCATAGCCGGACCTTGTTTGGCTTGACAACTAAGTTGACCGGGGAAGCCCACGCGCTCTGCGATTCTTCGATCACGCCTAATGCTAGCATTCGATCAACTTCGGCATATAACAACTTTTCCTTCGCCGGAGATATGGCAAAATGTCTCTGTTTTATGGGTTTAGCATCCCCCACATCTATAGTGTGTAACACCAGTGCCGTCCGCCCAAGACCTCCCTTCGCATGCGATGGAAAAGCCGATATGACCGAGTCAAGTCGCAGTTGTTGATTCCCATCCAGTGTATGTCGTAATAAGTGAGTGGTTTGAGTTTGGGCAGGAACAGTGGTGACGGACTCCAGGGTTGTAATGGAAAACAGTGCCGGGACCAAGTTAAATTTGCGAACGAAATCCACCCCTAGATAAAGATTCTGGGTTAATTGAGGTATGATGTAAAATTCCAGAGGTTTAGTTACTCCCTTAAAGGTGACATCCGTCGTAATTTTTCCCACTACAGAGTGACGAGTTCCGTCCGCCGTGCTTAACCAGGTGGTAAAATGGTGGATTTGGTCCGCGTGCATTGCCAGTACCTCCCCTGCAAAATCAGCTGATATGCAGTTCACGCTGGCGCCCGTATCGACTAAACCTGACAAACGTTTTTGCAGGAGGTGTACTGACGCATATGGTCAAACGTCATCCCTCAATAATTCGTCTGAGTGTATGTCCTTCAGCACCTTCCTCGACTGCCTGACCCTTCTCCAGAAGCTCCGCATCCGACGCGTGGCTCGCTTTCTTCGCGGTGGGACCGTTGTAGCCAACTCCTCATGGAAGATGCGCTGTCGAGTAGCCAAATAATTCCGCAGTCTGACGTGGAAAGGTTTGACATGCTAAGGAACCTTCGCCGCGCTACCATTTCCCTGCGCGTCCACCTCGACAAAGGATGGCGTCGGTTGTGGAACTTCGGGAGAACTGTGCTTGGCGGTGCGAGTCAGCAGAATGGGAGTCATGTCTGGGGCTTGGTCATAGCTAGTGATGGGATCAGCATTGGCTCGTCCGGGTTTTAGGAGTGCCGACGGGTGGTCGTGGCACTCGCTGGCAAGTTTTTTCGCAATTTGCAATTTGGGCAATCAGGTGCGTACGTGTCTGTCTTCCCGCATCGGTAACAGAAGAGCGTCGGTTCCGCTGGACATGCATAGAACCGATGCCCCGTTTGTCGGCAGTTCCAACAGACCGTCAGGCTTGTAATTGCTTCAAGGGAGGGTCGATCAATCATTGCTGGGTCCTCAAGCTCCTGTGGTGCTCCGCTCCTCGGTACTGGTACTGGGTCAGCAAGTAGGTGGTTTGCTGCCATCAACTCCGCGATGTGACGATTTCGGGGATTTGGTCCCGTTATGCGAGGTTGTGGACGGAAGGTACCTCACCGCTCATCCAATTGTTCTTGCCTACGGGCATGGAGGCGCAATCCCTGTATGGTGTTGATGGGAAAATGCAGAAGGCTGTTCTGAAGCTCCCAACGCATATTCCCTCTGATAATTTCTACCAGTTCGTCCTCGGGCATGGTTGTTCGCAAGCGAGTGCTCAATCTCACTATACTTGTGTAGTACTGATCGAACGGTTCGTGAGCACCTTGTTTCCGTTTCTTTATCTGTTCCCTTAGTTCTCTCTCAGTGAAGCCATCATCAAATCCATTGTGGAAGGCTGCACTGAAAGAATCCCAAGTGGGACGTGGCGTCGACTCCTTAAAACTCCAGTACCAGTCGGCAGCATCTCCGCTGAACAAAAGGTGTGCATGCCAGAGGAAGGCCGAGAAATCACCTCCCACGGTGCTGGATACTAACGCCTGAATCCTGAAAAGGAACCGGTCCGCTGATATCATCGCGTTGAAACCCGTGAAGTTCAGGTGCCAACTCTCCATGATACGAGGCGTCGGGTCTCGGAAAGGTGTCAATGCGTTCCCGGGGGGAATCGCATCTTCGATTGACCTGCTGTAAGGGACTGCCTCGGGGACTGGAGGTACCAACGGAGGTGCGGTGCTGTGTCGTGGTCGATACTCGGGAGCTCTGGGGTCCATTCCCGAGTTCCTTGGAGGTAGGGTCCATTGATCAGATGGTCGAGAGTGGGGCATAGCCACACTGGGATTGGGCTCCCAGCCAAGCGGAGTTCTCACAATGCTGGAAGGTTGGCTCATGGGGAGGTTCTGGAGCCTTCCCTCCAAGTTGCCAATCCTCTCAGACATATCTCGCATTAACGCCACGAGGGTGTCACTGGAGTGGGTGGAAGGTGCGGGTGTAACCTCGGCCGCGACAACTGCAGCAGGAACTTCACCGCCCACGGTTCCTTGCAAGTCCATCAGTGATTGGGGTGGTTCGGCATCTGGGACCCTTTTCGCCACTGCTCCACGCGTTGGGCGGGGCATTCCGAGGGGGAAGTCTACGCCTGTCCACTCTATGGGTCGCCGGCATAGTGGGCAAAGCTCGGACGTGAGGAGGAGCTGTTGGACACAGGCACGATGGAACAGGTGTCCACACTCCAATCGCACGCTGTGTACGCCCTCCACTACGTCTTCAAAGCAGATCCCGCAGTTAGCTGGTTGGACCATTTTGGATCTGGTCTAACGCTTATCTGGGGTCCGCTTCGTTGTCATGTTTGTTTTTGCTGTGTGTGGTTAGTGCTAGTATTACTTAAAAAAATATAAAATATCATTATTCCTAATATATAAGTGGACAAAACTTACGACTAAATTAGTGGCCGATAGTGGCGAGCTATTTTGTAACTATATAAGAGGAAAAAAAGGTGAATCTATTGGTTCAACACTTTCCTTTCCAATAGTCGACTCCTCCAAAGGGAAATGAGAGTGCGAAGTAGTCTGCCGAAGAAAGGGTGCTTTCGGCCGATTTACTCGAATTAATCCCCTAAACCCACATACATTACAAAACTGTCTCTAAACTACGTTAACTGACTCGACGAGACAAGTGGTAGAGCTACCGTAATGGTTTTGTACGCAGTCAAAATTCCCGACGCGTGGAAGCATTCCGGGCTTCACAACTCCAGCATACGCCGCCGAACGTTGAACCGATACCTCTCGTCTATCACGCATACGAAATAGGTAGAATCCTTCCACGACATAAAGGCAAGGTAGCCTTCTATTTTCTTGAGAGTCCAGGCCGACAGAAAAAACCCCATCTGGCTGACAGTTCCATCAAGAAAATAGAAGGTCCTTACAGGGGTTAGCCTGGGACAACACATCGGAAGGATTCTGTCGCGAAAAAAAAATCAAACAAAGGAGAGCGGAAGCTACAACTCACGTGAAGCGACTGCTAGTGTGTATCACACAACTCCACTGCTCCTGTTTGTGAGGCTCGAGTACCAAAGTACCTCACATCCTCCGTAAAGGACCAACTCGTCAGTAGACGCGAATCTTTTATCCCCTTAAGATGTTTTGGCCCCACGTTGGGCACCATTTGTAATGATTTTCATGTCACGTCTGCGTCCGAACGAGGAACCGACCTCTCATCGGTTCTAGACGTTAAGTCGGAGTAGTGTCAAGGGATGATACCCACCGGTCAACCAATCCGTGCACCGTAACCCATTCACGCGGTGGCTGCTTGTCGGCCAGCTAGATCGGAGAGGATTTCGGTCGCGGGTCTCCGAATGGGTTACGCTCATTTACAATATTCAGCCACCAATACATGCCCGTTTTCAAACGGGTCACAAAACAAAACCATACGGAGAGGAAACCTACTTTACGTTACTCCATATTTCTTCCTATAACCAGTCAAAGGACAAAGATCTAATCTTTACTTCCCACAGGGAGAAAGCCGGTCGACAAGAACATTCTTGGAGGCTAGCATTCTTTGGGGAGTGCCGCCCCCACGGACCCGAGGATATGGGGGGTGCCGTGAGGTTCCCTCTTATTGTATCTGGATTACGCTTTGGACAACGAACTGGAATTGACGCTTTGGGCTGGCGGATGTGATGGTTTGGACCTAGTTGCTTTGCACAGTAGCGCCGAGGTGAAACTCGTGTGTGAACGGCTCCAATTCAACTATCATACCGTCTCCGTCCCGGTAAAACCTTGGCAGGCCTCGGAGTACGTTCGAAGTTCGCACCATTGGGTTGGTGGTGTAGGTTCGGTTGAGACGGACTCCCGATTAGCGCTGGTCTGGCTCTGAGCACTTGTCCCCATAAGGGCTTGTGCCAACCCTCGCATGGCCTCCCTGCTCTGCAAAGATAACCATGGGACCAAAAAGGCGACTACACACACGAACGGAGATAGCGGCTCCGAGGGGGGACCCAATAAAATGGAGCAAACAAATGAAACCACAAGCAAACAGGACGCTAGCACGGAGAACCCTTTCAGGCAAAAACCGCTGTTGGCAAGAACACCGATAAAACAAGTCACCGATTGCGGGGGGAGGCAGCAAACCCCAGAAACACTGTTAAAGTCAACACCACAGGTTAAATCATCGGAGACAGACCACAGACGGACTAACGAACGAAAGAAGGCAGAGTGCGTTGTGCAACCTGGCATCATTGCAGCCTTTGGGCGCAGTAGAAGGACTATGCGCACCCCGGAGCGCCCAGTGCAAGACGTACACAATCCAGATCAAGTTGCGACACCAACGGAGGCCAGTGTAAGACTGGGGGAGGGAGAAGTTTTGCCGTTGGCCGACACCACTTCAAACGCGATCCAAGCGATAGAAGCAAAAGGGCTAGGAAACGGGGGCCTCTCCCAAGAGGTGGCGCCAAATAACACAATCGCCCTTGACCGCGCCGAAGAGGAGCGGCTTACTCGGAAAGCGGGGAATATCGTCAAACAACTGAGGGCTGCCTGCGAAGTGCAGAAAAACATAGGCAAGAGTGTCAAGAATGGCATTCTTGAACTGGAGGAGCTTTTTGGCCGCATAACGCACTACAGGCGGAGGTGGCTTGCAGCCGAGAAGCACCAAAAAGACACGCTCTCCCTCGAGGCATCAGTGGGTCCTAGCAGCAGCAAAAGAATGGCCGGTAGCCCAATCGAAGGCGACTGTGAGAAAAGGAGGAAGGATGAGACCATAAACGAAGTTGACACTCCAGGCGAGGAGTTTCATGTGGTGCGAAACAAGGCAGCGAAAAAAGCGGCCAAAAAGCTGCTCCTAGAAAAAAAAAAGACAAAGAGCTCAACCACGAAGAGAACAAGGAGCCCCCCGCTATACCGCAGAAAACAAAAAGCAAACCGCGGCACAAACCCTTGCGAGAGGCACTGCTTATTAAACCCACTAAGGGCCGAACCTACGCAGATGTCCTCCGTGAAATTAAAGGAGCGGTCAAGCCAGACGACACCAAAACTGCCATCAAAGCAGTTCGACCAACCCGGACCGGTGGCTTGCTGGTGGAATTCGGGCCAGAGGCCACAAACAAAGATGCATTCTGTGACGCGGTTCAAAAGGTTCTTGGAGATGCGGCAACGGTTGCCTCGCTCGAACCAATGGCCACCCTGGAAATCAGGGACCTCGACTGCGTCACGGACAAAGCTGAAGTAGAGGATGCCATTAGGAGGGAGTTCCCCAGCTTAAGTGAAGTCAAGGCAAGATTGACGCGTGAAAACACAAGGGGGCAACGCATGGCTATTGTCGAACTAGCTGATAAAGACGCCCAGCAAATCCTGGCGAAGGGCAAAATTAAGATAGGTTGGGTGATCTGCAGGATACGGAGAAGAGCGATCCCTATCCGCTGCTTCAGATGCCTCGAATACGGACACACCGCGTATGGCTGTAGGGGACCCGACAGGAGATCTCTGTGCTACAAATGTGGTGAAACGGGGCACAAAAGGAAGGAGTGCACGAACGAGGCAAAATGCATTCTTTGCAAGGACGCTAAGCTAGCACCCGGCGACCTCAAACATGAGCCGGGGACAGGGAGATGCCGGGTTTTCAAGGAGGCCCTAACTAAAGCCAAATCGATACTCAAATGATCCGTATCCTGCAGGTCAATTTGCACCGAAGCACAAACGCCCAGGACCTACTTGAGCAGTTTGCGAGGGATAAGAAAGCTGACCTCCTGTTGCTGAGCGAGCAACATCATAACAAGGACTCGCAAGCGTGGTACCCTGACAAAACTGGTACCTCGGCCATCTGGGTTCGAGACAGCGCCCGCCTTCAGGTGCAGGGCCATGGACGCGGGGATGGTTTTGTGTGGGTGCGGTGTTCAGGGATAACATATTTCAGTGTTTATCTGACGCCTAACGAGGCAATGCGATCCTTTCGAACCAAACTCGATGCCCTGGAGGACGCTGTCTCGAACACAGAGGGCCACATACTGGTCGGGGGAGACTTCAACGCTAGAGCCATTGAATGGGGTATGCCACAATCCGACCCAAGGGGAAAGCAAATCTTGGACATGGCGGCCAGAACAGCGCTTTTTGTCCTAAATACTGGTAACACCCCTACTTTCCGCCGCTGGGGTTGCGTAGGAACCATACCCGATGTGACACTCGCTTCGGAGTCCCTGGTACCTAGAGTACACAACTGGCGAGTACTAGAGGACTACTCGGCTAGTGATCACCAGTATATAGCTGTTGAGATTCACGACGGTGCCACTCTGCGTGCATATGCCCAAACTTCAATCCTCGGATGGAGGACTGGGAGGATGGCCGTCGAGAAGTTCACTGACGCGCTTACGGCAGGCGCACCGTTGCTGGGAGCTCCGCCAGGGAGTGGAGGGCCTACAGCCAAGGACTTGGTGAACTCAACTATGAGTACCATCATAGCTGCTTGCGAGTCTTCCATGCCCCGCCGGAGACCCCGACATGGTAAGCCTCCAGTATACTGGTGGTCAAACGAGATCGCCGAACAAAGAAGCGAGTGTCACAAACTTCGGCGAGAGGCCCAGCGGGCGCGAACACGGGAGGAGGCAGACACTAGGCTAGCAGCATACAGGTCCGGCAGGAAATATCTTCGCAGGCTTATTAACAAGAGCAAGGCCCGATGCTGGCAAGACCTCGTGGACGATGTAAATAGGGATCCGTGGGGCCTTGGCTACAAGCTGGTCATGGGGAAACTTGGTGCCCTACGGAAGCCTTGTATACATGACGCGGAAAAGATGGACGCGATAGTGCGGGGACTCTTCCCCGCCCATCCCGTCCGTGTTGACGCTGTCCATGGTGAAACAGCAGTCGAGTGCCCACTCTTCACACAGCTGGAACTGGAGGAGGCAGTCCTCTCCCTGAAGGCAAGGAAGGCTCCAGGTCCAGATGGTGTTCCAGCTGAGGTTTTGCAGCTCGTCTTTCACCATTGTCCTGACTTGCTGCTCAGCACATTCAACGCTTGCCTACGGGACGGGGTTTTCCCGGTACGATGGAAGGTGACGAGGCTCGTGCTGGTCAGCAAGGGGAAGGGAAATCCCGAATCGCCGTCTGCATACCGCCCGTTATGCATGCTAGACACGGCTGGGAAAGTGCTAGAGAAACTCATCAAGGGAAGACTCACTGACGCGATTCGTGCTGCTGGGGACCTATCTCCTCGGCAGTACGGCTTTAGAGCAGGACGTTCTACCATTGATGCGATTGCAGAGGTGGTGAACGCGGTCCAAAAGGCAGAGGCATATAGTCGCACCAAGCGACGGATCGTCCTGTTGGTGACACTCGACGTCAGGAATGCCTTCAACTCCGCTAGATGGGTGGATATTCTGGATACGCTGGAAAACTCTTTTCAAGTTCCAGAATATCTAATGCGGCTTTTGAGGAACTACCTAAAAGACCGAAGCCTGCTCTACGACACGACACAGGGCCAGCGAAGGATGGCGGTTACATCGGGTGTTGCCCAGGGATCTATCCTTGGTCCGGACCTGTGGAACGTGTCTTACGACGGGCTACTGAGACTTGAGATGCCAGATGAGTCGCGCTTGGTCGGCTATGCGGATGATGTTGCGGCTCTGGTCGCCGGACGCACCGTTGAACAAGCGCAACTTAGGCTGGGTATGCTAATGCGCCGAGTGAGGGACTGGATGACTACTCGCGGGCTCAGTCTAGCACTGGAGAAAACCGAAGTGGTCATCTTGACAAAAAAGAGAATCCCTAGAGTAAGGATGATCAGTATTGGAGATATACAGATCGAATCGAAGCCAGCGGTGAAGTACCTGGGGCTACTGATCGACTCGAAGATGAGTTTCTCTGAGCAAATCAGGGCAACGGCTGAGAAGGCTGCTTCGGGAATATCGGCCCTGAGTGGACTTATGGCCAACGTAGGGGGACCCAGCCCATCAAGAAGACGCCTCTTGATGAGTGCTGTAGGGTCAGTGCTACTGTACGGAGCAGAGGTATGGGGCGACGCTCTCAGCAAGGAGGTATACCGAAAACGATTGGCACAGGTACAGAGAAGAGGAGCACTGAGAATTGCATCTTCGTATCCGACAGTCTCCGACTCGGCGGTGAGAGTGATTGCAGGCGTGATACCTGTCGCCCTCCTTGCTAGAGAGCGCCGCGCTATCTACTTGCGCCGAAACGAGGATGCGAGGGAGATGGTTGTCCGCGAGGAGAGACCACGCTCGCTCAACGATTGGCAGCAGTCTTGGAGGAATTGCACGAAGGGAAGGTGGACTGCGTGCCTCATCCCGGATGTGAGACCGTGGCTAAATCGAAAGCATGGTGAGACTGACTTCTATCTGACCCAGCTTTTGAGCGGGCACGGGTGTTTTCAGTCTTACCTGCACAAGATCGGCAAGTCACGGTCTCCCGATTGTCGGTTTTGCCCAGGAGAGGAGGACAATGCCTGTCACACATTTTTTGCGTGTACCAAATGGGCCAGGCTGCGAAGGGAACTCTACAGGGAGACGGGAGAGCTCACCCCGGATAATATAGTTGCGGTGATGCTCGAATCGGTTGACAAATGGATCCAGGTGGCACATTATGCTCGGGCAGTCCTAAAATATAAAAGGGACTCACAGCAGCCAGAGGCGCTGGGGCTGGGGGATCGCTCTTCTGGCAATTCCTCTTCCCCCCTCCCCTCCCGCTAGGAAAGGGACTCCCCAGCTTGAAGGCGCCCCACGGCGTAACAAAACGAGACCTGGCCCGAAGTAATGTGTCAAACGGTTCCAGGCTAGGTTCTCAGATTGACAGGGGAGGTGTTTAGTGGGTAGTCCAAAGGTATCCTCCATGGGAGTCCCACACTGCCAGACTCGGCGGGCATAAATGCCTTCACCTCCCTACCACAAAAAAAAAAAAAAAAAGTCTTTACTTCGCGTTTCCGAATTTCCGACGCGGTACCGAAAAATATAGAACGTTAACTTAACCCGACGAACGCTACGCTAGTAAAAAAAAGCAAAACAACAAAGGTACCGCGTACCGCGCGCGACGCGAAACCAACCTCAGCGGATTTTCTCAAACCCTACCCTCGCGACGGCATACCTACCCTGCACCTCATTTCCCGCTGAAAAGAAGAACCACTGGAAAGGAAAGTCGTGTTGTTATTTAGCAATTCATGTTGTTATATATCTGTTTAGTCGAAAAATAAATCGTTTTCCTGCCACAAATGCTTTAAATATCATAAAATTAATGTTCGGCAATTTTTTCGCATTTATAACTGTGTGTGCTTCGAGACTTGCGCTATCGAAAGTATGCAGTTAGTCGTTTCCAATCAATTAATTTTCATTCGTTTCGAAATAAAATTTTTTTTTCCAATTTCAAATTATACTATTGCTGTTTTGTCATATAGCAATCCGCAATTTTGATAATCAAATTTTTAACACAAAAATATGTGTATATAAGCGCGTTCACGAAGAATTTCCCTATTAGGAATATTCATTTCAATTATCTACTAATGCAAATTAAATATTGGTTTGCTTCTTTCATTGACTGATTTTGTCGTGTGTGTTTGTAACGTATAACTAACGCTAAACAAGTCTCTAATTTCCCTACATTCTAACTAACGATTCCTTCGATACAATATAAATTTCTAACTAAGGTATTCTACTAAAAGTAATAGTACGAGTATATCTCTTTTTTTCCTACAGTTTGATAATCAGTTTGTATTAAATTGCATTATTTTTTTAGCACTCATTTACATCAACTATAAAAACAAATTAATAAAATCGTATCTCAGTCTACATGAGTTTCTTCTAAAAGCAACCAAAATAAGGAGAATTCAAACACAAAAAGTGTTTCTGATAAATGTCATCTCTCGTATGAATTGGAAGTAAATGTTCTACATTTTAATGTCTTTAATTTATAGTTATGCCTAAAATCAATGAAAGTACGATTTTCTGTCGTTTTTTTGATTATCTAGATAGCATTCTGTCATATAAAATTAATTAACCTCTATAATCTAATGTTTCAAATGAAATTGGTATGCATTTATTCATATGATTAAGAACTAACCGGTGAAATTTTTAATGAACATTTCATATTTGGAATAACTACATGCTTTCTTTCGAGTAAATAAAAATGGTTTCATATTTTATGTATAGTTATGTTTAAACAATAAGTTAATATATTGCTTGTAGTAAGAGTTTAAATGTGTTGATGTGCGACATCAACAGGCGATAGCGTAAATACACGCCTAAACTTACGATGCTGAAACTATTCCTGTAAGCAAATATAATCTCCTTTATTTCGTTTTTTGATTTTACTTATCCGACAGTTGAAATTGTTCTTATTCTAAGGGCATTCATTCGGAACTTTCGCGCATTTTTTTCACAGGACATTCATCTGCATTCGTTTCATATTTGTTTACGAGAGCGTATTTAGGAAGCCATTTAGCCAGTTGCTCTTCGAAAAATTGTTCTAGATAACGGGCATGCGCATATGTTTTGGAATCCTCCGGATAATATAAGTATATAGTTTTGGACAACAATCGAACGTCAGCTACAAATGTGGCAATGTCTTTGTAGTGATTCGAACTTGATGGATCCAAACGAGTTCGGATAACATCTAGCGACAAAGGGTGACAAATTATTTCATAATATGCAGTGTGTGTTGCAGGTTCTGGCTTTCTAAATGGTAAACTTTGTTCGTATTGGAAGTATAATTCTAAACGTATCCTCTGTATAATCTTTAATTCATGTGCGCCAAGTTCTCCTGCATTATGTCTTTCACATTCAGCTGAACTTGCCAGTTCCGCTAAATTAAGACATAACAAACCTTGCCACGTTTCACTTTCATCTGGTAAGGAACTTATAGCTGGTATGAGACAATTTTGGTGAAATACCTTTGGATATTTATCGCAACACATCAATTCATCACCATCCAAACAAACTGCACACCAATCTTCATTTGGATCGTCTTTCTGGTCAGCTTTCTCTTCAGCAACATTCGCAATATCTGCTGAACTATGGACTTGTGGCGATGTCGTCTTATTCCTACCTTCCGGAAGAACTTGTACTCCATTCGAATCTAATTTTGCTATTATTGCCATCAAATCATTTATTGAATCGTCTCGAACTTTATCAATTGGTTCCGTAAAATCTTTTGAGGTATCCTTTGTACTTGGACTTTTAATATTTATTATTTTAACACTAACCTGATCCGATGCTTGATCCAACGATCGTACTGACAACGAAAGATGATCCAAAATTTCAATATCTGAATCCGAGTCCCACTGCTCTAGGTCGATATTGTCCTGACCTTGACCGTATGCTTCTGTATATTTGCAAAAGCCTTTTGGCAGCAACACTTTCGCCTTCTCGATTCCTTTCCTTTGTGCATTCCTTTCGCGCTTGAAATCCTCGAAATCCCCGGGACAGATGCTTGTTGGCACCGCTTTGGCTGCATATACCGTATTTGAAGCGGCGCTCGATGTTCTGTCTGGATTAGCCTGCCCCTCGAATCTTCACGCTCACCTTCGAGTTGTACACTGGGTTCGGGAAAATAAATGGGAAGTGTATTAAGTGTATGACGTCGGTATACTCATTCGAGTTGACAATACTCACCATCATTTGGTTGAGTTGAATTTGCCTGAACTGTCGGCACACTCCGGGACTTCCTCATGGGTGGCGGCCACTACCTCCACACTTCACTTCCATGTGGCTGTCAAATTCTGTTGGCATCCCACGACGAAATTGATGTGGGATGTGCACTGGTCGCAACCAACGTGAAATGACAAGCCACCTAGCAGCAAAGTGTGTTAGTAGTGGTCACCAGCGGCGTCGCATGATTCATTACAATATATATACATATATATATATATATATATATATATATATATATATATATATATATATATATATATATATATATATATATATATATATGTATTTATATATATATATACATATATATATATATATATATATATATATATATATGGATATATATATATATATATATATATATATATATATATATATATATATATATCTACAGGGTGTGGCGCCAAAATCCGGACAAGTTAAACATTATATTGAAAAATAATTTTTATTACAAAAATGGGAAAGTTTAGAATTGTTTCTTTTTCTAAATTGTTTGTGGATCTTGGATAGCCGAAGAATCGAATGATTCCTGTGGCTGAGCGCCCAGTGCGAACACTTTCAATAATTGCGGCTCTTCGATTATATTCTGCACTTGGCTTCAACATTGTGACTTTTTCGAGGTTATGAACGTTCAACACACGCGTTAAACTATTTGCACGCGAATCGCTACCTCTCGAAACCTTATAGAATGGGGGGAAATTTAAATTGAATTTTGTCCGGACTTTGGCGCCGCACCCTGTATATATATACATATATAAATATAGATTTAAATATATATATGTATATATATATATATATATATATATATATATATATATATATATATATATATATATTTGTATGTATGTATATATATATACATATATATATATACGAGTATATATATATTTTATATGTATAAATATATATATATATATATATATATATATATATATATATATATATATATATATATATATATATAGGCTGGAGTAGTATACTTGACGTCCGTGGATACCGAGGAGCCAATTGTTACTCAGATCATTACTTGATCAAATTAAACTATCGATGTCGTATGTCAAAGGAATATTCAACGAAGACCAGCCCGCTACAAAAAAATTGACATCGAACGCTCCAAACGGCGGCTGTGGCCAAAAATTTCAATGAGACATCCAACAACCAGCTGGCACCCATCTTATCAGACGCATCGCTAAAGACGAGCAACGAGCTCTGGATGGAAGTGAAAGCGGCTATCAGGACCGTGGCGGAACAGACGATCGGACTTCTAGCCCGCCGCAAGAGAAATGATTGGTTCGATGATGAGTGCCAAAATACGTTAGATAAAAAGAATCAGGCATACAAAGAATAGGTAGGTAGGAAAACCAGAACGAAGAGTGAACACTATGAAAATCTCAGAAGAGTAGCGAATAAGATAATTAGGATTAAGAAAAGAAAACACTATGACGACCAATTGAGAAGTATAGATGTAAGTTTAGCGAGCAATAACACAAGACAAGCATACAAAGTAGTGAAAAGCCTGAAACGTGGTTATCAGCCCAAAACCACGCTCTGTTGTTATGACACTGGCAATATAATCGCTGATGAAATCAAGATTAAGGAAAGATGGGCATCATATATCAAGAGCCTCCTTAATCCTCCACAAAGCTCCAGAACATCGGAGCCTATAGATGTTTGCGGAGAGCTTCCATTGGCCCCTTCAACTCTGGATCAAAATTGTTGCATTATCAAGGCCCAAAAGAATAATAAAGCACCGGGCATCAATGAGACTCCAGTGGAGCTCATCAAATATGCTGGCAGTAGTGTTTATCAAGCTATTCACAAAGTCACCCAGTACATTTGGCAACAAGAACATATGCCAAAAGAGTGGAGCCAATCAATTATATTCCCTATCCACAAAAAAGGTGACAAGCTACAGTGCGAAAATTATAGAGGCATATCACTACTTTGTACGGCGTACAAAATATTTTCTAAAATCTTAGAAAATAAAATCGGATCATACACCAACAGTATTATTGGGGAGTATCAAGGTCGATCTAGGGCAGGTAGATCAACAACAGACCAATTGTTCACAGTCAAGCAGGTACTTGAAAAATGCTGGGAGTTCAACATAGACGTACATCAAATTTTCGTTGACTTCAAGCAAGCATACGTCAGTATTGATTGTAACGTACTGTACCAAATAATGGTTGGGTTTGGCATCCCAGCTAAATAAGTCCGTCTTACCAAAATGATAAT
>OZ017739.1:240385209-240400209 GCA_963969285.1 Odontomyia ornata
TTTATTTCCTCACTAATTTGACAAGATGGAAATTTGCGATTTGCCGAGAGAAAAGAAATGACAATTTTTACAGAAAGGCTTCGGCGTCCTTAAAATTCTCGCGAAATTTCTTGGACTCATAATAACTATCCACAACGAAAGGATTGAATCAATTATCTGTTTTGAAATAGGGCATCCACAACACAAACTAAAAATTCGTGCTATTATATTCTGAATGAATGAATAAGTGAAGCAAATCCAAAACATATAAACTGTTTCAAAACTTAATGGCACCAAGATGTCTCTATATGTTTACAAAATGAAGAGAAAACAAGAAGCAAAAAAAAACAAAATAACTAAAATTTAAAGTGCGCTTTAAAAATCGCATTTTTGTTCACTCACCTTCGTCATTGAATGACATAAGTAAGAAGAAAGATTAGCAACAAAAAAATAATCACATGAATTACTAAAGAAATAACTAGCGAAGAGATAAATAGAAACTCTTACCAAAATTCGTGTAAATTAAATCTTAAAAAAATTTTTTTTAAATAAGTACATCATAAAAAAATTTAAAAATCAGTTAGAACACATATAAAGGCGTCATGATGGCTTTTTTTAGGTCTTTGTAAAAAATTTTTTTACAAAGACCTACTAGTTTCGCGACATGTCTGTCCGTCTGTCCGTCCGTCCGTCCGTCTGTCCGTCTGTCCGTCTGTGTGTCTGTCCGTGCGTCACAGCTAATTTCCTCAGAAACTATAGAAGCTAGAATGTTCAAACTTTGTGAAAAGATCAGAAGTGATGGTATCTCAAAACTTAAGGCCCTGACAAAAATTTGAAAAATGTTTAAGGGGGGTCCCCCCTATAAACGAATTGGCCCTTAAAATTTTTTTTTAATCAAAGGTAGTCGAGTGGGGTATCAAATGAAAGGTCTTGATTAGAACTTTTAGAATCTGAAATAAAAAAATCATTTGATGAATTAGGGGGTCCACGGGAAGGCAAAATGTACCCAAAATTTGTGTCCCCCCCTCCCCCCCCTCGCGATTGGACACCTTTCGGCCGAAAAATCTGAAAATTATCACGAATGTCGACCTTTATGAGTACAAGGGCAACAAATACCTTAGAAATCGAAATTCGCTCAACTTTGTTAATAATAGTATGATTTGTAGAATTTACATTTTTGCCCATAAAATCAAAACGGTACCTTCAAACTTCTTGAAATTTTATAGACTGATATAAGATATATATGTTCACAAAATTTAATTGAGATTGAATCATAATCAAGTGAGTTATAGCCATTTCAATTAAATGGAATTACAACAACGATAACACGTGTTTATGGTTCATATAGGGTTTTCCAATTAGAGGTGTTATTTTGATATTATAAGAAAAATGCCATTTTTATAATAAATGATCGGATGTTTAGTGCATAATAAAGAAGAAGATATGCCGTTAATAGCAATAACTAACATTGGGCAAATAACCCCGACGACACGCTTACAGGACCATATCCTCTTCATGAAATTTTCCATAACCAAATCGCAAAGTGGCTGCCCTATGTCCTCGATAGCCTCACGAATTTCATCTTTGAGATCTTGAATTGACGCTGGGCTATTGGCATAGGCCTTCTTTGTCACGTGGCTCCAAAGGAAGAAGTCGCAAGGTGTTAAATCAGAAGATCTATTTAAAATAACACCTCTTATTGGAAAACCCTATATATATTTAAAATTGACTTAGGCACTTTATTTTCTTTCAATTTTCATGAAAATTTAAGGAATAGTGTTTAACTTGAACATGTTCAATCGGCCGAGCATCCAGAAAAATTATTTAAGCTAGATTAAAATGGCGGCTGCGCTGTGCTTATGAAAGAAACTGTGCATCTCTTGTATAAATTTGAACGATTTCATATCTAAGTACTGGATGAATAATTCAAGTTATCGATTCACGCCATTAGAAAACTTGCTTCTAACCCTAGGATGTTTACAAAGATCTTCTGGTAGGAGCACTCTCCTGCTTACTCAACTTGTTTTATAATGCCTTCAAAGAGTCCGAAATACATAGCGTTAAATTTTGAAGAATAATGACAATTTGAAGAGAGTTCCTTAAAAATTTTCAAACGATATAGGAGAGTTGCAATTGATATTATTATTGCATATGCAGCTCCTTAGAGCGTAATGAAAGTAGAATGCGTTCATGTAATACGTGGGCCAACTATGAATGTTCAAGTAGAATAGTCATAAATCAAATTAAGTTCATTAATTCATCACAATCCCCTAGTACACAACATATAGGTGTAGCTTTAATTTCATTCAGTGGTATTTTATATGAAAATATTAATTTCATCATACTCTTACGATTCACTTTTTTCTATCCCACTACACCCTAACATTTTTTTAAATTTAATAATTTGCTTCACTACCCTAACTACTCAATACTTACAAGAAAAAAAAAAAAACAAAAATTACCATCCAAGAAAACAACTACTATACGATTGTCAGTTAAGTTTTACATTCAAATATTTAAACCGCAGAAATCAATGAAAGAATAAAATATTATACCAATTATAACCAATAGCAATCAGCACGTTCAGCTTTTTTTTCCATAACCCAAAACATTTCGCAAAAAAATCATGGGCTGACACTCTATACTGGTAATTGTTAGTAAGTTCGTTTAATATAAGAGAAAGTTAAAATAGTTTAAGGAATTATTGGAATAGCATTGAATAAATTGAACCAATTAAAAAGCATCCTTTAAATTATTGTAACTTTTAAAATAAACTGTATCACCTACCGTAGAAGATTTAAAGTTAAATTGAAATATCAGTCACTAAAATATATTTTTTAACATGTTAATTTTTATCTCGAGATGAAATTTGATTAAAAATTTTTTTTTCTAAGTGATAAATGAATTGTCTAGAAAAATGAAACAACATGAATTGCTAAACAGTAATAACGACTTTCCTTTCCAGTGGTTCCTTTCTTTCAGCGGGAAATAGAGTGCATGGTAAGTATGCCGTCGCGAGGGTAGGGTTTGAAAAAATCCGCTGAGGTCGGTTTCGTGTCGCGCGCGGTACGCGGTACCTTGCTTCATTTTGGTTTTTCTTTAGCGTAGTTTTTTTTTCGGATTTATGTTAACGTGGTATATTTTTCGGTATCGCGTCGGAAATTCGGGAACGTGAAGTAAAGATTAGATTTTTGTCCTTTGACTGATTGATGAAGAAATACGAAGTAACGTAGAGTAGGTTTCTTCTCCGTATGATTGTATTTTGTGACGCGTTTGAAAACGGGCATGTATTGGTGGCTGAAGATTGCAAATGAGCGTAATCCATTCGGAGACCCGCTACCAAGATCCTCTCCGATCTAGCTGGCCGACAAGCAGCCACCGCGTGAATGGATTACGGTGCACGGATTGGTTGACCGGTTGGTACCATCCGTTGGCACTACTCAGACTTAACGTCTAGAACCGATGAGAGGTCGGTTCCTCGTTCGGACGTAGAAATTAAAATCATAACAAATGGCACCCAACGCGGGGCCCAAAACATCCTAAGGGGATAAAAGATACGCGTCTTCTAACGAGTTGGTCCTGTACGGAGGATGTAAGGTACTTTGGTGCTCGAGCCTCATAAACAGGAGCAGTGGAGTTGTGTGATACACACTAGCAGTCGATCCACGTGAGTTGTAGCTTCCGCTCTCCTTTGTTTGATTTTTTTTTCGCGACAGAGTCCTTCCGATGTGTTGTCCCAGGTTAACCCCTGTAAGGACCTTCTATTTTCTTGATGGAACTGTCAGCCAGATGGGGTTTCTCCTGTCGGCCTGGACTCTCAAGAAAATAGAAGTCTACCTTGCCTTTATGTCGCGGAAGGATTCTACACATTTCGTATGCGGTTCAACGTTCGGTGGCGTATGCTGGAGTTGCGAAGCCCGGAATGCTTCCACGCGTCGGGAATTTTGACCGCGTACTAAGCTGTTACGGTAGCTCTACAACTTGTCTCGTCGAGTCATTTAACGTAGGTTTGAGACGATTTTTTGTAATGTATGGGGGTACGGGGTTAATTTTTGTAAATCGACCGAAAGTACCCTTTCTTCGGCAGACTACCACGCACTCTTGTTTTCCTTTGGAGGAGTCGACTGCTAGAAAGGAAAGTGTGTATCAAATAATTTTTTTTTTCCATTTTACATAAGTAGCTCGCCACTATCGGCCACTAATTTATTCATGAGGTTTTTTTTCATATTAGAGTGTTACTTTTTTTTCTTTCAGTTCGACTTAGTGTCACCACCCAGATTAAAACAAACATGGCAGCGAAGCGGACCCCAGATAAGCGTTGGACCAGATCCGAAACGGTCCAACCAGCTAACTGCGGGATCTGCTTTGAAGACGTAGTGGAGGGCGTACACAGCGTGCGATTGGAGTGCGGACAACTTATCCTAACGTCCGAGCTTTGCCCACTATGCCGGCGACCCATAGATCGGACCGCCGTAGACTTTCCCCTCGGAACGCCCGTCGCCACGCGTGGAGCAGTGGGAAAAATTACGACGGATGTCACCTTTAAGGGAGTAACTAAACCTCTGGAATTTTACATCATACCTCAATTAACCCAGAATCTTTATCTAGGGGTGGATTTCGTTCGCAAATTTAACTTGGTCCCGGCACTGTTTTCCGGCACGATCCTGGAGTCCGTCACCACTGTTCCTGCCCAAACTTAAACCACTCACTTATTACGACATACACTGGATGGGAATCAACAACTGCGACTTGACTCGGCTATATCGGCTTTTTCATCGCATGAGAAGGAAGGTCTTGGGCGGACGGCACTGGTGTTACACACTATAGATGTGGGGGATGCTAAATCCATAAAACAGAGACATTTTGCCATATCTCCGGCGAAGGAAAAGTTGTTATATGCCGAAGTTGATCGAATGCTAGCATTAGGCGCGATCGAAGAATCGCAGAGCGCGTGGGCTTCCCCGATCAACTTAGTTGTCAAACCAAACAAGGTCCGGCTATGCTTAGATGCCAGACGCTTGAACGCCGTCACTGTCAAAGACGCATACCCTCTACCGTTGATTGAAGGCATTTTGAGTCGGTTGCCTAAAGCCCACTTCATCACGAGCTTAGACCTCAAGGACGCCTTCTGGCAAATTCCTTTAGAACCTGGCTCAAAGAAGAAAACAACCTTCATAGTCCCAGGTCGGCCCCTGTATCAATTCGTGATCATGCCATCCGGATTGTGCAATGCCCCTCAAACAATGACGCGCCTTATGGATAAGGTGATACCACCTCATTTACAGCACCAAGGTTTCGTGTACTTGGACGATCTGCTGCTTATAACCGAGACCTTTAACGAACACATCGACCTGCTGCAGGAGGGCTCTACACAAACGGAGGGCAGGGTTAACCATCAACATACAGAAGAGTCAGTTCGTGATGACGGAGGTGAAGTATTTGGTTCACATCATTGGGCATGGCAATATCAAAACCGACCCGGACAAGACTCAAGCAATTGACGTTTTCCCATTACCCAAGACCACCAAGCAATTACACCGATTCCTAGGCTTATGCGGATGGTACCAGCGTTTCGTGCGTGACTATGCCACCATTACCACTCCTTTGACCGACATGCTGCGTAAGGGACGTAAGTTCGTCTGGGAAGGGCCTAGCTTGCGAGCCTTTGAAGAGCTAAAGAAGAGTCTGAAAACAGCCCCCGTACTGCACAGCTCAGACTTTGACAAACCGTTCTCAATCCATTGTGACGCGAGTCAACATAGGGTGGGAGCAATCTCAGTCCAGGTTGCACAAGACGGTGAGGAGAGACCTATAGCCTTCACGTCACACAAGCTGAACCAGGCCCAGCGGAACTACACGATCTCGGAGCAGGAATGCCTGGCGGCTGTGCTGGCAGTGAAACGTTATCGAGCATATGTAGAAGGACATCCCTTTGAAATCGTCACTGATCATTTTTTTTTTTTTGTTTTTTTTTTAACCTCCATTCCCTTCCACTCTCTCCATCACACTTTCTTCGTCGCACTACGCTCGTGCGATCTGCACTTCACATTTCGTCGTTTCCTCAGGTGTGCCACCCAGGCAATGTATAACACATCGGTATAAGGGGGCACACAAAAATATGTGAAGTCCTCCGGTTAATCTTGTCTTGTCCATATCGTGATCAGCTCTCAGAGATAAAAAAACAAAATTATAAATTCGACGCAGTAAAAAAACTCTGAGTTAAAAGAATAGCTGTCTCTTCAAGCATCTCGACGATAGGGTCAACAATGCCCTAAGATGCTATGTTGAAATTACTGGACTGATATTATAATAATAGTAGGTGTTTCTCGAGGCATCTCGAAGATAGGATCAATAATTGACCTAAGATGCTATGTTGAAAGTTTCTGCACTGAGATTCAATCGTTATTCATTAAATAGTTCCTAAGTCTTTTCTTGAAAACCATAAGAGAATTCGCTTCTTTAACTGATTCTGGAAGATTGTTGTATATACGAAGGGCGTCATTTGTAGCATCGTTCTTCAGGCGATCTGTCCTTGCAAAAGGAATTACAAATTGGTTTGCGTTCCTAGTACTGTATTGATTCTTTTGTGAGACTTTAATAAATGGTGTTTGTGACGACAAGCTGAGATTTAAACTTTTGAAGATAAACTTGGCTTTCTCCATTTTAATGATTTGGTTAAAAGTTAATGCGTTATATGATTGATACACTATGTTTGTTGGTGTGAGCGTTGGGAGATTATGTATATTTTTATACGCCTTGGTTAATATCCTGGAAATTATATTTAGGTGTTGCTTTGAGGACTGACTCCAAATTACCACTCCGTAATGTACTTTTGACAGTACGAAGGCATTCAGAACAAGATGCTTGATGTTTTTTGGAAATTCCTCATATCTTCGTAACAATCCAATTATTGGTGCTAATTGCCTCCTTAAGTTGTTTATATGCGGGAGCCAGGTCAGACGGTGATCGATAGTAAGGCCAAGATATTTAAGTTCGAGCACTCTTTGCAGCTTTTCACCATTAATTTTTATATCAACATCTATGTCTTCCCTGTTCTTTTGCTTAAAGATAATATATTTTGTCTTTGAAATATTCAACGCTAGTTTATTCTCTTTCAACCATAAATTATATGAATTTAGATCCTCGTTGATAGCGTCTCCGATGTCATTTTTATCGCGTCCCGAGTAAAGAAGCACTGTATCATCAGCATATAAAAAGTAATTACCACTTAGCCTGCATGTATTTAAATTATTAGTGTATAGCAGGAACAAGGTTGGGCCAAGTATTGAGCCTTGTGGAACACCTGATTTCATTGGTGCCGGGTCACTCAGAACATTATTAAATGCTGTTTTCTGCAGTCTGCCTTTTAGGTAATTTTGAAATAGTTTATTTGCTGTGCCTTGAACACCATATGCTTCTAGTTTTCGAAGTAAGAGGTCATGATCGACCGTATCAAACGCTTTCCTTAGATCCACAAAAATGGCAACAACATAATCCCCTACATCAAGTCTCTCGTTGATGAATCGCGTTACCGAGAGTAGAGCGTCAAACGTTCCCTTGTTTTTCTGAAAGCCATATTGGCGGGAGTTTAGGATAGAGTTATCTAATATGAAGGATGTTAAGCGAGAGTTAATTACTTTTTCAAATATTTTACTAAATCCGGTCAAGAGTGCAATTGGGCGATAATTATTGGGGTCCGATCGATCTCCTCCTTTGAATATAGGTACAATTTTTGCAAGCTTCCCCTCTTCAGGAAACGTTCCGTTTCTGATATGCTCATTTAAATAATTAGCCACGAGTTCTGCTATTTCATTTTTTACAAGCGCAATTTCCTCCATCGTGATCTGATCAATACCTGGAGCCGTATTTTTCTTCATTGCCTCAATAGTCTTACGAACTTCGTTTTTATTGGTTGGATGAATATGAAACATGGAATCGGGTGAGATGTTAGCGTGATCTAGCCTACTTGTTGGGACATCACCAAGCTCTTTTGTAATTTTTTCGCCCACAGTTGAGAAAAAGTTGTTCAAGAAAGTTGCTGCTCCATCTGGTTGTGATAAAATATTAGGGGTCACTGGAGAAAACTGCGAATCCGGTATTAAAATTCGGGGGGGAGAGTTGTCTTTTACTTCATTTATTATCTTCCATATTTCATGATTGTTATCTGCCGCTGTCTCCAACCTTTTAGCGAAGTAAGAGAATTTAGCTTCCTTCACAAGACGTTTTGATTCCTTTTTCGCTTGTATGTACATGTTTTTTAGCACACGATCTTCCATGTTCCTTCTAAAGCTTATGTACGCCTTTCTCTTTTTAATACTGGCTTCGATTACTCGCTTTGTTATCCATGTCTGCTGGCGGCATCTAAGCTTTTTCTCGACGATGGAGTAACGTTTGGACTCTGAGATCATATTCGTAAGTTCGATTAAGTTTAGGGGACTCCGGACTTCTAATGACCTTTGCAGATGTGATTTGAAGAGTTCTTTGTTCAAGTGTTGGAATGTTTTGTATACAGGTTTTTGTTTTTGTGCGCTTATGCCTTGGATGCTTATTTTGAAGACACGATGATCCAGCTCTGGCCAATCCTCAAATATGAAATTGATTTTTCCCGCAGTTGACTTATCGTTTGTAACGATATGATCGAGGCACGTATGCGAAACAGGACGAGTAATTGTTTCGTTGTTGATGATAACAGCATCATTAGTATCCAGTACATCCTTGTAAAGCCTTGCTTCTGAGGAATCGGTAATTACATCAATGTTTGTGTCAGCTACTGTAAATAAATTATTTTCTGAGGAATATAGGTTGTCGAGTACCGAGCAGAGATCTTGCGCATTCAGACGGTTCGGGTTATAGAAGGTACCGATTTTAATTTTTTTGCCTACGAGGTTTAATTCGATTATTATAATATTATATTTATCAGGTGTATCGCGTTTGATGATGAAGTTTATTTTATCTTTTACAAAAATAGCTGTCCCACCACCTCTTCCAGGTCTGCAGGAGAATACCGAGTTATAACCCTCAATATTAAAATATTTCGATTCCTCAGGATAAATCCATACTTCGTTCAGTATCACCACATCTATCTCAGGATTTTGCTTCAAATAAATCTGCATGTCATTTAGTTTGTGCCGTAAACTTCTTATATTGGCATATAAGAGCGTTAATTTCGTCCCAATTAATCGATTTGCGTTGTTAAAAATCATTTGAACTCGTAGTCAATGCTCCTCCTAGCAATTGTGATCCTTCGCTGGTATTCTGCGCACTCCGTAGAGTCTGCTCTGTGGGAATAATCTACGTTCTTACTATTTCCTGCACAGTTACAGCATTTCTCGCACGAGCTCTTGCAATCCTTCGTTTCGTGCTTTCCTCCACACTTAGCACATGTTTGCTCTCCTTCACATTTTGATGTCTTGTGGTTGTATTTCTGGCACTTATAACACCTCGTTATATTGTAGTCTTCCTTCACAAAGTAAGACCCATAATCAATATTGATGTACCTATTCACCAGTCTTTGGTACATACTCCCATTTACCTGCAGAATATGCAACCATTTACCATTTTTTGTTCGTCTGGCATGAACCAATTCCAGTTTATCATTTTCTCCAATATTAGGGTTCAGTGAGTGAATTTCGTTAATTAACTCCTCATACGAAAATTGTTTTTCTAGTCCATTAATTACTAGCCTGGGTTGACGAGATTTTGTCTCCATGACATCATATTCATCCTTCAGGGTATCCTTTGCAATGTTGTAGAGCGAGGTTGTATTGTCATTTGTGGAAGTTTTTATGATGGCACCACTATTTCGAAGAGGACGCATCAGTTGGAGAGGAATTTTGCATTTTGAAGGCTTTATTTTCGACTTGAAGTCGATGAGTGTTTTTTCAGAGGATGAATGCTTCTTGGGCTTAATTATGATTCCTTTTTGCGAGGTAGTATTTGTACGGCGTTTGGGTAGAAAAGTGGAAATACTTTTCGTCATATCCGCATACGAAGGTTTTCGCGTGGATGAACTTTTATCAATTAAGGTGGCCACGGTGGTTTTCAGTTCTATTAGATGGTTTTCCATTTCTTTCATTTGGTTGAAGACCATGCGTCACTGAAATGGCTGATGAGCCAAACTGATCTCCACGGCTGCTTGGACAGATGGGCCTTGAAATTACAGGCGTTTAACTTCACGATAAGACACCGCAAGGGAAGTCAGCACGTGGCACTGGACACACTATCAAGGATGTTCGCCCCTGAAGGAGCCGAGTTAGCCCAGGAGGACGACAGCCCCCTATGGATCGACTTGGACCATCCCGCCTTCAAGTCAGCATGTTATATCCAGCTGATGAATACGATTCAGGACCAGTTGCCACAGCTGCCAGAACAACGGGTGACGGAGGGATTTATATACAGGCGGACGAGACACGCCTCCGGAGACCCCATTCAAGAAGAGGAACAGTGGAAGTTATGGGTGCCCGAAGAACTGACCTGTGAATTGATTAAGTGGGCTCATGACCACCCATTGAGTGCACATGGCGGTTATGGTCGTACGCTTCGGCAACTGAAGACTTACTTCTTTTGGCCTAAGATGGCGCAGCAAGTGAAAAAGTACGTACCCGCTTGTGAGCTGTGCAAATGCACTAAAGCGCCCAATTCTGTTCTTCGGCCACCGATAGGAAAATTCGAACTACCGGAGCGGGTGTTTCAGCGCCTGTATATAGATCTCATCCGTCCGTACCCTCGCTCGACTTCGGGATACACGGGAGCTGTCGTGGTCCTGGACCACTTGTCCAAATTTCCGATTGTGGAACCTCTTCGAAACCTGCACACCGGCCCCATAGTCAGTTTTCTGGAAAATCGCGTTTTCCATATATTTGGAGTACCGGAGAAGCTGGTCTCCGACAACAGAGTTCAGTTCACCTCTTCTAGATTTCGGGAATCAATGGAGAAGTATGGCATTACGCATCAGCGGACTGCCGTTTATTCTCCGCAAGCCAATGCGTCCGAGCGTTTGAACCGCACCCTCATAGCCGCCATTCGGGCCTACGTCCAACCGGATCAGAAGGATTGGGACCGCAGGATTTCAGCCATCACCTGTGCCCTGCGTTCGTCTTATCACTCCACCACAGGCATCTCCTCATACCTTGCCGTGTTCGGCCAGCATATGATTTGCCACGGAAACTCGTACCGGCTATTGCGGCAGTTGAAAGGTTTAGAAGACCCAATAGTGGTGCTGGAGCCGCACGAGAAACTTCAAATTCTACGAGAACAAATCCGGGAGAGGATTGAAGACAGTAGACGGGTAGGGGAGGAGTGGTACAATCTGCGATCCCATCTTTCTGGCTTCAAGGCAGGCGGCAAAATCTACCGACGGAATTTTAGACAAAGTGAAGCAGGTTGGCACTACACTGCCAAGCTAGACAAGAAGTTAGTGAAGTGTCGAGTCTTACAAGTTTTAAGTCCCATGCGGTACCTCATTGCGGACATGACCGGAAGGGAGCTGGAAGTCTACCATGCCAAAGACCTACGGCGATGAGAGAGAAAGAAAAAAAAAACATCATAGGGCCAAGCAGCGTTTCCTTCAGTCTCCCCATGCCTGGTAGGCATCGTGGACACTGCCCTGTAATGAATCATGCGACGCCGCTGGTGACCACTACTAACACACCTTGCTGCTAGGTGACTTGTCATTTCACGTTGGTTGCGACGGGCGCACATCCCACGTCAATTTGGTCGTGGGATGTCAAGAGGAATTGACAGCCACATGGCAGTGAAGTGTGCACGTAGTGGCCGCCACCCAAGAAGAGTTGGTTGTGGAAAATTTGCAACGCAATATTTGGCGAGTTTACCTTGAGTTGGCCGGTCGCGATTTAAGATTCGCCGGGTGGTTTAATATATTTATAAAGTGCACGTTAAAAAATTCAATTATCTACCTCCAACAACTGAAGAGACTGCTTAGTAACTTCTACCTCGCATTACATTGAAAAGGGAGGAAATTTTTGCTGAAGAAAGGGTTCATCAACGATCATCAAATGAATCAGGCAAGCAGGTTAGCGTTAAAATACTAGATATTAAACGTGCAAGTAAAGGTTCACGATGTTGCAGGATCATAACGAGGACTTGGACATACCACGCGTAACTGGACAACTGAGACATCAGCGTGATAATATTATCCCATCGCTAGCACAGTACAAATTCATTTACGCCCTGTTAATAACATATTTGAAACGAACTCGTCTCATTTAATAACATCTGTATTGGATGCATACCTGTAATCCGTTGGGACGACTTTGTAATAGGCACAAGGAAGGCCGTGGCCTGGTTGCATTTTCCCATTCACATGGGCAAACGATAACAGTGCAAAGTGTAAACACGTCACGGGAAAACGACTAGACCAGCGCAGCCGTCTGTCAGCTCCCTCGTCATGCATGATTGAACAAAAGCCGCCTACACTTGCTGTCCTGTATCTTTCAATGGAGAACGATTGCTCGTTGTTCTCAATCTAATTTGAAAACCATTCCAATAAGAATGGAGTCGCAGGGAGCAGACAGCCAACGCCACGAAAAATGAACAATGCTCGCTTCAGGAGGGAACAAAACTAAAAGCAACAATTTATGCAACATGTTAGCAGCTATTACAAAGTGAGCTTTGATTTAAAGTTATAAAAGACACTTTTCAGTTTCTATGGAAAAACAGATAGGCTTTGTTCACTTGATGTACAACCTGCAGGCGTTTTGGCTTATGATTTCTCTATTCGGCACTTCTGAAAGTGTTGCGTTGTTGGTGTTTACTACGAATTCCCATTTCGATTCTCTTTTTTTTGTTAAAATCATTTATGATTTCCTCATAAGCTACACATTTGTTAAAAAAAACAACACTTTTTCAAGTGAACGTAAACTAGGAAATTGGAAAAATTTATTTCCTCACTAATTTGACAAGATGGAAATTTGCGATTTGCCGAGAGAAAAGAAATGACAATTTTTACAGAAAGGCTTCGGCGTCCTTAAAATTCTCGCGAAATTTCTTGGACTCATAATAACTATCCACAACGAAAGGATTGAATCAATTATCTGTTTTGAAATAGGGCATCCACAACACAAACTAAAACTTCGTGCTATTATATTCTGAATGAATGAATAAGTGAAGCAAATCCAAAACATATAAACTGTTTCAAAACTTAATGGCACCAAGATGTCTCTATATGTTTACAAAATGAAGAGAAAACAAGAAGCAAAAAAAAAACAAAATAACTAAAATTTAAAGTGCACTTTAAAAATCGCATTTTTGTTCACTCACCTTCGTCATTGAATGACATAAGTAAGAAGAAAGATTAGCAACAAAAAAATAATCACATGAATTACGAAAGAAATAACTAGCGAAGAGATAAATAGAAACTCTTACCAAAATTCTTGTAAATTAAATCTTAAAAACAATTTTTTTAAATAAGTAAATCCCAAAAAAGTTTAAAAATCAGTTATAAAGGCGTCACGATGGCTTTTTTTATAATGCCTTCAGAGTCCGAAATACATAGCGTTAAATTTTGAAGAATAATGACAATTTGAAGAGAGTTCCTTAAAAATTTTCAAACGATATAAGAGAGTTGCAATTGATATTATTATTGCATATGCAGCTCCTTAGAGCGCAATGAAAGTAGAATGCGTTCACGTAATACGTTGGCCAACTATGAATGTTCAAGTAGAATAGTCTGAAATCAAATTAAGTTCACTAATTCATCACAATCCCCTAGTACACAACATATAGGTGTAGCTTTAATTTCATTCAGTGGTATTTTATATGAAAATATTAATTTCATCATACTCTTACGATTCACTTTTTTCTATCCCACTACACCCTAACATTTTTTTAAATTTAATAATTTGCTTCACTACCCTAACTACTCAATACTTACAAGAAAAAAAAAACAAAAATTACCATCCAAGAAAACAACTACTATACGATTGTCAGTTAAGTTTTACATTCAAATATTTAAACCGCAGAAATCAATGAAAGAATAAAATATTATACCAATTATAACCAATAGCAATCAGCACGTTCAGCTTTTTTTTCCATAACCTAAAACATTTCGCAAAAAAATCATGGGCTGACACTCTATCCTGGTAATTGTTAGTAAGTTCGTTTAATATAATAGAAAATTAAAATAGTTTAAGGAATTATTGAAAAAAGCATTGAATAAATTGAACCAATTAAAAAGCATCCTTTAAATTATTGTAACTTTTAAAATAAACTGTATCACCTACCGTAGAAGATTTAAAATTAAATTGAAATATCAGTCACTAAAATATATTTTTTAACATGTTAATTTTTATCTCGAGATGAAATTCGATTAAAATTTTTATTTTTTCCAAGTGATAAATGAATTGTCTAGAAAAATAAAACAACATGAATTGCTAAACAGTATAAACGACTTTCCTTTCCAGTGGCTCCTTTCTTTCAGCGGGAAATAGAGTGCATGGTAAGTATGCCGTCGCGAGGGTAGGGTTTGAAAAAATCCGCTGAGGTCGGTTTCGTGTCGCACGCGGTACGCGGTACCTTTGTTGATTTTGGTTTTTCTTTAGCGTAGTTTTTTTCGGATTTATGTTAACGTGGTATATTTCTCGGTACCGCGTCGGAAATTCGGGAACCCGAAGTAAAGATTAGATTTTTGTCCTTTGACTGATTGATGAAGAAATACGAAGTAACGTAGAGTAGGTTTCTTCTCCATATGATTGTATTTTGTGACGCGTTTGAAAACGGGCATGTATTGGTGGCTGAAGATTGTAAATGAGCGTAATCCATTCGGAGACCTGCGATCGAAATCCTCTCCGATCTAGCTGGCCGACAAGCAGCCACCGCGTGAATGGATTACGGTGCACGGATTGGTTGACCGGTTGGTACCATCCGTTGGCACTACTCAGACTTAACGTCTAGAACCGATGAGAGGTCGGTACCTCGTTCGGACGTAGAAATTAAAATCATTACAATATACATATATATATATATATATATATATATATATATATATATATATATATATATATA
>OZ017739.1:240405209-240447187 GCA_963969285.1 Odontomyia ornata
CTCCCGTGGATCCTCCCTGCATTTCCTTATCCACATCCTGGATTCGGCTTTCGGGAAGTAAATTTTGCATCCTAAAAGAGCTGCCACCCGCTGTTTTCCATTTCCACTTGAGTACGCTACCCTCCACCTGAAGGGAGTTCCACTGTGCCCAATAGCTTTTCAGGGTTGCGCCATGCATTGAAACGTCCTTCCACTTAAGTTGCCCAGTTGTCTCCTTCCATTGGAGCAATGGCCCGATGTCTTCGTCGGCTAGCTGGGCATTTCGATTCTCCTCCAGTGACCAACCTTCATGGAATTCGGCTTTTATCACTCGCAGATCAACGGTCGGCTCCTTTTCCTCAATCCGTCGGCAATGCTTGCAGTTAGCTGGACATGGATGACGAGATAGGGCGTCAGCATTTCCATGAACTCCACCGTTTCGATGAACAATTTCGTAGTTGTATCGCTACAATCTTTCGATCCATCTCGCAACTTGTCCCTCGGGGTTTTTGAAGTTTAGCAGCCATCTCAGCGATGCATGGTCTGTTTGAAGAACCAATTTCTGGCCATATAGGAACTGCTTGGTTGCCTCTATCATAGCCAATAGCTCCTTCCTGGTTACATAGTAGTTCCTCTCACTTTTTGAAAGAAATCTACTGTAATACGAGAGGACTCTTTCTTCGCCATCGATCTGCTGCGATCCAATCTCGCCGTTGCTCACATCGGTGTCAATTACAAACATTTTTTCGGATTTTGGATATGCCCACACGCGTGAGTCACACAGTTTCTCCTTCAGGGTCTCAACGGCTGCCTGGCATTGTTCACCCAAGACATACGAACGATCTTTCTCAGTAAGCTGATGGAGACACTTAAATATTTTGGCAAAGTCTTTGACGAACCTTCGATAGTAAGTCGCTAGAACCAGAAAATTTCGTAGTTGGTGCTTGTTGTTTGGTGTTGGTCAGTTTTTCACGGCTTCAATTTTCTCAGGGTCTTTTTGAACCACTTTTGCTGATACGACGTATCCCAGGTATTTTACTTCAGCTGCGAAAAGCGTGCATTTGTCGGGACTAAGTTTCTCGCGATCGAGAAAGTACCTTTTATAAATTCCGCACGTGTTCTTCGAACGTTCTCCCGATAACAATGATGTCATCTAGGTACACCAAACAGGGATACGACGTATCCCAGGTATTTTACTTCAGCTGCAAAAAGCGTACATTTGTCGGGACTAAGTTTCAGATTTGCCAGTCGCGACCGAGAGAGCACCTTTTCTAAATTCCGCACGTGCTCTTCGAACGTTCTCCCGATAACAATGGTCTCATCTAGGTACACCAAACAGGTCTTCTAGGTCAAGCCTCGTAGCACGTATTCCATTCAGGCGTTCGAAGGTGGCTGGAGTATTGCAAAGCAAAAATGGCATGGCAACTGAAAATGCGGTCTTCTCTCGTTCCTCCTTGTCGATTACCACCTGCTAGTAGCCACTCTTAAGATCGAGTGTAGAAAACCATTTTGCGTCGGCTAAAGTGTCCATGATGTCATCGATGCGTGGAAGCGGGAAACTATCTTTCTAAGTGACGTCGTTAAGCTGCCTGTAGTTGCCACAAAAACGAGTGCTGCTATCCTTTTTTCTTTACTAGAACAACTAGCCCATGGACTGACAGAAGGTTCGATAACACCATGTTTTTCCATGTCCGAGGTCAATGCGCTCAATTCTCCTTGTTTGGCTATAGGAAGACGTCTTGGTTGTTGTCGAATCGGCTCCCTATGTATGTATGGCGTAAGCTACCATACTTATACGGCCTTGGTCATCTAGGCTTGCTGAGAAGATGTCATTGTACTTGGTGACCAGATCAGAGGCCTGCTTGAAGAGCTGCAGTGGCAATTTGATCTGCTTCAATATTGCAGACGTCTGTTCCCGGGCTTTGTCTATGGCTTGCCTCTTTTTCCAATGATGATCGCTAGTAGCTTCCAGTGAGGTGATGGTGGAAGCAAGTTGGCAGCTGCCAATGACCTCTCCCACTTTGATGCTTGTGGTTGAGTCTATTAACCGGCACGTATCCATTCCTTATAGATCTGACAGGGCTTGTCCTACAATCAAACTGTGCAATGCAAACGTATTCGTTGGCTCTATCAGATAAGATCGGTGGTCTCCAGAACCACCATCAAGCTTGGCCCATACAATACTCTAGGAAGATTTCAGTACATCAGTGTCGGTACATAATCCAACATTTTTCTGGGAATCTAGACGCTGGGACCCTCCATCAATACATTCCGCCATTTCAATAACCGTTTGCCCAAGTCCAACGTGATTCCATGTGGTTGCAAAAAATCCATTCCGAGAACGCAGTCACCCATAATGTTCGCGACCAGAAAATTATGTCGAAACCCAAGGTCCCCCAATTGTATCTGGAAGTTGACCTTTCCATGGGCAGCTGCACTTTCTCTCGTAGCTGTCCCTAGTGAGAAAATTTTGCTCTTGTAAAATAGTTATTGTCTCACTAGGTCTGGTTCGATAATCCACCGGGTTGCACCAATATCGATTGTTATGGTGCAATGTTCTGCGTTAACTTGACCTGGAAGGCATAAGCCAGCTTCTCCATGATGTAATCTTGACACAGTGATGGTGATACTGGGGACGTTAATCCTCCTAGCCAACCTCTGCCACACGAAGCTGGCTCTTACATGTTTCCCGACCCCTCAGTTTGAAGGGCTTCCATTCTGAGCTCCTGACTTGGCCTGGGTTCCCTCCTAGCTGCACACCCTCGACAATAACTCGGTTTTCTTCACTTCTTGCAGTCTCTTTGCAGGTGCCCCTTCTCTCCGCAATTCCAGAATCAAGGCGCACCATTTACCTGCGGGTCCCGCTCAATTTCTACGCGCTCACACCTGCACTCATCTGCCGCTACTTTGCGAACCCGGGTAGTGGTACGAGTCACATTTGTTGCAGCTTCAAAGTTCAGACTATAAGCCAGTGTGCCCTTAACCGTTTGCTTATGAGCTAAACGCACGGCTTGTTGCAATTCCTGGTCATTTAATGCACTGATGAATGCTTCTGTTGCTGCATTGTCTCAATGTTCTGGATTATAAGCTGGGCAAGCCAAAAGTGCTAGTCCCTCAATGACTTGGGCTTCGCCAGACTTCTGCATCCGATGCCGTAGCTGTGACCGATAAATCTGCTTCAGATTATCGTCTCCATAACGCATGTCAAGCACATTCATTATAGCAGACGAGCTTTAGTGCAACTCAACGGGGATCGACTGCAAAAGCTCGGCAGCTAGGTCTCTTAGAGCAAGAATTAATGCAGTCACTCATTCCTGCTCATTCCAGTGATTTGTCCTAGCGGCGACTTCAAACTGGGTTTAGTAAATACTCCAGACCGTTTGTCCGTCAAATATTGGTGGTTTCACATTTCTGGATGTACTTTGTGCTGCGGTTATAAGCGGGGCTGGGGAGTGAGTAACAACTACCTTCGCTGCTTCCAATTCCTCTTCGATTTTTCCCATGTCATGGTTCATTCACTTCTCGACCTGTCAAAACTTCTCCTCGACCTGTTAAACCTTTTCTTCGACGCTTTTAATTTGGTTGTTCAGACTACCGAGCTCCGCTTTTATTTTGGTTTACTGTTTTTGCAAGTCTGCCTTGATTTCCATTGCCTGTTGGTCTTAATTCGTTAATTGCTCCTCCAGCTTCTGTGTAATGTCTGCCTTGATTTCGAATGCTTGTTGGTGGAGCTTCTGGTCTAGCTTCACAGTTAAATTAGATGACTGTTGTCGCTGCTTTTGCTACATCACCATCACCATTTACATCAGCACATTTTCTGGTTCCTTTGACTTTAGTGTTTCTGCTTCTCCACCTTCTGCACCTTTTTCCGCATCTGAAGGCCCACGCCTTCAGACTCGATCATGTCACGCAAGCGTGCAATCAGTATGGCCTTTGTACTTTGTGTAGCCAGATTTCACTATTCCAACTCTTCCTTGAGCTCCGATATGATTAATTCATTAATTTTTAGATGCAATTTTTGTGGCATTTTTATTGTTTTGTTTCATTTTTTTCACGAGTTTTCACGTTGAATTTCACTATTGTGCACTTTAAAAATGTTTAAATGTTTTCGCTTTCGAAGTTTTCTTTCTCACTTCTCGACACCACTGTCGCGTGTTATGGTTTGCAGCCGATAATTTTAATGTTCCAGAAGAGTGAAAACACATTGTCTTTAAATTAAATTAAAAGAGTTTATTTACGAACGATGCGCATTCATCAATTTAACTACTTTACAGAAAATTAAAATGTTATTTAATTGTCTATAAATTTATATTTCAACTGTCTGTATCAGTTCACTCACTTTACTATCAATTAATATCGCCTTTATTTCGCGGTCTACTCTATCGCAATTTTACTATCGCGGTTTTACTTTTCCCCCATTCATTCAGCTCGGCTTTATATAGGGCCTCTAGTCATTCAATCCATTTCTCGTACATTGGCGAACTACCTAGAATATTCAAGCAATTCTGAATGGCCGCACTGACGTCACTTTCAGATGTTGATCAGTTTGGTCGATTCTTGTGGGTTCGAGTACATTCGTTTATTGATCATAACGTTATTGATAGTGGTGACAACAATTGCAACAGTAGCTCGCAGAATTATTTGCACATGCAACAGTATGTATTTTTTCTTTTTTTTGTGGTAGGGAGGTGAAGGCATTTACGCCCGCTGAGTCTGGCAGTGTGGGACTCCCATGCAGGATACCCTTGGACTACCCACTAAACACCTCCCCTGTCAATCTGAGAACCTAGCCTGGAACCGTTTGACACATTACTTCGGGCCAGGTCTCGTTTTGTTACGCCGTGGGGCGCCTTCAAGCTGGGGAGTTCCTTTCCTAGCGGGAGGGGAGGGGGGAAGAGGATATGCCAGAAGAGCGATCCCCCAGCCCCAGCACCTCCGGCTGCTGTGAGTCCCTTTTATCTTTTAGGACTGCCGGAGCATAATGTGCCACCTGGTTCCATTTGTCAACCGATTCGAGCATCACCGTGACTATATTATCCGGGGTGAGCTCTCCCGTCTCCCTGTAGAGTTCCCTTCGCAGCCTGGCCCATTTGGCACACGCAAAAAATGTGTGACAGGCATTGTCCTCCTCTCCTGGGCAAAACCAACAATCGGGAGACCGTGACTTACCGATCTTGTGCAGGTAAGACTGAAAACACCCGTGCCCGCTCAAAAGCTGGGTCAGATAGAAGTCAGTCTCACCATGCCTTCGATTTAGCTACGGCCTCACATCCGGGATGAGGCGCGAAGTCCACCTACCCTTCGTGCAATTCACCCAAGACTGCTGCCAATCGTTGAGTGAGCGCTGTCTCTCCTCGCGGACAACCATCTCCCTCGCATCCTCGTTTCGGCGCAGGTAAATAGCGCGGCACTCTCTAGCAAGGAGGGCGACAGGTATCACGCCTGCGATCACTCTCACCGCCGAGTCGGAGACTGTTGGATACGAAGATGCAATTCTCAGTGCTCCTCTTCTCTGTACCTGTGCCAATGGTTTTCGGTATACCTCCTTGCTGAGAGCGTCGCCCCATACCTCTGCTCCGTACAGTAGCACTGACCCTACAGCACTCATCAAGAGGTGTCTTCTTGATGGGCTGGGTCCCCCTACGTTGGCCATAAGTCGACTCAGTGCCGATATTCCCGAAGCAGCCTTCTCAGCCGTTGCCCTGATTTGCTCAGAGAAACTCATCTTCGAGTCGATCAGTAGCCCCAGGTACTTCACCGCTGGCTTCGATTTGATCTGTATGTCTCCAATACTGATCATCCTTACTCTAGGGATTCTCTTTTTTGTCAAAATGACCACTTCGGTTTTCTCCAGTGCTAAACTGAGCCCACGAGCAGTCATCCAGTTCCTCACTCGGCGCATTAGCATACCTAGCCTAAGTTGCGCTTGTTCAACGGTGCGTCCAGCGACCAGAGCCGCAACATCATCCGCATAGCCAACCAAGCGCGACTCATCTGGCATCTCAAGTCTCAGTAGCCCGACGTAAGACACGTTCCACAGGTTGGGACCAAGGATAGATCCCTGGGCAACACCCGATGAACAGTATGTTATAGCTAACAGTGTTATGTGAGGTTATTTGATATATATAGGAGTACTTTCAGTCGTAATGGGTAATCAATTTCGTCGAATTAGCTGTAACGATATATATCTTTATATATATATATATATATATATATATATATATATATATATATATATATATATATATATATATATATATATATATATATATATATATATAAATATAAATATATATATATATATATATATATATATATATATATATATATTTATATGTAAATATATATATATATATATATATATATATATATATATATATATATATATATATATAATATATGGTTATATATATATATCTACATATGTATACATATATATATATATATATATATATATATATATATATATATATATATATGTTTATATATATATATATATATATATATATATATATATATATATATATATATATATATATATATATATACATACATATATATATATATATATTTATATATATATATATATATATATATATATATATATATATATATATAATATATATATATACATATATAAATATATATTTATATATAATATATATATATACATATATATATATATATATATATATATATATATATATATATATATATATATATATTTCTATCTCTATAGATATATACTCGTAAGTATACAAAAAAAAAATATAAATATATTTGTATGTATATAAGTAGAAGCTAGAAGCCCAAAAGTGACTACAAAATATGATAATCATGTTACAGCGATACAAACTTAATATCAAATATAAGAAAGGTAAAAAAATGTTTATTGCGGATACCCTTTCAAGAGCTCCCGAAAACATATCCAACGAAGAAAACCTATATGATATCTACAGAATAAAAAATATATTCGAAACAATAGAAAATATAAATTGCATTGATGAATCGCCAATAAGTGATAACACGACGAAAAGAATAATAGAAGAAACAAAAAATGATCCGGCAATGATAGAATTATACGAGAAAATACAAAACGGTTGGCCAAATTCTAAGAACAAATTAAACGAAACACTCAAACAATACTATCCTAATAAAGAACTCCTAACAATACAAGACGGTTTGATGTTAAAAGGAAATCGTATTCTCATACCAGATTCCTTACGAAAGATGATCTTAGCCAGATTGCATACAAGCCATTCCGGAATCGAAAATACTCTCAAATTAGCCAGAGAAACCGTATTTTGGCCAAGAATAAATCACCATGTAAAATCAATAATCGAAAACTGCAACACTTGCATAAAATATTCGAAACAGCAACAACGAGAGCCAATGATAACGCACGAGATCCCAGCACATCCGTTTGAAATTGTGTCCATGGATATTTTTGAAGTTACAATTACGAATCGCGTTCATCGTTTCTTAATCACCGTAGACCATCACTCTGACTTTTTTGAAATTGATGAGCTTGCAGACATGACTGCAAAATTTGTAATTCTGACATTCAAACGAAATTTTGCAAGGGATGGCGTACCAAGGAAGGTGATATCGGACAATGGTCAACAATTCATTGGACACGAATTTTAACAGTTTTCTAAAAAATGGAACTTCCAACACACGACATCTAGTCCTCATCACCAGCAAGGTAATGGTAAAGCGGAAGTATCTGTGAAAACGGCGAAAACGATGATCACAAAATGTTTAGGTTCCAACGAGGACTTCTACAAAGCTCTGTTAGTATGGCGAAACACTCCCAATAAAATCGGATCTAGTCCTACAAAGCGAATCTTTTGTCGATGGTTGCGATGTAATATTCCTTCAGCTGATTACGAACAACGAGTAACGAATAATGTTCTGGAGCCCATAATCAAAAACCGGGAGTATTGGAAGAAATATTACGATCGTGGAACCAAAAATCTTCGTCGTTTAAACGAAGGAGAAAATGTTTTCACCAAAGTCAAGGTCAAAACCAAACAGTGGGAACCAGGCGTCATCGTGAAGTCTATCAACGCGAGGTCATACATCGTTCGTGTGGGACGAAACGAATATGTGCGTAATTCGATCCATATTCGAAGGTTACCAAATCAACGTGTCGAGCACTCGGATAGTTCCAGCGTTCCAGTAGAAGAGAAATTCGCAACAGACCGAGAACCTTTAGCGAGAGATGGCTTCAACGTTTTTAATCAATAGCGACCGATCAGAAAATCATCTAGAATTATAAAGCCCGTAAATAGACATGAGGCGCCGTATTAAAAGAAAAAAAAAGAGAATATATTTGCTCTTTTTACTAATACAGTCATATATCATTATACACATTTGCATCCAAATATTTGGGGCACTTCTTTCCTAACCTTTCGAGTCGCAACATGTGATATCAAGTGTTAAATATCTTGTATTAAATGAATTGAATACCTGTTAGTGAATAAACTATTTGAATTATTACAACTCAGTGTGTTTTATAAAACTTAAAGCCTATAAACAAAACAGTGCTAAACACACGAAACGAGCAACTTTAAAATACTTGCATTGCCATCATATATATACATTTTCGATTCTTTTCTGAACCATCAGGGGCCGTCATTTTGAATTTTTATTGAAAACGGCTGCTTAAAAATATGAAGCTGTAAATTTTCAAATTTTTTATTTGTCATCCGATATGCATAATTAAATTAAATTAACTTGCCTTAATAACTTATAATTTCAAGTTTTATCGGAATCTGTTGAGAAACTTGGCCGCTAGAGGGCTACAGAAATAAAAAAAAGTCTATGTCACCCCCCTGTATGGGGGGACCCCCTTAAACACTTTATAAATATTTTCTTACACTGCAAATTTCAAGAGGCACCACTTTTGACCTACGTAGAAAATTTCCTCATTCTAGCTCATGTGGTTTGCGAGAAAACTTGTGACGCATGAACAAACGGACGGACGGACAGACAGACAAGTTCCGATTTTATAATTTTTCAGGGTATTGTTAAAAATATTTTACAATATTCAAAAAATATTCTGATTTATAAATACGTTCAAGATAAGTCATTTAAAACGTTTTCATGAAAAATATTCATTATTTCAATTGCTACTAAAATAGCGAATTGCGCTTGCCTCCTGACCTTTGGGGGCCGCCATTTTAAATGCATGCATTTGATTTTGGACTATTTTAAATCTTTGTGTGCTAGGACCTCATCAATCAATGTGCCAAATCTCGTTCAAATCGGAGTTTCACTCTAGACAGGGCAAAATAATTCAAGTTTTAGTGAAAATGGCAGCTAAAATTATTGGGTTTTAAATTTTCGACTTTTTTATTTTTCATTCAATTTTAATAATTTTCTGCATAATACAAGAACATAGAAATCTGCTGGAAAATGTGACCGCTGAAGTACCACGAAAACCTGAAAATGTCGCATATTTAAACCGTCGCCATTTTGAAACTTGCGCATGCATGATCACCAATATATCAAAATCTATAGATCTAAGTAATGCCTATCACGAACAAAAGTTTTATATATGTCAGATCAAAATTCCGACTCTTAGAAGACTTTGAAGTTTTGAGTTTCAACTGGCCGCCATTTTGTTTTTTGTGACCTGACCTCCAGTTTTTTCACGCACTTCTTTAGATACTTATAATTTCTATCTTACTGTCGAATTTCATGAAAGTCTGTTGAAAGCTTTGACCACTATTACAACAACAAAATTTTGCACGTTTTTCGACTTTTGAGCGGCCGCCATTTTGTTCATGCCTCACCGACTTTGGATTTTTTATTGTGGGACTCATCACATACATCAGTGAACCTGTATACAAAATTTCATCCAAATCGGAGCTATACTATAGTCAGAACAGAAATCACGATTTTTCGTCTAAAATGGCCGCCATTTTGTTTTTGCCTGGCCGATATAGCTGGTCCGCGAACTGAACCGAGATATTAATCTAATACAACAATCCAATACATTGCAACCTCTAGCGTGGTCATAAATTTCGTTATATCCCATATATATATATATATATATATATATATATATATATATATATATATATATATATATATATATATATATATACATATATGCACATATATATATATATATACATATATATATATATATATATATATATATATATATATATATATATATATATATTTATATATATTTATATATATTTATATATATATATATATATATATATATATATATATATATATATATATATATATATATATATATATATATATATATATATATATATATGATACTCTCCACAATAGGCAAATTTCTCTCGAGAAATTTTACTAAAAATGACAATTGTGGCCAATTGTAGCCTTACATCATAAAACTCTGCAAATAATTTATCAGATGATCAAATTCCGTTTGATGCAATTATTTGCAGTACCATCACTTCGCGAGCTAAAGATGAAAATTCACGGCGTTGCTGGTTATAAAAAAACAAAATGGCAGATTTACATTTATCCTGTTTTACACCAACCTTAAATCCTAGCATATCCTCAATACGGGACAAAATCAAAAACCTAGCGAAAAGGAAGAACACCAAAGAATAATGATTTCACATTCCAAAAATTTTATTGATAAATGAATCATAAAACAAAATGAAAAATTAAATGATTTTGCATATTTGCTAGCGAATGTAAGTTAGAGGAAGCAACGGTTTAATACTTACATTGGCAATACAAAGTGAAATCATTGTGATGAGTTCATTCCGGCAAGATTGGGAGGTCAGTTGGTTGTCTCGTCTATGGAAGAGAGTTCAGCTGACTGTGACTGACTAGTTTCGGGAATTCAATTCCATTGATATTATTTTATCGACAAGTTGTTCGAAATTGTGAAACTGGCATGAAGGTGTTCGGCCCGAGTTATATTTTTTCTTACGTGTGGGCATATCCAAGTCACATCGCGATTTTTGTGTTTCGTGTGGGAAATTTGTTTGTCTCTTCTGTGCCGCTTTCGTCACCACTTAAATTGCGTAGTTTTGGTATGCATATTCTTTCAGTTTCATGTTTATTTCACACAAAGCAACTCATAGCAAATAATTCATGTATGTGTAAATTTTTCATTATGTATTGCGAGAAACAAAAAGAATTTCACCATACAACACCTGAAATTTGGCAAATTTTGGACAAGATCGACAAATAAACGTGCTCAGAATTGAGGAGCGGTAACAGCACAAAGATATGAACTGCCATTTCTTGACTGAATGTAGTTTGGCTGTGCTTTGATCGGAAGTACTTATTTGCATATGTTTTTCCGAGTCATTCTGGTGTTTTTAACGAAGAGTGACTTGAAAAAAGAATTTAAAATACATCTAACTCAAAAGATAATTTTAAAATATTGTCGCGTGTTATTGGTTCGCGGCCTATAATTTTAATGTTCCGGGAAAGTGAAAACGCAATGTCTTTTAATTTTAGTTAAAAGAGTTTATTTAATTAACTAAAATGCACAATAATCAGTTAACACTTTCACTAATTTTAATTTTCACTATTAAAATTAAAATCTAACACTTGTCCATAAATTTTTTATCGCAATTGTCTTCTGAATTACTTCACCATTACGAAACACACTTTGCACTCAAACAATCAATTGTCTTTACTTCGCGTTCCACTATATCGCAGTTTTCTTATCGCGGTCGAATGAATGATCCCCCCATTCATTCAGCTCGCCTTTATATAGGGTCTCTACCTATTCACCCATTTCTCGCACATGGGCGAATGTTCGACCGAGAGGTACCTGGTAGGTTCGAGCAAATTCATGAATGAATGGAGGGACGTCACTTGCAGATGTTGATCATGCTTGTTGGGTTCTCGTGGTTTCGAGTGAATTCGTGTTCTTCATTGTTGTGAAAACAATTGCGACAGTAGCTCGCAGAATTATTTGTACATGTAACACTGCCCCCACCTCAATTCTTTTCGCCCCGAAAAGATGTGTCGCCAGTTGTAGTCAATTCTCCCTGGATGTAATATGGGGCAAGACGGTCTAGATGCACGATTTTCATTTTGGCTCTCGGTTTACGGTGTTCCTGTATGCGATATACGACGTCGTTGATTCGCTTTGTGACTCGGTATGGTCCCTCGCAGTTATGTTGCAACTTTGGAGACCTACCCTTTCACCGTTGCGGGTTATATAGCCACACCAAGTCATCCTGCTGGAAGCCAGTAGAATTAGCCTTTAGATCATACCTGGTCTTCATGCGGTCAGTAGCCGATTCGAGGTATTTTCGCACTGTCCGATGTATCTGGTTCAACCGTTGTCTTAGATCACTTGCGTACTCCGAGATCGTTTGGGGTTTCTCGGGGGGTGTTCCAAACTTTATATCAGCTGGCAGACGAATAGTCTTTCCAAAAATGACTTTGGCTGGGGCTTGGCCCGTCGATGCATGTTCGGCAGCTCTGTACGCCATCAAAAATAGTGGGATATGTCGGTCCCAGTCCCTTTGGTTCTCGTCAACCATCTTGGCAAGGTGTTTATTGAGCGTGCCGTTGAAACGTTCGACCATTCCATCGGATTGGGGATGCAGCGGTGTTGTCCTCGTTTTCCGTATTCCGAGCAGCTCGCACATTTCGCCAAAAACTAGTGACTCAAAGTTTCGGCCTTGATCCGAATGTAATTCGCAAGGTACGCCGTACGTACTGACCCAATTTAACACTAGCTGTTCAGCTACGGTAGTTGCTTCCTGGTTGGGAATGGGGTAGACCTCGGGCCACTTGCTGAAATAATCGGCTACAACCAGCGTATATCGATTTCCCCAATCGGATTCAGGAAAGGGTCCTGCGATGTCAACAGCAATCCTTTCGAATGGCACGCCTACGTTATAGGTTTGCATTTGTCCTCTCAGTCGTCGCTTTGGGCCTTTGACGGAAGCGCAAATTGTGCATCTGCGACACCAGTCCTCTACGTCTTCTCGAGCGTGGAGCCAGTAGAACCGTTCCCGCAATTTCGCTAAGGTCTTGTTAACACCAAGGTGGCCTCCCGAGGATCCTTCATGCATTTCCTTAACCACATCGTGGATTCGGCTTTTGGGAAGTATAGTTTGCATCCTATAGGAGCTACCATCCGCCGTTTCCCATTTCCGCTTGAGTACGCCACCCTCCACCTGAAGGGAGTTCCATTGTGCCCAATAGCTTTTCAGGGTTGCGCCATGCATTGAAACGTCTTTCCACTCAGGTCGCCCAGTCGTCTCCTTCCATACGAGCAATGGTCCGATGTCTTCATCGGCTAACTGGGCGTTTCGAATCTCCTCCGATGACCAACCTTCATCGAATTCTGCCGTTATCAATCGCAGATCAACGAGCGGTTCCTTTTCCTCAATCCGTCGGCAATGCTTGCAGTTAGCGGGACATGGACGGCGGGATAGGGCGTCAGCATTTCCATGAACTCCGCCCTTCCGATGAACAATTTCGTAGTCGTATGACTGCAATCTTTCGATCCATCTCGCAACTTGTCCCTCGGGGTTTTTGAAGTTGAGCAACCATCTCAGTGATGCATGGTCCGTGCGAAGAACAAATTTCTGGCCATATAGATACTTGTGGAACTGCTTGGTGGCCTCTATTATAGCCAATAGCTCCTTCCTGGTCACGCAGTAATTCCTCTCACTTTTTGAGAGAACTCGACTGTAATAAGAGAGGACTCTTTCTTCGCCATTGATCTGCTGGGAGAGTACAGCTCCAATACCGCCGTTGCTTGCATCGGTGTCAACTACAAACATTTTTCCGGGTTTCGGATACGCCAGCACGGGTGATTCACACAGCTTTTCCTTCAGGGTCTCAAAGGCTGTCTGGCATTGTTCATTCCAGACATACGGACGATTTTTCTCGGTTAGCTGATGGAGACACTTAGCTATTTTGGCAAAGTCTTTGACGAATCTTCGATAGTAGGTCGCCAGACCCAGAAAACTTCGTAGTTGGCGCTTGTTGTTTGGTGTTGGCCAGCTTTTCACGGCTTCAATTTTCTCAGGGTCTGTTTTGACCCCTTCTGCTGATACGACGTGTCCCAGGTATTTTACTTCATCTGCGAAAAGAGTACACTTCTCGGGACTAGGTTTCAAATTTGCCAGTCGTAATCGGGAGAAAACCTCTTCTAAGTTCCGCACATGCTCTTCGAACGTTCTACCGATGACGATGATGTCATCTAGGTATACCAAGCAGGTTTTCCAGGTTAGACCACGTAGCACATATTCCATCAAGTGTTCGAAAGTGGCTGGAGCATTGCAAAGCCCAAACGGCATCACAACAAATTGCCACAATCCGGTCCCAACTGAAAATGCGGTCTTCTCTCGGTCCTTCTTGTCAATTTCTACCTGCCAGTAGCCACTCTTGAGATCGAGTGTAGAAAACCATTTTGCGTCGGCTAAAGTGTCCATGATGTCATCGATGCGTGGGAGTGGGTAACTATCTTTCTTAGTGACGACGTTAAGCTGCCTATAGTCGACACAAAAGCGAGTGCTACCATCCTTTTTCTTGACTAGAACTACAGGCGCGGCCCATGGACTGACAGAAGGTTCAATAACGCCTTGTTTTTCCATGTCCGAGATCAGCGCGCTCACTTCTCCTTGTTTGGCTATAGGAAGACGTCTCGGTGCTTGTCGAATCGGCTTGGCTCCCTGTGTATCTATGACGTGAGTGACCATACTCGTTCGGCCTTGGTCATCCGGGCTTGTTGAGAAGATGTCACTGTACTTGGTGACCAGATCAGAGGCTCGCTTGAATAGCTGCACCGGCAATTTGACTTGCTTCAATATTTCAGACGTGGATTCCCGGGCTTTGTCTGTGTCTTGCCTCCTTTTCCAATGATGGTTGTGAGTAGCTTCCAAAGAGGTGATGGTGGAAACAGGCTGGCAGCTGCCGATGACTTCTCCCGCTTTGATGCTCGTGGTTGAGTCTGCGGTGTTAAGGACTCTAACCGGCACATATCCGTTCCTTAAAGATCTTACAAGGCTTCGTCCTACAATCAAACTGCGCAATGCGGATGCCTTCGTTGGCTCTATCAAATAAGATCGGTGGTCTCCAGGATCACCATCAAGCTTGGCCCATACAATGCTTTCGGAAGAATTCGGAACATCAGTGTCAGTACATACCACTACATTCATCTTGGGGATTTGGACGCTGGGATCCTCCATCAGTACTTCGACATTCTGCCATTTCAATACACGTTGGCCCAAGTCCAACGTGATTCCATGTGGTCGCAGAAAATCCATTCCGAGAATGCAGTCATCCATAATGTTCGCGACCAGAAAATTATGTCGGAACACAAGGTCTCCCAACTGTATCTGGAGGTTGACCTCTCCATGAACAGGTGCAGTTTCTCCCGTAGCTGTCCGTAGTGAGAAAATTCTGCCCTTGTGAAGTTGTTGCTGTCTAACTAGGTCTTGTCGGATAATCGATCGGGTTGCACCAGTGTCGATTGTTATGGTGCAGTGTTTTCCGTCAATTTGACCCGGAAGGCATAAGTCCGCTTCTCCACGATGTAGTCTTGACACGATGATGGTGGTGCTGGGGACGTCGATCCTCCTAGCCAACCTCTGCCCCACGAAGTTGGCTCTTACATGTTTTTCGACCCCTCTGTTTGAAGGGCTTCCATTCTGGGCTCCTGACTCGGTCTGGATCTCCTCCTAGCTGCACACCCTGGACAATAGCTCGGTTTTCTTCGCTTCTTGCAGTCTCTTTGCAGGTGCCCCTTCTCTCCGCAATTCCAGCATCTAGGCGCACCATTTACATGCGGATCTCGCTCAATTTCCACGCGCTCACACCTGCACTCGTCTGTCACTACCTCGCGAACCCGGGCAGTGGTACGAGTCACATTTTTCGCTGCCTCAAAGTTCAGACTATAAGCCAATGCGTCCTTAACCGTTTGCTTTTGAGCTAAACGCACGGCTTGTTGCAATTCTGGGTCCTTTAGTGCGCTGACGAATGCTTCTGTTGCTGCATCATCTCGATGTTCTGGGTCGTAGGCTGGATAAGCCAAAAGTGCCAGTCGCTCAATGTCTTGGGCTAGCTGCTGTAGGGTTTCACCAGACTTCTGCATTCGATACCTTAGCTGTGACCGATAAATCTGCTTTAGATGATCGTCTCCATAACGCATGTCGAGCGCATTCATTATAGCATTCGGGTTTGAGTGCAATTCAACGGGGATCGTCTGCAACAGCTCGGCAGCTGGGCCTCTTAGAGCAAGAATCAATGCAGTTGCTCGTTCCTGCTCATTCCAGTGATTTATTCGAGCGGCTGCTACGAACTGGGTTTTGTAAATAGTCCAGACCGTTTGCCCATCGAATATTGGTGCTTGCACATTTCTAGATGAGCTTTGCGCTGCGGTTATAATTGGGGCTGGTGAGGCTGTTACTACTGCCTTCGCTGCTTCCAATTCCTTTTTAACTTTTTCCATCTCATGGTTGACCTGGCTAATCTCAAGGTTGATTCTCTCCTCGACCTGGTATACCTTCTCCTCGACGCATTTAATTTGGCTGTTGAGACTACTGAGCTCCGCTTTTATTTCGGTTGACTGTTTTTCCAGCTTCTGTGCGATGTCTGCCTTGATTTCGAACGCTTGTTGGTCTAGCTTCGCTGATTGTTCATTTAGCTTCACAGCTAAACTGGATGTCTGTTCATTTAGCTGCGCTGATTGTTCATTTAACTTCGCAGCTAAACTGGATGTCTGTTCATTTAGCTGCGCTGATTGTTCATTTAGCTTCGTTGATTGTTCATTAAGCTTCGTTGATTGTTCATCTAGCTTCGCAGTCAGACTCGATGACATCAGCATTAACATTTGCATTAGCGCATTTTCTGGCTTCTTTGATTTTGGTGTTTCTACTTCTCCACCTTCTGCGCCTTTTTCTGCACATGAGAACTCAGCCGAATCCAGATTCCCGCCTTCCGACTCGATCGCGTCACGCAAGCGTGCAATCAGTATGGCCTTTGTACCTTGTGTAGCCAGATTTCGTTGTTCCAACTCCTCTTTGAGCTCCGATATGCTCAATTGATTAATTTTGAGATGTAAATTTCCTGGCATTTTTATTGTTTCGGCTATTTTTCCACGTTAATTTTCACAATTGTGCACTTTAAAACTGTTTAAAAATTTTCACTTTCAAAATTTTTCTTTCGCACTTCTTGACACCACTGTCGCGTGTTATTGGTTCGCGGCCTATAATTTTAATGTTCCGGGAAAGTGAAAACGCAATGTCTTTTAATTTTAGTTAAAAGAGTTTATTTAATTAAATAAAATGCACAATAATCAGTTAACACTTTCACTAATTTTAATTTTCACTATTAAAATTAAAATCTAACACTTGTCCATAAATTTTTTATCGCAATTGTCTTCTGAATTACTTCACTATTACGAAACACACTTTGCACTCAAACAATCAATTGTCTTTACTTCGCGTTCCACTATATCGCAGTTTTCTTATCGCGGTCGAATGAATGATCCCCCCATTCATTCAGCTCGCCTTTATATAGGGTCTCTACCTATTCACCCATTTCTCGCACATGGGCGAATGTTCGACCGAGAGGTACCTGGTAGGTTCGAGCAAATTCATGAATGAATGGAGGGACGTCACTTGCAGATGTTGATCATGCTTGTTGGGTTCTCGTGGTTTCGAGTGAATTCGTGTTCTTCATTGTTGTGAAAACAATTGCGACAGTAGCTCGCAGAATTATTTGTACATGTAACAATATAATCAGTGGGAATTTGTTGTATGTTATATACATTGTTCCACTGGACTAAGCTCCAACCTCAAACATAATTCTAAAGTGCTTGATAATAATTAAGTGTAGGAAAATACTAAATTCAAGTCAAATGTCAATTTGACCTTGCAAGAATTTATTGAGTACCCCACATCGAAGAAATTGCGAACGTCAAGAGGTTTCAGCGATGCTTAAATTTTGAGTTGAATTATCAAAGTTGGTCTTACGAAAAAAAAATTAACTGCACTTCTACTAAATCCATTCAGGTTTAACTGACTCTATACAATTCAAGCACCGGCTACAGTGCACATTGTTCAACTTTTAAAATAAATCAAATCACAAGAGATAATATTCCTGAAAGCAAAGTCAGAAGAGAAAAGCGAGGCGATTGTGCTATTCTTCCGGAATATAGGGTATGTTCATTCTTAAACACGCCTGGCCCATTTGGTACACGCAAAAAATGTGTGACAGGCATTGTCCTGCCCAGGAGAGGAGGACAATGCCTGTCACACATTTTTTGCGTGTACCAAATGGGCCAGGCTGCGAAGGGAACTCTACGGGGAGACGGGAGAGCTCACCCCGGATAATATAGTTGCGGTGATGCTCGAATCGGTTGACAAATGGAACCAGGTGGCACATTATGCTCGGGCAGTCCTAAAATATAAAAGGGACTCACAGCAGCCGGAGGCGCTGGGGCTGGGGGATCGCTCTTCTGGCAATTCCTCTTCCCCCCTCCCCTCCCGCTAGGAAAGGGACTCCCCAGCTTGAAGGCGCCCCACGGCGTAACAAAACGAGACCTGGCCCGAAGTAATGTGTCAAACGGTTCCAGGCTAGGTTCTCAGATTGACAGGGGAGGTGTTTAGTGGGTAGTCCAAAGGTATCCTCCATGGGAGTCCCACACTGCCAGACTCGGCGGGCATAAATGCCTTCACCTCCCTACCACCAAAAAAAAAAAATTATATATATATATATATATATATATATATATATATATATATATATATATATATATATAAAAGTATATATAGAGTCGAAACGTCGACCCGTTGACCGATGGAAAGGTGTCAATGACCAAAGTAACCAACCGAAAGAGATTACGGGGGAACGCGACGACATATAACCGTTAATAGCGTGCGAGACGCGAGGCAATTTCTTACTTGCCGAGGACGGTTACGGCCCACAAATAAGAGTGGCGCATCCAGTTAGGAATGGATAAAAAATCCAAAAATATGATGCCAATGCAGATTCTAATATTAAAGCACTGGTTAGGTTTGGGTCTGATGGATCCTGTGCTAAACATGGAATAACAGTTCACGTGTATTTGTGCTTACAAATTACACTAGCCCTTTTTCTTGCGTTAAATTTAGTGACGATAACAATAATTAAAAAGGTTTTCTTTCAGTAAATTAATAATATGCGCATGGCCGACAAACGAGGTAACCTTTGCTGCTACTTATTCTACAGCTGATATTTGCATGTAATTTTAAATATATCCCTAAACGGCATATCTGATGTAGTATTAATTAATCAAAAATGTTTATAGATAATATTCCATTATACGCAATAATATAGGATCTTATTCTTTTTATTTAAAATTAAAACACCCCGTGTAAAAAAAACTCTCTAGGCATTGAAAAGAAGATATATCGACCTTAACATTAGTCGTCAATGAAACGCTTTACAAATAGGAATCTCCAGTCAAGTCGCTACCCAAAAGACGTGCTGTATAAGGTAATTTATAGGGTTGCCAATCCTTGCATTTATTAGAATAAACCATAGTCTCTAAAATTCCCTAATTATTTACTTCATTATCTATTGAGCCCACCGTAACGTATTTTGCGTGTTTAAGAATGAGCATACCCTATATTCCAGAAGAATAGCACAATCGCCTCGCTTTTCTCTTCTGACTTTGCTTTCAGGAATATTATCTCTTGTGATTTGATTTATTTTAAAAGTTGAACAATGTGCACTGTAGCCGGTCCTTGAATTGTATAGAGTCAGTTAAACCTGAATGGATTTAGTAGAAGTGCAGTTAATTTTTTTTTCGTAAGACCAACTTTGATAATTCAACTCAAAATTTAAGCATCGCTGAAACCTCTTTACGTTCGCAATTTCTTCGATGTGGGGTACTCAATAAATTCTTGCAAGGTCAAATTGACATTTGACTTGAATTTAGTATTTTCCTACACTTAATTATTATCAAGCACTTTAGAATTATGTTTGAGGTTGGAGCTTAGTCCAGTGGAACAATGTATATAACATACAACAAATTCCCACTGATTATATTTTAAAATTATCTTTTGAGTTAGATGTATTTTAAATTCTTTTTTCAAGTCACTGGGCTCTTTCACACGGGAATGGTAAAAACCCATATCCAAACAGGTTTCGCGCTTACGCCCTTATGTTTACACGTTGCATAGTTCAGCCAACCTATTTTTGTATACGATACACGTCTTGCGAGTGTATGTGTCAAAAGGATCATTTGATCGTTAAACGTCGTGCGGACAACATGAAAGCGAAGACAGAGAGATAAGCGATTGAGAATTGATGTTTTAGCCTTGAATTGTGCACGAGGTAACAAAAACTGGAATGAAAAATGTATTTTATGATTGTTAAAGTTTGTCAATTCAAACTTCATTGGATTTATTAGAACCTCCGTGTTTTTCCGCTTTCTGAAAAATAAATTCCAAATTTGAATATCCTTTTTAGTCGCATATTTTTCTTGTTGTGTTGTCAACTGGCTTATTATAATGTGATTCTACGAAGATTATGCGTACTGTTAATTTTCTATGGATTTACAATAGGCAATTTAACTTTATTGGAATCGTGACATTAGTCGTGTTGTTTCCTGAAATTGAACATGGCCTCCGCTTTTATAAATTTATTAAATAACGCGTAGCTTCGCACATCCACGCATCCATTTTTGCACGCAAATTAAAGGAAGGCAATCGTTTCATGGCGACTTCCTTCTTCATCGAATGTTCAATTCGGAATGATTACCGGCGTTTGTATAAAATTTCCCCCACCAAATGATCAACAAAATGCGTTTGTGTATGTGCGTTACGCTGGTTCACCCTAAAAAATGTTGGCTTGTTTTTACCATCAGGTCCCCTCAATGCCTCTCACTCTTCTTGCCCATATAACCTGTTTAACGCTCACTTTTAACGCTGCGTCTGAAAAAGCCCACTCTTCGTTAAAAACACCAGAATGACTCGGAAAAACATATGCAAATAAGTACTTCCGATCAAAGCACAGCCAAACTACATTCAGTCAAGAAATGGCAGTTCATATCTTTGTGCTGTTACCGCTCCTCAATTCTGAGCACGTTTATTTGTCGATCTTGTCCAAAATTTGCCAAATTTCAGGTGTTGTATGGTGAAATTCTTTTTGTTTCTCGCAATACATAATGAAAAATTTACACATACATGAATTATTTGCTATGAGTTGCTTTGTGTGAAATAAACATGAAACTGAAAGAATATGCATACCAAAACTACGCAATTTAAGTGGTGACGAAAGCGGCACAGAAGAGACAAACAAATTTCCCACACGAAACACAAAAATCGCGATGTGACTTGGATATGCCCACACGTAAGAAAAAATATAACTCGGGCCGAACACCTTCATGCCAGTTTCACAATTTCGAACAACTTGTCGATAAAATAATATCAATGGAATTGAATTCCCGAAACTAGTCAGTCACAGTCAGCTGAACTCTCTTCCATAGACGAGACAACCAACTGACCTCCCAATCTTGCCGGAATGAACTCATCACAATGATTTCACTTTGTATTGCCAATGTAAGTATTAAACCGTTGCTTCCTCTAACTTACATTCGCTAGCAAATATGCAAAATCATTTAATTTTTCATTTTGTTTTATGATTCATTTATCAATAAAATTTTTGGAATGTGAAATCATTATTCTTTGGTGTTCTTCCTTTTCGCTAGGTTTTTGATTTTGTCCCGTATTGAGGATATGCTAGGATTTAAGGTTGGTGTAAAACAGGATAAATGTAAATCTGCCATTTTGTTTTTTTATAACCAGCAACGCCGTGAATTTTCATCTTTAGCTCGCGAAGTGATGGTACTGCAAATAATTGCATCAAACGGAATTTGATCATCTGATAAATTATTTGCAGAGTTTTATGATGTAAGGCTACAATTGGCCACAATTGTCATTTTTAGTAAAATTTCTCGAGAGAAATTTGCCTATTGTGGAGAGTATCATATATGTATATATATATATATATATATATATATATATATATATATATATATATATATATATATATATATATATATATATATATATATATAAATATATATATATACATATATATATATATATATATATATATATATATATATATATATATATATATATATATATATATATATGTATGTATATATATATATATATATATATATATATATATGTATATATATATATATATATATATATATATATATATATATATATAAATATATGTATATATATATATATATATATATATATATATATATATATATATATATGTATATACATATATATGTATATATATATATATATATATATATATATGTATGTATGTATATATATATATATATATGTGTATATATAAATGTGTAGATATATATATATATGTATTTATATATATATATATATATATATATATATATATATATATATATATATATATATATATATATATATATATATATATATATATATATGGGATATAACGAAATTTATGACCACACTAGAGGTTGCAATGTATTGGATTGTTGTAATATCTCGGTTTAGTTCGTGGACCAGCTATATCGGCCATGCAAAAACAAAATGGCGGCCATTTTAGACGAAAAATCGTGATTTCTGTTCTGAGTATAGTATAGCTCCGATTTGGATGAAATTTTTTATACAGGTTCACTGATGTATGTGATGAATCCCAAAATAAAAAATCCAAAGTCGGTGAGGCATGAACAAAATGGCGGCCGCTCAAAAGTCGAAAAACGTGCAAGTTTCTTACAGAGCAAAATACATTACGAACAAAACGACTATACGTCTCGGGTATTCCATCACTCGTCGTACGGAAAGAGTTTCTAGACGCTTGATTTATGATGAAATTTAACCAAAACAATATCAAATGTGGACATGTGTCCATAGTGGCACGAGCCAATGCTTTTGCTTTTAGTTCCGCCGAGTGTTATTTGAGCTGGGAATCCCCTTCGTGGTGACGTATGTGGTGAATGAATGTTTGGATAATTTAGTGGTCGCTCAAAATGCTTAAATGGACAAATGGAGGCTTTTTAAAATGTTATCGATATTTATTTTTATGGCGTACTCATCTCAATCAGACTTGGGGTGACATTTAGCGGAAGACACTTACAGAGGAATCTTTAGTAAATGCTTTGGCATTTAACAACATGGTAGCTGGAATATTTCCTTCTGTTCAGCGTGTCTTTTAGGGCGTAACAGTTTGATTAACTATTGAAATAAATATCATTTATTGTGAAAACTTCAATTGGCTAAAGAGTTTCTGCAAGGTGATGATAATTAACACGGTACGTTTGATTAATTATTGAAATAAATATTGTTTACTGTGGAAACTTCAATTGGCTAAAGAGTTTCTGCAAGGTGATGATTATTAACATGGGAGTCGTTTGAGTACGGACATTCTTTAAAATTTTCTCGATATTCTTGCGCTCTTTTAACTGACTCTGTATTTTGTCTTGTGAGTTATGGACTCGAGCCCAAGCGGTGTAATTACAGAATTTAAATTATGAATTGAGCAGATTAGATATAATGTAAAGTGCATTTACACTTTGAAGTGAAAATAAAAAAGTGATGAGTTGAATAGTACCTTCGGTCTTTCCATTTGATTTTGGGATCAGACCGGATATGGGACCCGCAACGATGGCAGACCCCCCACTAAACTGAGCTACCCATCGGGTGAGCTCTCCCCTTTTATTTCGTTATAGGGGCTCTTGCCCGGGTAGAGTGGACCCTGACACCTTTGCTGGTCCATGTTTCTGCAGATGACGAATTTGTTCCGGGGGCCTCTCTGAAGGCATTTTAGAAGCTACCACAACTGGTATTGTTAGGAGAACCCTGACAGCGATTGACTCGTGCACTAAAACCGGATTACATCAGGCTGCAAGAATACCATGTGGTATGAGAGCGGACTTTCGCTTCGGAAGAGATCACCTGACGCCAGCCCAAAACAAAGTGGTCAGCTCATCGTTGAAGGAGCTTCCGCAAAAGAGTGCACACCTACCGCCAAATCCTGTCCATATGTTACATCTTGGAGGTTTCTTATAATGACACCAGACCTTATGAACCAATCAAAGTTCAGAAACATTTTCTAACACTTTAATCTGTTAGATATGAGCCCTTTGAGGTCGTTTTAGATTAATGAAATAAAGTTACAATTCCTTTATGGACCACAAATATTGATTTAGAATAAAAATCAAGAGTTTGATGGTAAAAACAATTTTTTTTTATTCTACAACGCACACGGATGCATTTCGGTCGATATTGCCGACCATCTTCAGCGCTATGCGTGAAACTTCTAATGAAACTACTGAATAAAATTGAAGTATACTAACAATTAAAGGCTTATTGGTTCTATATGGTTTTGTCAGATTAAATAAAAATGAAAAATTCTGTTATCAGACTGTCGTCAATATAAAATAACTGTCCTGTTATGTGTTAACCCCATATGATGTATAATAATCGATGCAAAATAAAAGTAACCATTAACACATTATTTAGTTAATTCAAATAAACTTGATTTTATTGCGCTATCGTCGATATTAATTATATTATCCGTTATATGCATGAATAACGATTCATACGCATCGAGTTTTCACGGATTAGTGACTGTTTTTAGCAATTTAAAATTATTTATAAGCGATCCCGTGTAGTTTCTTCATGTTGTTTAAATCCATTGCATGTGCAGCAATCCTTTTGTTAATGTCTTTGTTTTTGATGTATCGTTCATGTTCCTTCAGGCGAACTTCAACAGCATGTTTGGTTTATCCAATATATTTTTTATCACATTCTGTGCAATTGACTTGGTAGATTCGGCTTTTTTGTTTTCGCGAAGAAGGATCTTTCGTAGAACTAAGTAATGAGCAAAGCTTGCGAGTGTTGTTATGTACAATCTTCAGATTCGCTTTGCTGAATTCCTTTTATAGAGGGTTGGAAATCATAGGGTCATATGCCAAGGTTATACACGATTCCTTATGCCGAACAAGAATTCAGCGAATTTTTAAGAAAGCAGTTCATGATTTATAATCGCAGCGAAGGTATTCTCCTCAAAAAACGCAAAACACAATCTAAAAAGCTAGCTAAACTAATGAACAGCAGAATTCGTAACACCAAATCAAGAATAGAACTTAAAAATGTCAATGGATTAGTTGTGAATTTATCCCAGGAGCCATTACAAGAAGATGAAATGGAATTGTTAAATCGTAGCCTTGATTTCTCAGTCAAACCTTTATCGCCACCTGTAATTGACATAATTGCAGATATTGAATCTGCAATCCAGTACAAACGAATATACACGATGTATTCTATATGAAATACGACAGAGGGAACAAGGTGGTCATAACTACCAAAAAGGACTATGATGAATGCATGATGAAGTCAATATCTGAAGATAAATTTGCGGTCTGTCTTTGTCCTCTCAATAAAATAGTGAAAGATGCTGAGTCCATCATAGATACCTTACACTCTGTTTTCAACGTAAATAAATAATTTAGAGTGCCTAATCCACAAGTTCCATTGATGTATGGCCTCCAGAAGGTTCATAAGACAGGAGATAAAATGAGGGAAATCGTTTCGTGTGCCAACTCACCCTTCTCTAAATTGACAGAATGGATAGTCAATAAACTGAAACAATTTGGCAACCTTGAAGAGTTCTCCGCATACATACGCTGTATTGAGGCATGTATGAAACATAATTGCTTTGAATTTAGAGGAAAATATTATTCGAGTGACTTTGGATGTAGTATGGGGAACGATTTGTCACCATTTATAGCCGAAGCATTCATGTCCAGATTAGAAAAAGAAATGAAATCTGAAGGCATTTGCCCAAAGATTTGGTGGCGCTATGTAGATGATGTCTTCGCCGATGTTAAGGAATCAAGAGAGAATCATCTGTTAGATTTGCTAAATAGTCGTTATTCAACTGCAAAGCTTACCATTGAACTCGAAAATGAAGAACAAATGCTGCCCTTTCTGGATCTTAATATTACTCGCGACGGCCGAAAAATTCAATTTTCGATACATAGAAAATCAACAACAGCAGATAGATTTATCACCAAAGATTCATTTTGTTCACATCATACCAAGATCGCAGCGTTTAGATCGATGATATATCGTATGAGTCGATTGCAGACTATAGGAACGAATATGATTATATCGTACATTTAGCTAAAATGAATGGATACGATAAAGCGCTAATGGAAAAGTTGATTGCCAAATGCATGCAAAAAATGATAAGAGCAAAAGCTTTAACCCTTTTCATCCAAAACCGTACAGCAAACCATAACGAATCGTGTGAAAACTTGGCATATGCCCCTATGATTCCCAACCCTCTAAAAAAGGAATTCAGCAAAGCGAATCTGAAGATTGTACATAACAACACTCGCAAGCTTTGCTCATTATTTAGTTCTACAAAAGATCCTTCTTCGAAAAAACAAAAAAGCCAAATCTACCAAGTCAATTGCACAGAATGTGATAAAAAGTTTATTGGACAAATCAAACGTGCTGTTGAAGTTCGCCTGAAGGAACACGAACGATACATCAAAAGCAAAGACATTAACAAAGGGATTGCTGCACATGCATTGGATTTAAACAACACGAAGACCCTACACGGGATCGCTTATAAATAATTTTGAATTGCTAAAATCAGTAACTCATCCACAAAAACTCGACACGTATGAATCGTTATTCATCTATATAATGGATAATATAATTAATATCGACGATAGCCCAATCAATTCAAGTTCATTCCAATTGGCTAAATAATGTGTTAACAGTTACTTTTATTTTGCATCGATTATTATACATCATATGGGGTTAACACATAACAGGACAGTTATTTTATATTGATGACAGTCTGATAACAGAATTTTTCATTTTTATTTAATCCGACTAAATCATGTAGAACCAATAAGCCTTTAATTGTTAGTATACTTCAATTTTATTCAGTAGTTTCATTAGAAGTTTCACGCATAGCGCTGAAGATGGTCGGCAATACCGACCGAAATGCATCCGTGTGTGTTGTAGAATAAAAAAGTCGTTTTTACCATCAAACTCTTGATTTGTATTCTAAATCAATATTTGTGGTCCATAAGGGAATTGTAACTTTATTCCATTAAACAATAAAAATGTTGGGCGAAGTCACTATCGCATTAACTGTTACAGGTGCAAGCATAAGCTGCCTTGCCTCGAGTCTCAGCTCAAAGGTACTCCATCGAAACCCTATGTTGGTAAAACCTTGGTACTCTAACGCCAGCATGGCTGATGGCACCAAAGACTCTCTCAAGGGTACGTTGACAACATCCGTCACGCTTAGAAGTCAAATCAACGATATCTGATTTTTTGTCATCCCCTCACTGACCCAGAACGTGTACCTCAGCGTCGATTTGGTCCTACAGTTTGGTTTGGCCACATATTCATTTCTGGATCCTGGCCTAAACACTAGACACGTTCGTGAACTTACTTCTATGCCCAACAGGCATGAACTAACTCCTATCTAACGACAATGCCTGAAAGCATCCATCGCTGCTTCTTCATTTTACGATACGCAAGGCTTTGGCCACACTGTTATTGATATTGGTGATAGCAAGCCAATTAAGCAGAGGCACCACACCCGCCATCTCATCGGCCACGGAAAAGCTAGTGTACGTGAGGTTCGACAGGATGCTAAAGTTGGGGGTTATAGAGGAATCTCAAAGTGCCTGGTCCTCCCCAATAACCTTGGTGATAAAATCAGGTAAAGTTTACCTTTGTCTGGATGCTCGAAGAGTCAATTTAGTGACCATTAAAGACGTGTACCCTCTTCCGCTCATCGATGGAATATTGGAAAGATCGCCGAAAGCAAACTTCACTACAAGCCTCGACCTGATGGATGCCTTCTGCCAAATTCCACTCAATGAGGGGTTGAAGGATAAAACCGCTTTCACAGTACCTGGATGGCTACTATATCAGTTTGCCAGAACGCCCTCTGGCCTGTGTAATGCCCTACATATGATGACCCGTCTGATGGACAAAGTCATTCAACCTCACCAGAAACACCAAGTGTTCGTTTAACTGGATGACCTCCTACTCATCACAGAATCGTTCTACTAATATCTTCTACAGCCCTGCATATCAGTAAGGCAAAACTTACCATCAATGTGCAGATAAGCAACGCAGTTCCGTATCTAGGACATGTCATCGGATATGGTACTATCTAGGCCGATCCGGACAAAGCTCGGGCTATTGATGAGTTCCCCTAGCCGAAGACAGTTAAGCAACTACGACGTTTCCTAGGAGTGTGCGGTTGGTACCAAAGGTTCATTATGTGATGGTTTTAGTACTTTTCTCTGACATTCTTCGGAGAGGTAAGTTCATCTGGTCCAAGTTCAGCCAAAACCATTCGAAGAGCTCAAGAAAGCTTTGACATCTACTCCAGTCTTACACAGCCCTGACTTCCAGAAACCCTTCTTCATTCATTGTGACACAAGTCAATATGAAGCTAGTGCCGTACTAGTGCAATTAACTGGAGACAGAGGAGAAGTTCCTATTACTTTTGTGTCCAGTTAGTTGAACTCAGCACAGGGGAGCTACACCATATCTGAACAAGCAGGTCTAGCAGCGGTGATGGCTGTCAATAAGCTTCGGGTGTAGATAGAAGGCCACTCATTTGAGATCATCACCGACCACGCTTCACTACAATGGGTTATGAACCGAGCTGCAAACGCAAGGGTTTAAATTTTTTATCAAACACCGGAAAGGAACACCAAAATTTGTGCCCCGTTCTCTGTCGCCAATATTTTATCCCAAGGGAGCGGAAGTGGCATTGAATAACGATAGTCTCATCAAGATGAATTTGGACAACCTGTATTTCAATTCAGGCTACTACAAGGGGCTGAAGCTAACCATGGTAACCCAACAAACATAGTTGCCTGGTTTGAAAGTGTTTGACCGATATGTGTACTAATTAAATGATTACGCAACCGGCAACTCGATGCAGGAGAAAGAGTCTTGAAAGCTTTGAGTGCCGGAGAAAATGACTCATAATCTATCCAACCACCTTTTAAGTTGCAGTTAGATGCTTCGGTGCTTTAAGAAATACTTCTTTTGGCCTAAAATCTCCTCTCAGGTTAAGGAGCTATGCAAGTGCCTGTGAGACCTGTAAAGGCACTCAAGCTCCCAACCAGCCTTTTTGACCTCCCATGAGTCAAGACAACGTTCCAAAGTGTGTATTCTAATGTCTGTGTATAGATATACTCGGTCCGTACACTCGGTCTTATATGGGACATGTTCAAGCTATCGTTGCTGTGGATCAGCTGTCTTAGTTTCCGCAAGTGGAACCCATTTGCCAACTCACGACTCCACATTTCGTAAAATTGTTAGAAACCAGAGTATTCCATGTTTTCGGTACCCCAGAAAACCTGTATTTGGACAATGGAGTTCAGTTCCGATAGCGACCGTTTAAGAGTCTGCTCAAGCAGTACGGTGTCAACCACTAACTAACACTAATATAATCTCCCCAACCGAATGCATCAGAACGGCTGAATCGCACTTTGTTAGCTGCTATCTGTTCATATCTCCATCCAACTGAGTACACACAGATTGTACGCAATGACGTACGCATTGCGTTTATCTTATCATTCCATCACGGGCATCCGCCTTACTTTGCCGCCTTCGGACAGCACCTGCTTTGCCACTCCAAATCATACAAACTATTGCAGCCATTAAAATATTTAGAAGATTTTGTCGTTGCACGAAAGATTATGCGATCTCCGCCAACGAATCCGACAGAAGATATGAAACGCGGAACGCACAAATGAAGTGCATTATAATCTGAGATCTCAACCGTCTGAGTTTAGAGAAGGGGAGGAAGTAATAAATCGTAACTTGCGCCAAAGCGATGCAACCGCTCATTATAATGCGAATTTGGATCAAAGTTTTTTGAAAAGCTGGGTACATAAAGTTGTAGGACCTGGTCGCTATCTCCTCACAGATCTGTCTGATAAAGAAGTGGATAAATACCATGCAAAAGTCCTGCGTCGATAACCACTAGTTAGTTACGTACGTTTATTCGTCCATCTACACTTAGTTTAAGCTCATACGTCTGTTATTTTTGTCCGCAGTCAGTTTCAATCGCATACGTTAGTTTTTCCGTCTGCAGCAAGTCGAAAGCACGTTCGTTATTCAGTCCATCCAATAATTGTTTTTTTTTTGGTTCCCTATCCCTGGTCCAACCACATCAACGTCTCTGTAGGATGACCAGAAAATCAGCTGCCCTAAAGTAATCAAGCAATCCACCTAGGCAAACTGCTCGGCCTTCATGAAAAAGACGATAGGAGTGGAGGACAAAAGAAAATGGGCAAAAATGTGATGGTTGTGAAATCATTTTTGATTCTGTATATTCACTGTTTCGTGATCTAATAATTTTAATTGTTGTGAATTAGAAAAACCCCCGTTGGCAGCACCAGCCGGAAAAGTAAATTTCTCGTATGTAGCGTAAGATTTCGAAAAAGAATTTGGCTTGCCTACTACTGGACTTCTTACTGCAATTTTTGTAGCACAACATGGGTATTTATTAACAGAAAGGATCTGCCGCCGTTTGTATTTGGAGACCCTTCATGGAGGCGCAAATATTTTTGCTAATTAAATTGAGTTGCACACGTATGGATCACATATTGAAAATTGACGGGTAAGAAATTGTTATAAACATATTTATACTCGTTTTGCCCTTCTCACATTTTCTGTTTATGCATTTCACAGTGGTTACCACACAAAGGTGATAACTTGTCGGCTTCAATAGCTCAAATAGTTAATTTCAAAAGATTTCCATAAAAGTTTAATCAGCACTTGCTATTATATATGTATACAAATGAAATATATTTTCTTTTTTACTAATACAGTCAGATATCATTATACACGTTTGCATCCCAATATTCGGGCACTTCTTTCCTAACCTTTCAAGCCGCAACATGTGATATCGCACGCCAAAATCAAGTGTTAAATATCTTGTATTAAATTGTATTAAATGAATTAATACCTGTTAGTGAATAAACTATTTGAATTATTATAACTCAGTGTGTTTTATAAAACTTAAAGCCTATAAACAAAACAGTGCTAAACACACGAAACGAGCAACTTTAAAACATGGTGTCAGGCTTGTAAAAATTTTGAAAAGTGCCCATTGAAACGAGAAAAATGGCCGAAGACGAAAATAAACGAGCACTCGGCGTGCTAACCAGCAGACTACTGGCATTGGAACAAAATCTAAACACGCAACAAGCATCAGCCAGCAGAATTCAGGCTTTGGAGCAAACTCTGAATTCGCAACAAGCAACATCATACGTGAATATCCCTCTACAAGAGCCATTGAACATCAAGGTAGGCGATATTTCTCAGAATTTCAAGCATTTCGAAGAAAGATGGAACAGCTATGTCATCGCCAGTGGACTCGATAACAAGCCCGAGGAAAGAAAGAAAGCGATTCTTCTAACTGCGATAGGAAATGACGTTTTTCAGTGTACGGCAATCTACCTCTAACCGAGCAAGAAAAATCGAGAGCTGAAAACATACTGAAAGCTGAGTAAATAAAAGGTATGAGCGAGCGATTTTCAACCCAGCGACTCAAAACCAAAATGAAACCTATGACGAATACTTTGCGCCTCTACGAGAGTTGAATAAAAATACGCAATATGGAGATTCGTCGGATGATATACTACTCGACAAGATAATATGCTCCATAAAAGATATAGGACTCAAGGAAAAACTTTGGCTAGATACAGACATTACTTTGTCAAAAGCAATTGATATTTGCAAATTAAAAGAAAATGCCGCAAAACAATTAGGGGAATTACAATCTAATAGTACGAATAACGTTCATTCAGGCAATACTACCGACATTGTCAGCAAAGTGCGCAAAATTGCAACCAATAAAGCATATAAGCCAAAAATGGACCGAAATAATAAACAGTTATGCAAATACTGTGCACACCAGTATCATAAAAATCTGAGGGAATGCCCAGGGAGATCTGCGGTGTGTAGAAAGTGTAGCAAACATGGACATTACGCATCTGTATGTATGTCAACTAATACGAGTACAAGCAACAATCGAACACCCAACATTAAACACGTTAAATGAGCAACAACTAATACTAACACTAAGCGACAACACTAATCTGGTAACAATTGATTTAGACATCAGACAACAGAGCGACATATTCAGAAACGTCAAATGTATTCTAGATACGGCAGGTACCTGCAATATAATCGGACTAAACAAGTTGAAGCGTGTCACACAACAACGAAAAATAGTAACAACGCCAACAACAACGAAATTGCAAGCATTCGAGAATAACATAATAGTGCCATTGGGTAAAGTACTGTTGCAGTTAAAACATAAAGATAATATTTACAATGAACTTTTGAAATAGTGACCGGAGATCATGCACCACTACTCCCAGCAAGCACCTGCCAGAAGATGAATTTAATCAAACTTTGCTTCAACGTAAACAACATTTATTCAGAAGCAGAACGAATTTGCCAAGAGTACGCATCTGTTTTCGAAGGACTCGGAGAATTCAAAGGTGAGGTGAAACTTGAACTACAAGGATATGTTGTGCCTAGAAAGCAAACGCCGCGACGAGTTCCAATCGCATTTCAAATGAAATGGAAAGCGATGTAGTCATTGAAAAGCAAATTGAACCAACGCCTTGGCTGAATAACATCGTTTTGGCCAAGAGAAACGAAAAATTTCGATTGTGCCCAGATCCACCCGAACTCAACAAATATCTGAAAGACGTTCGATTCACATCGAAGACGCTACAAGAAGCTTTACCGAGTCTAGCAAACGCTAAAATATTTTCAACAGCTGATGCAAAAAAAGGATTTTGGCAGCTGAAACTGGACAAAAGCAGCAGTGAGATTTCTCGGTATGATAACGTACCTTGGAACGTACATCCCGAATTCAGCTTCGAATTCGCATAGCTTAAGAGAATTAAGTCACAAATTATCAAATTTTAGCTGGACTGAGCTACATGAACAAGAATTCACAGAGTTAAAAAATATTCTAACAACAACTCCAACACTTAAATATTTCGATGCTACAAAGCCGGTAACCATACAAACCGATGCATCTTCATTTGGTATCGGAAGCGTTCTTTTGCCAAACAATCGGCCCATAGCTTATGCTTCGAAAACACTATCTAGCACTCAGAAAAACTACGCACAAATAGAGAAAGAGATGCTTGCAATACTCTATGCTTGTAAACGTTTCGACCAATATATCTGTGGAAAATCTGATGTTACTATTGAAACGGATCATAGCCCATTAGTGAAAATCTTCGCGAAACCACTGCTAGAAGCCCAAAAGCGACTACAAAATATGATTATCATGTTACAGCGATACAAACTTAATATCAAATATAAGAAAGGTAAAGAAATGTATATTGCGGATACCCTTTCAAGAGCTCCCGAAAACATATCGAACGAAGAAATTAGCCAGAGAAACCGTATTTTGGCCAGGAATAAATGATCATGTAAAATCAATAATCAAAAACTGCAACACTTGCATAAAATATTCAAAACAGCAACAACGAGAGCCAATGATAACGCACGAGATCCCAGCACATCCGTTTGAAATTGTGTCAATGGATATTTTTGAAGTTACAATTACGAATCGCGTTCATCGTTTCTTAATCACCGTAGACCATCACTCTGACTTTTTTGAAATTGATGAGCTTGCAGACATGACTGCAAAATTTGTAATTCTGACATTCAAACGAAATTTTGCAAGGGATGGCGTACCAAGGAAGGTGATACCGGACAATGGTCAACAATTCATTGGACACGAATTTTAACAGTTTTCTAAAAAATGGAACTTCCAACACACGACATCTAGTCCTCATCACCAGCAAGGTAATGGTAAAACGGAAGTATCTGTGAAAACGGCGAAAACGATGATCACAAAATGTTTAGATTCCAACGAGGACTTCTACAAAGCTCTGTTAGTATGGCGAAACACTCCCAATAAAATCGGATCTAGTCCTACAAAGCGAATCTTTTGTCGATGGTTGCGATGTAATATTCCTTCAGCTGATTACGAACAACGAGTAACGAATAATGTTCTGGAGCCCATAATCAAAAACCGGGAGTATTCGAAGAAATATTACGATCGTGGAACCAAAAATCTTCGTCGTTTAAACGAAGGAGAAAATTTTTTCACCAAAGTCAAGGTCAAAACCAAACAGTGGGAACCAGGCGTCATCGTGAAGTCTATCAACGCGAGATCATACATCGTTCGTGTGGGACGAAACGAATATGTGCGTAATTCGATCCATATTCGAAGGTTACCAAATCAACGTGTCGAGCACTCGGATAGTTCCAGCGTTCCAGTAGAAGAGAAATTCGCAACAGACCGAGAACCTTTAGCGAGAGATGGCTTCAACGTTTTTAATCAATAGCGACCGATCAGAAAATCATCTAGAATTATAAAGCCCGTAAATAGACATGAGGCGCCGTATTAAAAGAAAAAAAAAGAGAATATATTTGCTCTTTTTACTAATACAGTCATATATCATTATACACATTTGCATCCAAATATTTGGGGTACTTCTTTCCTAACCTTTCGAGTCGCAACATGTGATATCAAGTGTTAAATATCTTGTATTAAATGAATTGAATACCTGTTAGTGAATAAACTATTTGAATTATTACAACTCAGTGTGTTTTATAAAACTTAAAGCCTATAAACAAAACAGTGCTAAACACACGAAACGAGCAACTTTAAAATACTTGCATTGCCATCATATATATACATTTTCGATTCTTTTCTGAACCATTAGGGGCCGCCATTTTGAATTTTTATTGAAAACGGCTGCTAAAAATATGAAGCTGTAAATTTTCAAATTTTTTATTTGTCATCCGATATGCATAATTAAATTAAATTAACTTGCCTTAATAACTTATAATTTCAAGTTTTATCGGAATCTGTTGAGAAACTTGGCCGCTAGAGGGCTACAGAAATAAAAAAAAGTCTATGTCACCCCCCTGTATGGGGGGACCCCCTTAAACACTTTATAAATATTTTCTTACACTGCAAATTTCAAGAGGCACCACTTTTGACCTACGTAGAAAATTTCCTCATTCTAGCTCATGTGGTTTGCGAGAAAACTTGTGACGCATGAACAAACGGACGGACGGACAGACAGACAAGTTCCGATTTTATAATTTTTCAGGGTATTGTTAAAAATATTTTACAATATTCAAAAAATATTCTGATTTATAAATACGTTCAAGATAAGTCATTTAAAACGTTTTCATGAAAAATATTCATTATTTCAATTGCTACTAAAATAGCGAATTGCGCTTGCCTCCTGACCTTTCGGGGCCGCCATTTTAAATGCATGCATTTGATTTTGGACTATGTTAAATCTTTGTGTGCTAGGACCTCATCAATCAATGTGCCAAATCTCGTTCAAATCGGAGTTTCACTCTAGACAGGGCAAAATAATTCAAGTTTTAGTGAAAATTGCAGCTAAAAATATTGGGTTTTAAATTTTCGACTTTTTTATTTTTCATTCAATTTTAATAATTTTCTGCATTATACAAGAACATAGAAATCCGCTGGAAAATGTGACCGCTGAAGTACCACGAAAACCTGAAAATGTCGCATATTTAAACCGTCGCCATTTTGAAACTTGCGCATGCATGATCACCAAAATATCAAAATCTATAGACCTAAGTAATGCCTATCACGAACAAAAGTTTTATATATGTCAGATCAAAATTCCGACTCTTAGAAGACTTTGAAGTTTTGAGTTTCAACTGGCCGCCATTTTGTTTTTTGTGACCTGACCTCCAGTTTTTTCACGCATTTCTTTAGATACTTATAATTTCTATCTTACTGTCGAATTTCATGAAAGTCTGTTGAAAGCTTTGACCACTATTACAACAACAAAATTTTGCACGTTTTTCGACTTTTGAGCGGCCGCCATTTTGTTCATGCCTCACCGACTTTGGATTTTTTATTTTGGCATTCATCACATACATCAGTGAACCTGTATAAAAAATTTCATCCAAATCGGAGCTATACTATACTCAGAACAGAAATCACGATTTTTCGTCTAAAATGGCCGCCATTTTGTTTTTGCATGGCCGATATAGCTGGTCCACGAACTAAACCGAGATATTACAACAATCCAATACATTGCAACCTCTAGTGTGGTCATAAATTTCGTTATATCCCATATATATATATATATATATATATATATATATATATATATATATATATATATATATATATATATATATATATATATATATAAATACATATATATATATCTACACATTTATATATACACATATATATATATATATACATACATATATATATATATATATATATATATATATATATATATATAAATATATGTATATATATATATATATATATATATATATATATATATATATATATATATATATGTATATATATATATATATATATATATATATATATATATATATATATATATATATATGTATATATATATATATGTGTATATATAAATGTGTAGATATATATATATGTATTTATATATATATATATATATATATATATATATATATATATATATATATATATATATATATATATATATATATATATATATATATATATATATGGGATATAACGAAATTTATGACCACACTAGAGGTTGCAATGTATTGGATTGTTGTAATATCTCGGTTTAGTTCGTGGACCAGCTATATCGGCCATGCAAAAACAAAATGGCGGCCATTTTAGACGAAAAATCGTGATTTCTGTTCTGAGTATAGTATAGCTCCGATTTGGATGAAATTTTTTATACAGGTTCACTGATGTATGTGATGAATCCCAAAATAAAAAATCCAAAGTCGGTGAGGCATGAACAAAATGGCGGCCGCTCAAAAGTCGAAAAACGTGCAAAATTTTGTTGTTGTAATAGTGGTCAAAGCTTTCAACAGACTTTCATGAAATTCGACAGTAAGATAGAAATTATAAGTATCTAAAGAAATGCGTGAAAAAACTGGAGGTCAGGTCACAAAAAACAAAATGGCGGCCAGTTGAAACTCAAAACTTCAAAGTCTTCTAAGAGTCGGAATTTTGATCTGACATATATAAAACTTTTGTTCGTGATAGGCATTACTTAGGTCTATAGATTTTGATATTTTGGTGATCATGCATGCGCAAGTTTCAAAATGGCGACGGTTTAAATATGCGACATTTTCAGGTTTTCGTGGTACTTCAGCGGTCACATTTTCCAGCGGATTTCTATGTTCTTGTATAATGCAGAAAATTATTAAAATTGAATGAAAAATAAAAAAGTCGAAAATTTAAAACCCAATATTTTTAGCTGCAATTTTCACTAAAACTTGAATTATTTTGCCCTGTCTAGAGTGAAACTCCGATTTGAACGAGATTTGGCACATTGATTGATGAGGTCCTAGCACACAAAGATTTAACATAGTCCAAAATCAAATGCATGCATTTAAAATGGCGGCCCCCAAAGGTCAGGAGACAAGCGCAATTCGCTATTTTAGTAGCAATTGAAATAATGAATATTTTTCATGAAAACGTTTTAAATGACTTATCTTGAACGTATTTATAAATCAGAATATTTTTTGAATATTGTAAAATATTTTTAACAATACCCTGAAAAATTATAAAATCGGAACTTGTCTGTCTGTCCGTCCGTCCGTTTGTTCATGCGTCACAAGTTTTCTCGCAAACCACATGAGCTAGAATGAGGAAATTTTCTACGTAGGTCAAAAGTGGTGCCTCTTGAAATTTGCAGTGTAAGAAAATATTTATAAAGTGTTTAAGGGGGTCCCCCCATACAGGGGGGTGACATAGACTTTTTTTTATTTCTGTAGCCCTCTAGCGGCCAAGTTTCTCAACAGATTCCGATAAAACTTGAAATTATAAGTTATTAAGGCAAGTTAATTTAATTTAATTATGCATATCGGATGACAAATAAAAAATTTGAAAATTTACAGCTTCATATTTTTAGCAGCCGTTTTCAATAAAAATTCAAAATGGCGGCCCCTAATGGTTCAGAAAAGAATCGAAAATGTATATATATGATGGCAATGCAAGTATTTTAAAGTTGCTTGTTTCGTGTGTTTAGCACTGTTTTGTTTATAGGCTTTAAGTTTTATAAAACACACTGAGTTGTAATAATTCAAATAGTTTATTCACTAACAGGTATTCAATTCATTTAATACAAGATATTTAACACTTGATATCACATGTTGCGACTCGAAAGGTTAGGAAAGAAGTACCCCAAATATTTGGATGCAAATGTGTATAATGATATATGACTGTATTAGTAAAAAGAGCAAATATATTCTCTTTTTTTTTCTTTTAATACGGCGCCTCATGTCTATTTACGGGCTTTATAATTCTAGATGATTTTCTGATCGGTCGCTATTGATTAAAAACGTTGAAGCCATCTCTCGCTAAAGGTTCTCGGTCTGTTGCGAATTTCTCTTCTACTGGAACGCTGGAACTATCCGAGTGCTCGACACGTTGATTTGGTAACCTTCGAATATGGATCGAATTACGCACATATTCGTTTCGTCCCACACGAACGATGTATGACCTCGCGTTGATAGACTTCACGATGACGCCTGGTTCCCACTGTTTGGTTTTGACCTTGACTTTGGTGAAAAAATTTTCTCCTTCATTTAAACGACGAAGATTTTTGGTTCCACGATCGTAATATTTCTTCGAATACTCCCGGTTTTTGATTATGGGCTCCAGAACATTATTCGTTACTCGTTGTTCGTAATCAGCTGAAGGAATATTACATCGCAACCATCGACAAAAGATTCGCTTTGTAGGACTAGATCCGATTTTATTGGGAGTGTTTCGCCATACTAACAGAGCTTTGTAGAAGTCCTCGTTGGAATCTAAACATTTTGTGATCATCGTTTTCGCCGTTTTCACAGATACTTCCGTTTTACCATTACCTTGCTGGTGATGAGGACTAGATGTCGTGTGTTGGAAGTTCCATTTTTTAGAAAACTGTTAAAATTCGTGTCCAATGAATTGTTGACCATTGTCCGGTATCACCTTCCTTGGTACGCCATCCCTTGCAAAATTTCGTTTGAATGTCAGAATTACAAATTTTGCAGTCATGTCTGCAAGCTCATCAATTTCAAAAAAGTCAGAGTGATGGTCTACGGTGATTAAGAAACGATGAACGCGATTCGTAATTGTAACTTCAAAAATATCCATTGACACAATTTCAAACGGATGTGCTGGGATCTCGTGCGTTATCATTGGCTCTCGTTGTTGCTGTTTTGAATATTTTATGCAAGTGTTGCAGTTTTTGATTATTGATTTTACATGATCATTTATTCCTGGCCAAAATACGGTTTCTCTGGCTAATTTCTTCGTTCGATATGTTTTCGGGAGCTCTTGAAAGGGTATCCGCAATATACATTTCTTTACCTTTCTTATATTTGATATTAAGTTTGTATCGCTGTAACATGATAATCATATTTTGTAGTCGCTTTTGGGCTTCTAGCAGTGGTTTCGCGAAGATTTTCACTAATGGGCTATGATCCGTTTCAATAGTAACATCAGATTTTCCACAGATATATTGGTCGAAACGTTTACAAGCATAGAGTATTGCAAGCATCTCTTTCTCTATTTGTGCGTAGTTTTTCTGAGTGCTAGATAGTGTTTTCGAAGCATAAGCTATGGGCCGATTGTTTGGCAAAAGAACGCTTCCGATACCAAATGAAGATGCATCGGTTTGTATGGTTACCGGCTTTGTAGCATCGAAATATTTAAGTGTTGGAGTTGTTGTTAGAATATTTTTTAACTCTGTGAATTCTTGTTCATGTAGCTCAGTCCAGCTAAAATTTGATAATTTGTGACTTAATTCTCTTAAGTTATGCGAATTCGAAGCTGAATTCGGGATGTACGTTCCAAGGTACGTTATCATACCGAGAAATCTCACTGCTGCTTTTGTCCAGTTTCAGCTGCCAAAATCCTTTTTTTGCATCAGCTGTTGAAAATATTTTAGCGTTTGCTAGACTCGGTAAAGCTTCTTGTAGCGTCTTCGATGTGAATCGAACGTCTTTCAGATATTTGTTGAGTTCGGGTGGATCTGGGCACAATCGAAATTTTTCGTTTCTCTTGGCCAAAACGATGTTATTCAGCCAAGGCGTTGGTTCAATTTGCTTTTCAATGACTACATCGCTTTCCATTTCATTTGAAATGCGATTGGAACTCGTCGCGGCGTTTGCTTTCTAGGCACAACATATCCTTGTAGTTCAAGTTTCACCTCACCTTTGAATTCTCCGAGTCCTTCGAAAACAGATGCGTACTCTTAGCAAATTCGTTCTGCTTCTGAATAAATGTTGTTTACGTTGAAGCAAAGTTTGATTAAATTCATCTTCTGGCAGGTGCTTGCTGGGAGTAGTGGTGCATGATCTCCGGTCACTATTTCAAAAGTTCATTGTAAATATTATCTTTATGTTTTAACTGCAACAGTACTTTACCCAATGGCACTATTATGTTATTCTCGAATGCTTGCAATTTCGTTGTTGTTGGCGTTGTTACTATTTTTCGTTGTTGTGTGACACGCTTCAACTTGTTTAGTCCGATTATATTGCAGGTACCTGCCGTATCTAGAATACATTTGACGTTTCTGAATATGTCGCTCTGTTGTCTGATGTCTAAATCAATTGTTACCAGATTAGTGTTGTCGCTTAGTGTTAGTATTAGTTGTTGCTCATTTAACGTGTTTAATGTTGGGTGTTCGATTGTTGCTTGTACTCGTATTAGTTGACATACATACAGATGCGTAATGTCCATGTTTGCTACACTTTCTACACACCGCAGATCTCCCTGGGCATTCCCTCAGATTTTTATGATACTGGTGTGCACAGTATTTGCATAACTGTTTATTATTTCGGTCCATTTTTGGCTTATATGCTTTATTGGTTGCAATTTTGCGCACTTTGCTGACAATGTCGGTAGTATTGCCTGAATGAACGTTATTCGTACTATTAGATTGTAATTCCCCTAATTGTTTTGCGGCATTTTCTTTTAATTTGCAAATATCAATTGCTTTTGACAAAGTAATGTCTGTATCTAGCCAAAGTTTTTCCTTGAGTCCTATATCTTTTATGGAGCATATTATCTTGTCGAGTAGTATATCATCCGATGAATCTCCATATTGCGTATTTTTATTCAACTCTCGTAGAGGTGCAAAGTATTCGTCATAGGTTTCATTTTGGTTTTGAGTCGCTGGGTTGAAAATCGCTCGCTCATACCTTTTATTTACTCAGCTTTCAGTATGTTTTCAGCTGTCGATTTTTCTTGCTCGGTTAGAGGTAGATTGCCGTACACTGAAAAACGTCATTTCCTATCGCAGTTAGAAGAATCGCTTTCTTTCTTTCCTCGGGCTTGTTATCGAGTCCACTGGCGATGACATAGCTGTTCCATCTTTCTTCGAAATGCTTGAAATTCTGAGAAATATCGCCTACCTTGATGTTCAATGGCTCTTGTAGAGGGATATTCACGTATGATGTTGCTTGTTGCGAATTCAGAGTTTGCTCCAAAGCCTGAATTCTGCTGGCTGATGCTTGTTGCGTGTTTAGATTTTGTTCCAATGCCAGTAGTCTGCTGGTTAGCACGCCGAGTGCTCGTTTATTTTCGTCTTCGGCCATTTTTCTCGTTTCAATGGGCACTTTTCAAAATTTTTACAAGCCTGACACCATGTTTTAAAGTTGCTCGTTTCGTGTGTTTAGCACTGTTTTGTTTATAGGCTTTAAGTTTTATAAAACACACTGAGTTATAATAATTCAAATAGTTTATTCACTAACAGGTATTAATTCATTTAATACAATTTAATACAAGATATTTAACACTTGATTTTTGGCGTGCGATATCACATGTTGCGGCTTGAAAGGTTAGGAAAGAAGTGCCCGAATATTGGGATGCAAAACGTGTATAAT
>OZ017739.1:240447387-240492387 GCA_963969285.1 Odontomyia ornata
TAGTCGCTTTTGGGCTTCTAGCAGTGGTTTCGCGAAGATTTTCACTAATGGGCTATGATCCGTTTCAATAGTAACATCAGATTTTCCACAGATATATTGGTCGAAACGTTTACAAGCATAGAGTATTGCAAGCATCTCTTTCTCTATTTGTGCGTAGTTTTTCTGAGTGCTAGATAGTGTTTTCGAAGCATAAGCTATGGGCCGATTGTTTGGCAAAAGAACGCTTCCGATACCAAATGAAGATGCATCGGTTTGTATGGTTACCGGCTTTGTAGCATCGAAATATTTAAGTGTTGGAGTTGTTGTTAGAATATTTTTTAACTCTGTGAATTCTTGTTCATGTAGCTCAGTCCAGCTAAAATTTGATAATTTGTGACTTAATTCTCTTAAGTTATGCGAATTCGAAGCTGAATTCGGGATGTACGTTCCAAGGTACGTTATCATACCGAGAAATCTCACTGCTGCTTTTGTCCAGTTTCAGCTGCCAAAATCCTTTTTTTGCATCAGCTGTTGAAAATATTTTAGCGTTTGCTAGACTCGGTAAAGCTTCTTGTAGCGTCTTCGATGTGAATCGAACGTCTTTCAGATATTTGTTGAGTTCGGGTGGATCTGGGCACAATCGAAATTTTTCGTTTCTCTTGGCCAAAACGATGTTATTCAGCCAAGGCGTTGGTTCAATTTGCTTTTCAATGACTACATCGCTTTCCATTTCATTTGAAATGCGATTGGAACTCGTCGCGGCGTTTGCTTTCTAGGCACAACATATCCTTGTAGTTCAAGTTTCACCTCACCTTTGAATTCTCCGAGTCCTTCGAAAACAGATGCGTACTCTTAGCAAATTCGTTCTGCTTCTGAATAAATGTTGTTTACGTTGAAGCAAAGTTTGATTAAATTCATCTTCTGGCAGGTGCTTGCTGGGAGTAGTGGTGCATGATCTCCGGTCACTATTTCAAAAGTTCATTGTAAATATTATCTTTATGTTTTAACTGCAACAGTACTTTACCCAATGGCACTATTATGTTATTCTCGAATGCTTGCAATTTCGTTGTTGTTGGCGTTGTTACTATTTTTCGTTGTTGTGTGACACGCTTCAACTTGTTTAGTCCGATTATATTGCAGGTACCTGCCGTATCTAGAATACATTTGACGTTTCTGAATATGTCGCTCTGTTGTCTGATGTCTAAATCAATTGTTACCAGATTAGTGTTGTCGCTTAGTGTTAGTATTAGTTGTTGCTCATTTAACGTGTTTAATGTTGGGTGTTCGATTGTTGCTTGTACTCGTATTAGTTGACATACATACAGATGCGTAATGTCCATGTTTGCTACACTTTCTACACACCGCAGATCTCCCTGGGCATTCCCTCAGATTTTTATGATACTGGTGTGCACAGTATTTGCATAACTGTTTATTATTTCGGTCCATTTTTGGCTTATATGCTTTATTGGTTGCAATTTTGCGCACTTTGCTGACAATGTCGGTAGTATTGCCTGAATGAACGTTATTCGTACTATTAGATTGTAATTCCCCTAATTGTTTTGCGGCATTTTCTTTTAATTTGCAAATATCAATTGCTTTTGACAAAGTAATGTCTGTATCTAGCCAAAGTTTTTCCTTGAGTCCTATATCTTTTATGGAGCATATTATCTTGTCGAGTAGTATATCATCCGATGAATCTCCATATTGCGTATTTTTATTCAACTCTCGTAGAGGTGCAAAGTATTCGTCATAGGTTTCATTTTGGTTTTGAGTCGCTGGGTTGAAAATCGCTCGCTCATACCTTTTATTTACTCAGCTTTCAGTATGTTTTCAGCTGTCGATTTTTCTTGCTCGGTTAGAGGTAGATTGCCGTACACTGAAAAACGTCATTTCCTATCGCAGTTAGAAGAATCGCTTTCTTTCTTTCCTCGGGCTTGTTATCGAGTCCACTGGCGATGACATAGCTGTTCCATCTTTCTTCGAAATGCTTGAAATTCTGAGAAATATCGCCTACCTTGATGTTCAATGGCTCTTGTAGAGGGATATTCACGTATGATGTTGCTTGTTGCGAATTCAGAGTTTGCTCCAAAGCCTGAATTCTGCTGGCTGATGCTTGTTGCGTGTTTAGATTTTGTTCCAATGCCAGTAGTCTGCTGGTTAGCACGCCGAGTGCTCGTTTATTTTCGTCTTCGGCCATTTTTCTCGTTTCAATGGGCACTTTTCAAAATTTTTACAAGCCTGACACCATGTTTTAAAGTTGCTCGTTTCGTGTGTTTAGCACTGTTTTGTTTATAGGCTTTAAGTTTTATAAAACACACTGAGTTATAATAATTCAAATAGTTTATTCACTAACAGGTATTAATTCATTTAATACAATTTAATACAAGATATTTAACACTTGATTTTGGCGTGCGATATCACATGTTGCGGCTTGAAAGGTTAGGAAAGAAGTGCCCGAATATTGGGATGCAAACGTGTATAATGATATCTGACTGTATTAGTAAAAAAGAAAATATATTTCATTTGTATACATATATAATAGCAAGTGCTGATTAAACTTTTATGGAAATCTTTTGAAATTAACTATTTGAGCTATTGAAGCCGACAAGTTATCACCTTTGTGTGGTAACCACTGTGAAATGCATAAACAGAAAATGTGAGAAGGGCAAAACGAGTATAAATATGTTTATAACAATTTCTTACCCGTCAATTTTCAATATGTGATCCATACGTGTGCAACTCAATTTAATTAGCAAAAATATTTGCGCCTCCATGAAGGGTCTCCAAATACAAACGGCGGCAGATCCTTTCTGTTAATAAATACCCATGTTGTGCTACAAAAATTGCAGTAAGAAGTCCAGTAGTAGGCAAGCCAAATTCTTTTTCGAAATCTTACGCTACATACGAGAAATTTACTTTTCCGGCTGGTGCTGCCAACGGGGGTTTTTCTAATTCACAACAATTAAAATTATTAGATCACGAAACAGTGAATATACAGAATCAAAAATGATTTCACAACCATCACATTTTTGCCCATTTTCTTTTGTCCTCCACTCCTATCGTCTTTTTCATGAAGGCCGAGCAGTTTGCCTAGGTGGATTGCTTGATTACTTTAGGGCAGCTGATTTTCTGGTCATCCTACAGAGACGTTGATGTGGTTGGACCAGGGATAGGGAACCAAAAAAAAAACAATTATTGGATGGACTGAATAACGAACGTGCTTTCGACTTGCTGCAGACGGAAAAACTAACGTATGCGATTGAAACTGACTGCGGACAAAAATAACAGACGTATGAGCTTAAACTAAGTGTAGATGGACGAATAAACGTACGTAACTAACTAGTGGTTATCGACGCAGGACTTTTGCATGGTATTTATCCACTTCTTTATCAGACAGATCTGTGAGGAGATAGCGACCAGGTCCTACAACTTTATGTACCCAGCTTTTCAAAAAACTTTGATCCAAATTCGCATTATAATGAGCGGTTGCATCGCTTTGGCGCAAGTTACGATTTATTACTTCCTCCCCTTCTCTAAACTCAGACGGTTGAGATCTCAGATTATAATGCACTTCATTTGTGCGTTCCGCGTTTCATATCTTCTGTCGGATTCGTTGGCGGAGATCGCATAATCTTTCGTGCAACGACAAAATCTTCTAAATATTTTAATGGCTGCAATAGTTTGTATGATTTGGAGTGGCAAAGCAGGTGCTGTCCGAAGGCGGCAAAGTAAGGCGGATGCCCGTGATGGAATGATAAGATAAACGCAATGCGTACGTCATTGCGTACAATCTGTGTGTACTCAGTTGGATGGAGATATGAACAGATAGCAGCTAACAAAGTGCGATTCAGCCGTTCTGATGCATTCGGTTGGGGAGATTATATTAGTGTTAGTTAGTGGTTGACACCGTACTGCTTGAGCAGACTCTTAAACGGTCGCTATCGGAACTGAACTCCATTGTCCAAATACAGGTTTTCTGGGGTACCGAAAACATGGAATACTCTGGTTTCTAACAATTTTACGAAATGTGGAGTCGTGAGTTGGCAAATGGGTTCCACTTGCGGAAACTAAGACAGCTGATCCACAGCAACGATAGCTTGAACATGTCCCATATAAGACCGAGTGTACGGACCGAGTATATCTATACACAGACATTAGAATACACACTTTGGAACGTTGTCTTGACTCATGGGAGGTCAAAAAGACTGGTTGGGAGCTTGAGTGCCTTTACAGGTCTCACAGGCACTTGCATAGCTCCTTAACCTGAGAGGAGATTTTAGGCCAAAAGAAGTATTTCTTAAAGCACCGAAGCATCTAACTGCAACTTAAAAGGTGGTTGGATAGATTATGAGTCATTTTCTCCGGCACTCAAAGCTTTCAAGACTCTTTCTCCTGCATCGAGTTGCCGGTTGCGTAATCATTTAATTAGTACACATATCGGTCAAACACTTTCAAACCAGGCAACTATGTTTGTTGGGTTACCATGGTTAGCTTCAGCCCCTTGTAGTAGCCTGAATTGAAATACAGGTTGTCCAAATTCATCTTGATGAGACTATCGTTATTCAATGCCACTTCCGCTCCCTTGGGATAAAATATTGGCGACAGAGAACGGGGCACAAATTTTGGTGTTCCTTTCCGGTGTTTGATAAAAAATTTAAACCCTTGCGTTTGCAGCTCGGTTCATAACCCATTGTAGTGAAGCGTGGTCGGTGATGATCTCAAATGAGTGGCCTTCTATCTACACCCGAAGCTTATTGACAGCCATCACCGCTGCTAGACCTGCTTGTTCAGATATGGTGTAGCTCCCCTGTGCTGAGTTCAACTAACTGGACACAAAAGTAATAGGAACTTCTCCTCTGTCTCCAGTTAATTGCACTAGTACGGCACTAGCTTCATATTGACTTGTGTCACAATGAATGAAGAAGGGTTTCTGGAAGTCAGGGCTGTGTAAGACTGGAGTAGATGTCAAAGCTTTCTTGAGCTCTTCGAATGGTTTTGGCTGAACTTGGACCAGATGAACTTACCTCTCCGAAGAATGTCAGAGAAAAGTACTAAAACCATCACATAATGAACCTTTGGTACCAACCGCACACTCCTAGGAAACGTCGTAGTTGCTTAACTGTCTTCGGCTAGGGGAACTCATCAATAGCCCGAGCTTTGTCCGGATCGGCCTAGATAGTACCATATCCGATGACATGTCCTAGATACGGAACTGCGTTGCTTATCTGCACATTGATGGTAAGTTTTGCCTTACTGATATGCAGGGCTGTAGAAGATATTAGTAGAACGATTCTGTGATGAGTAGGAGGTCATCCAGTTAAACGAACACTTGGTGTTTCTGGTGAGGTTGAATGACTTTGTCCATCAGACGGGTCATCATATGTAGGGCATTACACAGGCCAGAGGGCGTTCTGGCAAACTGATATAGTAGCCATCCAGGTACTGTGAAAGCGGTTTTATCCTTCAACCCCTCATTGAGTGGAATTTGGCAGAAGGCATCCATCAGGTCGAGGCTTGTAGTGAAGTTTGCTTTCGGCGATCTTTCCAATATTCCATCGATGAGCGGAAGAGGGTACACGTCTTTAATGGTCACTAAATTGACTCTTCGAGCATCCAGACAAAGGTAAACTTTACCTGATTTTATCACCAAGGTTATTGGGGAGGACCAGGCACTTTGAGATTCCTCTATAACCCCCAACTTTAGCATCCTGTCGAACCTCACGTACACTAGCTTTTCCGTGGCCGATGAGATGGCGGGTGTGGTGCCTCTGCTTAATTGGCTTGCTATCACCAATATCAATAACAGTGTGGCCAAAGCCTTGCGTATCGTAAAATGAAGAAGCAGCGATGGATGCTTTCAGGCATTGTCGTTAGATAGGAGTTAGTTCATGCCTGTTGGGCATAGAAGTAAGTTCACGAACGTGTCTAGTGTTTAGGCCAGGATCCAGAAATGAATATGTGGCCAAACCAAACTGTAGGACCAAATCGACGCTGAGGTACACGTTCTGGGTCAGTGAGGGGATGACAAAAAATCAGATATCGTTGATTTGACTTCTAAGCGTGACGGATGTTGTCAACGTACCCTTGAGAGAGTCTTTGGTGCCATCAGCCATGCTGGCGTTAGAGTACCAAGGTTTTACCAACATAGGGTTTCGATGGAGTACCTTTGAGCTGAGACTCGAGGCAAGGCAGCTTATACTTGCACCTGTAACAGTTAATGCGATAGTGACTTCGCCCAACATTTTTATTGTTTAATGGAATAAAGTTACAATTCCCTTATGGACCACAAATATTGATTTAGAATACAAATCAAGAGTTTGATGGTAAAAACGACTTTTTTATTCTACAACACACACGGATGCATTTCGGTCGGTATTGCCGACCATCTTCAGCGCTATGCGTGAAACTTCTAATGAAACTACTGAATAAAATTGAAGTATACTAACAATTAAAGGCTTATTGGTTCTACATGATTTAGTCGGATTAAATAAAAATGAAAAATTCTGTTATCAGACTGTCGTCAATATAAAATAACTGTCCTGTTATGTGTTAACCCCATATGATGTATAATAATCGATGCAAAATAAAAGTAACTGTTAACACATTATTTAGCCAATTGGAATGAACTTGAATTGATTGGGCTATCGTCGATATTAATTATATTATCCATTATATAGATGAATAACGATTCATACGTGTCGAGTTTTTGTGGATGAGTTACTGATTTTAGCAATTCAAAATTATTTATAAGCGATCCCGTGTAGGGTCTTCGTGTTGTTTAAATCCAATGCATGTGCAGCAATCCCTTTGTTAATGTTTTTGCTTTTGATGTATCGTTCGTGTTCCTTCAGGCGAACTTCAACAGCACGTTTGATTTGTCCAATAAACTTTTTATCACATTCTGTGCAATTGACTTGGTAGATTTGGCTTTTTTGTTTTTTCGAAGAAGGATCTTTTGTAGAACTAAATAATGAGCAAAGCTTGCGAGTGTTGTTATGTACAATCTTCAGATTCGCTTTGCTGAATTCCTTTTTTAGAGGGTTGGGAATCATAGGGGCATATGCCAAGTTTTCACACGATTCGTTATGGTTTGCTGTACGGTTTTGGATGAAAAGGGTTAAAGCTTTTGCTCTTATCATTTTTTGCATGCATTTGGCAATCAACTTTTCCATTAGCGCTTTATCGTATCCATTCATTTTAGCTCAATGTACGATATAATCATATTCGTTCCTATAGTCTGCAATCGACTCATACGATATATCATCGATCTAAACGCTGCGATCTTGGTATGATGTGAACAAAATGAATCTTTGGTGATAAATCTATCTGCTGTTGTTGATTTTCTATGTATCGAAAATTGAATTTTTCGGCCGTCGCGAGTAATATTAAGATCCAGAAAGGGCAGCATTTGTTCTTCATTTTCGAGTTCAATGGTAAGCTTTGCAGTTGAATAACGACTATTTAGCAAATCTAACAGATGATTCTCTCTTGATTCCTTAACATCGGCGAAGACATCATCTACATAGCGCCACCAAATCTTTGGGCAAATGCCTTCAGATTTCATTTCTTTTTCTAATCTGGACATGAATGCTTCGGCTATAAATGGTGACAAATCGTTCCCCATACTACATCCAAAGTCACTCGAATAATATTTTCCTCTAAATTCAAAGCAATTATGTTTCATACATGCCTCAATACAGCGTATGTATGCGGAGAACTCTTCAAGGTTGCCAAATTGTTTAAGTTTATTGACTATCCATTCTGTCAATTTAGAGAAGGGTGAGTTGGCACACGAAACGATTTCCCTCATTTTATCTCCTGTCTTATGAACCTTCTGGAGGCCATACATCAATGGAACTTGTGGATTAGGCACTCTAAATTATTTATTTACGTTGAAAACAGAGTGTAAGGTATCTATGATGGACTCAGCATCTTTCACTATTTTATTGAGAGGACAAAGACAGACCGCAAATTTATCTTCAGATATTGACTTCATCATGCATTCATCATAGTCCTTTTTGGTAGTTATGACCACCTTGTTCCCTCTGTCGTATTTCATATAGAATACATCGTGTATATTCGTTTGTACTGGATTGCAGATTCAATATCTGCAATTATGTCAATTACAGGTGGCGATAAAGGTTTGACTGAGAAATCAAGGCTACGATTTAACAATTCCATTTCATCTTCTTGTAATGGCTCCTGGGATAAATTCACAACTAATCCATTGACATTTTTAAGTTCTATTCTTGATTTGGTGTTACGAATTCTGCTGTTCATTAGTTTAGCTAGCTTTTTAGATTGTGTTTTGCGTTTTTTGAGGAGAATACCTTCGCTGCGATTATAAATCATGAACTGCTTTCTTAAAAATTCGCTGAATTCTTGTTCGGCATAAGGAATCGTGTATAACCTTGGCATATGACCCTATGATTTCCAACCCTCTATAAAAGGAATTCAGCAAAGCGAATCTGAAGATTGTACATAACAACACTCGCAAGCTTTGCTAATTACTTAGTTCTACGAAAGATCCTTCTTCGCGAAAACAAAAAAGCCGAATCTACCAAGTCAATTGCACAGAATGTGATAAAAAATATATTGGATAAACCAAACATGCTGTTGAAGTTCGCCTGAAGGAACATGAACGATACATCAAAAACAAAGACATTAACAAAAGGATTGCTGCACATGCAATGGATTTAAACAACATGAAGAAACTACACGGGATCGCTTATAAATAATTTTAAATTGCTAAAAACAGTCACTAATCCGTGAAAACTCGATGCGTATGAATCGTTATTCATGCATATAACGGATAATATAATTAATATCGACGATAGCGCAATAAAATCAAGTTTATTTGAATTAACTAAATAATGTGTTAATGGTTACTTTTATTTTGCATCGATTATTATACATCATATGGGGTAACACATAACAGGACAGTTATTTTATATTGACGACAGTCTGATAACAGAATTTTTCATTTTTATTTAATCTGACAAAACCATATAGAACCAATAAGCCTTTAATTGTTAGTATACTTCAATTTTATTCAGTAGTTTCATTAGAAGTTTCACGCATAGCGCTGAAGATGGTCGGCAATATCGACCGAAATGCATCCGTGTGCGTTGTAGAATAAAAAAAAATTGTTTTTACCATCAAACTCTTGATTTGTATTCTAAATCAATATTTGTGGTCCATAAAGGAATTGTAACTTTATTTCATTAATCTAAAACGACCTCAAAGGGCTCATATCTAACAGATTAAAGTGTTAGAAAATGTTTCTGAACTTTGATTGGTTCATAAGGTCTGGTGTCATTATAAGAAACCTCCAAGATGTAACATATGGACAGGATTTGGCGGTAGGTGTGCACTCTTTTGCGGAAGCTCCTTCAACGATGAGCTGACCACTTTGTTTTGGGCTGGCGTCAGGTGATCTCTTCCGAAGCGAAAGTCCGCTCTCATACCACATGGTATTCTTGCAGCCTGATGTAATCCGGTTTTAGTGCACGAGTCAATCGCTGTCAGGGTTCTCCTAACAATACCAGTTGTGGTAGCTTCCAAAATGCCTTTAGAGAGGCCCCCGGAACAAATTCGTCATCTGCAGAAACATGGACCAGCAAAGGTGTCAGGGTCCACTCTACCCGGGCAAGAGCCCCTATAACGAAATAAAAGGGGAGAGCTCACCCGATGGGTAGCTCAGTTTAGTGGGGGGTCTGCCATCGTTGCGGGTCCCATATCCGGTCTGATCCCAAAATCAAATGGAAAGACCGAAGGTACTATTCAACTCATCACTTTTTTATTTTCACTTCAAAGTGTAAATGCACTTTACATTATATCTAATCTGCTCAATTCATAATTTAAATTCTGTAATTACACCGCTTGGGCTCGAGTCCATAACTCACAAGACAAAATACAGAGTCAGTTAAAAGAGCGCAAGAATATCGAGAAAATTTTAAAGAATGTCCGTACTCAAACGACTCCCATGTTAATAATCATCACCTTGCAGAAACTCTTTAGCCAATTGAAGTTTCCACAGTAAACAATATTTATTTCAATAATTAATCAAACGTACCGTGTTAATTATCATCACCTTGCAGAAACTCTTTAGCCAATTGAAGTTTTCACAATAAATGATATTTATTTCAATAGTTAATCAAACTGTTACGCCCTAAAAGACACGCTGAACAGAAGGAAATATTCCAGCTACCATGTTGTTAAATGCCAAAGCATTTACTAAAGATTCCTCTGTAAGTGTCTTCCGCTAAATGTCACCCCAAGTCTGATTGAGATGAGTACGCCATAAAAATAAATATCGATAACATTTTAAAAAGCCTCCATTTGTCCATTTAAGCATTTTGAGCGACCACTAAATTATCCAAACATTCATTCACCACATACGTCACCACGAAGGGGATTCCCAGCTCAAATAACACTCGGCGGAACTAAAAGCAAAAGCATTGGCTCGTGCCACTATGGACACATGTCCACATTTGATATTGTTTTGGTTAAATTTCATCATAAATCAAGCGTCTAGAAACTCTTTCCGTACGACGAGTGATGGAATACCCGAGACGTATAGTCGTTTTGTTCGTAATGTATTTTGCTCTGTAAGAAACTTGCGCCAAGATTTTAATAAAGAATCACGGTAAAGAAGATGTTCACCGTCAATGAAAATGTTATGAAAAGTGTCAAGTTGAGCTTGAACTTGCATATGAATTTTCTTGAAGAATTACGGAAAGGAAAATTGTAATGCATTCATTAAAATCGAAAGCAAATCGTAAACAATGAACATTTTTTAAACGTACATTACCATTAGCCCCATATGAAAACACGTTCGTACGTATAAACATTTCCGTACACACATGGTTTCATATGTACAGCAGTACTAACGTACAACGAACAAATATAATTCTGTGTACATATGGTTTCATATGTACAACAGCACAAACGTATAATGAACGAAGACTATCGCGTGTTAAATTACAAGAAAGTGTTAAAGGCATTTACTTCACGTTGAGGTAAAGTTTTTTTATCAATATGAGAAATGCAATATATTTGGTATTGCTATTAAGAATGTAGATTTTTTTTGAATAATGCTTTCAACATGGGAAACGCATCGTGTAGAATTGCTAATAAGAATGTGAATTTTTTTTGCATAGTTTTTCGGGAAAGAATATTAGAGATAGGAAATTGTATGTAAAATGTTTTTGCTAGAGTAGACAAAATATGTTTAGAATATGTTAAGAAATTGAATATGTATTTGTATTGAAGACGAAGTAAAATTGTATAAATAGGATAAGTCGATGTGGAAATAAATTACTTCTTGGTCTAACTTAAATCGGCGAGTTCGCCTCTGTTTTCTTCCATGAAGACAATCAATCCGGCGTTGATCGCCTTAACTATATGCGTGCCTAGACGCTCTAGAATTACTAGGTAAATATACAAACTAATATTTTGCCTGAAAGGAAAAAGTAGAGGCACAGGTTATAGGTAAGTGCAGGGACGACAGATGATGTTGCATACAACCCAAGCATAGCATCGCAGGGTCGTAACAATTGGCGCAGCCGGTAGGATTTCGGTTTGCGTGGACTGCAATATTTTTACTGCATCGCAATAAAACTGGGTGCCATAATCTCATGGAGCCTCCGGAATTCGTTCCTACTTATCCTTGCAATATCGTCTCCTTACACTCCTGTACTCATGGCCCATACTTAAACTTCAACTCCAGATAGAAGAACCAAGCTATAACAAAAAGCACTAATAATAGTATAATCATTAACCAATAATATTCCCTGATTACAGTGAGAAGAAAAGTTTGATTCAAAGTTAAAAAAAAACACTACACTAAACTGTGCTGAAAATACCCGATAAAACATTTCACACGCGAGCTACAAGACAAATACATCCTTATCAATTAATAGTTATACGACGGTGTTTATACGCTGACTAACAAATTGAACTTATGAACGAAAGAACTTTCAACGACAACGATATCCACCATCAATCTACTCCAACCGGTAAAAGTACTGGTTTAACATTAAGAAGTGGTCGAACTCTACAACCAATTAGAAGTAAGTCAGAATCGTCTTTATTAGAAACCCAATTTGGAGTCACACGAGAACTTGCGACCCAGGAATTAGCATCTATTATCAAATTAACAGATACTGTAAGCCAAATACACAAGAAAAGACTCGAGAGAGTCATACACTTTCGCGAAAATACAGAACGGTTTAAAGAAGAAATCCAACGATTTCGTGAAATCTCGTTAGGTCAAGAAATCAGTCCTCGAGACCTATCGCAATCGTTTAAACCAGCCCTTACGTCCCAAGACTTTAAGTTTTCCTTCGAATCATATAACGTTCTGCAAACACCCCCTTCCTTGCGGCACAGCCTCATGACAAACGATAAAACCTCTGAAAAATCTGTATTAAAAACCAGCAATATGGCAGACTATACAAAAGTGGCCAAATTAATGGGGCAAATGATACCCGTTTTCTCAGGAGCCCCAACCCCTACATTGATTCTTGAGCTATAAACATTCATAGGCTGTAGCAAAAGAGTCTGGCAATGCCTGAGTTCCCCGGAACAGTCGGCCTTTAAGCAAATTTTCCCCACGCGTCTCCGCGGTGAAGCATACCAACTCATTGCCTCAAACTTCCCCATGACCATTGAAGCTGCCGAAAAACTCCTAAACCAAGTCTATCTACCAAGAGAGACTTACCAGGATTTGATAAATGGATTGATTACGGCTAAACAGGGTTCTTCCGAAACTCTCGCGGCTTTTACATCACGCCTGCGACAGCTACTAAAACGGTGCCAGGAAGCTGCGTTAATCAAATATGGCGAACAAGTTACTAAGGTAATCAGTCTACATTTGGAGGATTTTGCAAAAGGAAGGCTTAGAAGTGGAGTAACTGATCCTCATCTGTGTCAGTATCTGCTCAATAACGAGGAAGCTACTTTCGAGGAACTAGTCTCCAAGGCGTTAGATAGGGAAAAACTTCAACAGGGAGCTGTCCCCTTCCAACCAAACTGCGGTCAACCATATTTAAATTTTCTACCCACCCCAGCCCCCATTTCCTTTAACCCCACAACATTTCAACTTAACCCCTACGTTGCACCCTTTCAACAACAAGCTCCAGTCACCCAGCACCCAACTCAACATCAGCGATACAAAAAAAGTTTACAGTGTACAAGCACCATGTGATTTTTGCGGTCGTACAAGTCACACCGTAAGCACATGTCGTCAAAAGGAAAAATGGGAAGCAAAAACCCAGGGAAACGGACAACAGTCGAGCCGGAAACCCCCGACTTGACTTTAAAATTAAGAACAGAAAAAGTGGTCATTACTAAACCTACTCAAGTAATGGAGCAAAATTCCTCAAAAGAAAACAAGCAAAAAATAATAAAAAGAGAGAATATGAACCATGATTCTAAACTAGTTACAGTAAAGCTACCCTTAGATATAGGAATTCAAGATTATACAACCCTAACAATAGACACTGGCGCAGAAGTCAGTATAATCAAAAGAACCGCGTTAAAAGATTCCTGTTTAATAATCCCCGAGCAAAAAATAACACTGCTAAGCCCCTTTGGAAAAGGTAAAACCCTGGGAGTAACGCAAGGCAACTTTACCCTCTCTTCCACGCTACCTTGCACTTTCCAAGTTGTAGACACAATACCAGGAATACCCAATGACGGCTTGCTAGGAAACGATTTCTTAGCAAAAAATTGTGATATCGAAGGACCAAACCAGACACTCAAGTTTCCTCGCACGGAATTTAACTGTAAGGAATTTTCAGTCCCACTGAAAATTCAAGCAGACACAGCGAATAGGCATCAAGCTCAAACGGTGACGTCGAATGGCGCTATAGTGATACCCAAAAAGGTTTCAGCAGGCGTGACACAACGAAGAGGGCTACAGAGTGATGAAAACTGTGACTGCGAAATAGTAAAGGCACCCACTAGGGGTAATTTAGAAGGGATACATAAGGTTACTTTAGAGAAGGCCATTATTATGTACCCCCGAACCCAAAATATAGTAGAGGTACCGATACATTTAGCACAAGAAATGCTCTGTCTCTCGCAAGAGATGGAACCCGGAGTATTTTTGGCAAACTGTCTGGTTGGCCCATTAAAAACAGTGGTCAGTATCCTTAACTCCAATGAGTCCCCTGTTACAATTACTCAGCTGCAATTGGTGCTCCAGGCATTGAATGAATACCATATCGAAACACTAAATAAAATAAGCGGAATTTATGAGCCAGAAAGGGAATACAATCCTAACCCAAGCTTACGGGTAATAAACAAATAAACCAACTTACGTTGGCATCTAATAAAGCTAGCTTTCACCCAGAAGTAATAATGCGGAACGCAAAGCTGAAGCAACAACTCTCACTATATGAACATTTAAATCCCGAAGAAAAAGCGGCAATAACAAAACTTTGTCAAGACTTTAACGAAATTTTCCATTTACCAGGTGACAAACTCACCTATACAAAAGCAATGATTCATGAAATCCCGCTAATAGCCAACCAAGCCCCAATTAACCAAAAGGTGTACCGGCTAAGTCAACCTCAGAAGGAAATAATAAATGAACAACTGAAAGAAATGTTGGACAGTGACATCGTCCAACAAAGCAAAAGCCCCTGGAATTCCCCTCTCTTGGTAGTGCCCAAGAAAGCAGGCGCCGACGCGGAAAAGAAATGGCGATTTGTAGTCGATTTCAGAAAATTGAACGACAAAACAATAGGAGATGCCTTTCCACTACCACGAATTGAGGACATCTTAGACCAACTTGGCCACTCACGTTACTTCAGCACCCTCGATTTAGCTAGCGGGTACCACCAAGTGCTCGTGCAACCTAAAGATCGACCTAAAACAGCTTTCAGTACAAATTATGGCCACTATGAATTTAAGCGAATGCCATTTGGATTAAAAGGGGCACCCGCCACATTCCAAAGACTGATGAATTATATCCTAACCGGTCTACAAGGATTTGATTGTTTTGTCTACCTGGATGTATAGTAGATTATGGAAAAAATTTAGAAGACCATATCAGCAAACTGCGAAAAATTATCACCAGACTTAAAGAGAATAACCTGAAACTTCAACCTGAGAAGTGTCAATTCTTACGACCTGAGGTCGTCTATTTAGGTCACATTTGTTCCCAAAAAGGTGCTCGCCCAGATCCCAGTAAAACTCAATGCGTTCAAGATTTCCCGGTTCCCAATACAGTTAGACGACTGCAATCCTTCTTAGGCCTAGCTAATTACTATCGTAAATTTATTCCGGACTTCTCTAAAATAGCCAAGCCTCTAACGAACTTACTCCGGAAGGGTGTCGAATATACTTGGACTAACAAATGCATGGAAGCATTCCACCTTTTAAAAAATTCTTTAATTAAACCCCCTCTTTTAGCCTACCCTGATTTCACTAAGCCATTCAATCTTACCACTGACGCCAGCAATGAAGCGTTAGGAGCAGTCCTGTCACAGGGAGAAATTGGAAAAGATAAACCAGTAGCATATGCAAGTCGCACACTAAATAAAGCGGAACGTAACTATTCGACCATTGAAAAGGAACTCCTGGCAATTGTGTGGGCAGCAAAAAATTTTCGATGCTACTTACAAGGCCGGCGTTTCACGGTTTATACTGACCACAAACCTCTTAAAGGAATATTCAATGTAAAAGACCCTACCACACGATCGGTAAGGTTCCATCACAAACTTTCAGAATTCGACTACCAAATAGAGTATAAACCGGGCAAATATAATACTAATGCTGATGCATTGAGCAGAATCCCCCATGAGGCACTAGAAGAGTCTGAACAAAATAATCAGTGCAACATTGTCACACGAGCACAGGCGCAAAAACAAGTGCAGCTACAAGACAAACCACCACCTGCAGCGATTAACAATGAAGAATTGTTAGACTCACAGATTAATATACCAGCTACCAAACAAGTAACAGATACAGTTCCAGAAACAACAAATCCTAATAATATTGGCAATGATTCGGCACTATCAGACCCTACCCAAAATATATTACAAGGCCCACCCAAAGTAACTATCCTAACATCCCCCGAAGTAATTAGCGCGGTGCTATATGAATTCCACGACTCCACCTTTGGAGGACACCAAGGAGTACAAAAAAAATTAAGAAACAGTATAGATGGAAAAAAATGCTGCAAGATATCAAAAACTATGTCAAGAAATGCAAGAAGTGTCAAACAATGAAAAACTCCCAAAAACATCGCATGCCCATGGTGATCTCTGATATAGCCGAAAAACCCTTCGATAAGATTTACCTAGATATAGTAGGACCCTTAGTAGAAACATCCTCAGGAAATAAATACATATTAACATTCCAGGACAACCTCACCAAATTCGTAGATTGGTACGCCATACCCAATATAGAATCGGAAACAATAGCAAAAATTTATTTCGATGAAATAATAACAAGGTACAGAATACCCAAACAAGTAGTGACAGATCAAGGGGCTAATTTTATAAGTGAGCTATTTAAAAGAGTATGTAAACTCTTACATATAAAAAAGCTGCAAACATCAGCCTACCATCCCCAGTCAAATGGAGCTTTAGAAAGAGCTCATAGACCGCTGATAGAATATCTACGTTCTACGGTAGATAGCAACCCATAATCATGGGACTAATTTTTAAGAACCGCAGCCTTTGTATATAACAATAGTGAACACGACAGCACCCAGCTCACACCAATGGACTGCCTTTTCGGTTTTAAAGCAGAAATACCCTCAAACCTTAAAAAAGAGCCACCCCCAATCTACAACCACGAAAATTATTATTTCCTTTTAAAATATAAGCTTCAGAAAATGTATTCGATAGCGCGAAAAAATATATTAAAAAGCAAAGTAAAATCAAAAACATACTATGACCAAAACACGAAGCCAATATCTTTCCACATAGGAGACAAAGTTTTATTCAAAAATGAAAACAGGAAGCATAAATTAGTGCAAGTATGGGTAGGCCCTTATATTGTTAAATCAATCACCTCCCCTGTCAACACAACAATTGCGATAGGGAAGAAGCTAGTAAATTTCCATAATAACAGATTAAAACCATTCTACGAATAACTTTTCCTTTCCCCCTTTCAGTCATGGCAAATGCAATGATTTTACTACTAATCTCCATTGTAATCACGGTTCAAGCCAAAACCAATCCTTATACAACAACTCCTATTGAAAACACAGGGATATTGTTGGAAGACTTAGGAACCATACTGAGCTACCACAGCACATGGAATATTGTAACGGAACTCAACTTAGGAGATATTCAATCGCAATTAAACCTCGGTGAACGCACTGAACAACTTGTATATTTACTGTCCTCAGTGAACAACACGGGATGCAAAGAACAGCAACGTCACATACACGTCCTTGTTGAAAATCTAAAATTCCGCTCAGAAACCCTTCGCGAATCATTGATTTCTAGAAGAAACAAAAGATCACTCTTTGATGGGATAAGTCAAGCAATGCACACACTGTTTGGCACAATGGATAATAAAAATGAACAAGAATTATATAGCAAATTAAATCTATTGGAGCATGATAGAGAAGAACTAGTAAAACTAGAAAAGCAACGAATCAGCGTCGTAAAAACGTCACTGGAGGAACTCCACAAACCATTAACCAACGTGATCACCAGACAACAACAAATTGCCGAACAAATTCGAGATATTTCTAACATTACAGATGCATTAATAGCAAGCGAGCGCAAACAACTATTATTAACAACACTATTGGCGCAATAATTAGAAATAGAATTTAGACAACGTACTCTAATAGACATTGTAGTATCTACTCAACTGAATCAAATCCACCCCCTTCTTATTTCTAAACAAAAGTTGAAAAATGTATATACAAAGCCCGGTAATAAATGTCCAGAACACTGTGACCAAATATTGGCGCAAACAGCAGATATACAGCACTACAGGCTGCAAGATAAATTCCTAATAGTAATCAAACTACCCATATTTCAATTACCACTTATGCAATTGCAACAAATCCACACCTTCCCGATCGCCACCAATAAATCATTTCTAATGATCCCATATGTCGAGTATTCACATATAGCAAGTAACATACCCACTCAACAATTTCTTTTACTACAAGGAGACAATTTATCAAACTCTTAAAAAATTTAAACATCCCGAACCTGGTGATCTATATGTAATGCCACTTACGACTCCTGTAATCAGAGCTCCACCGTCAACGAACAAAATAATAGCATTGCTGCACAACCCCTTCAATAGAAATGTTACTCTACCCCTTCGGATCAGCACTACAATTGGAAATACTTTCATTAAATTAAACAAACCCAATAGCTGGATATATTTTCTTCAATCAGAAACTCCCATTCACGTCAAATGTAACGAAAATGTTACCACACACACCCTCATGGGCCAAGGAATTTTATACGTCCATTTCCCTTGCAGTATACAACTACATTTTTTTCCCCGAGATTGACCCAAATGTAATAAATCTCAACATAACCAGCCCAACTCGTATTCCTATTAATAGCTCGCTGCAACAATTCTTAGAAAAAGATGTGAACAAACAATTTCACACTAACTCCCACTCCCTTAACGAGACTTATGACCAATTGAATGAAATTACATTCAAAGAAACGAACAAGCAGCATATGCATTTATCCACAGCATCCCTCAGCTTAACAACAATTGGCATCATAAGAATAGGGATATACCTGTCTATTCGACACATAAAATGCTGCAGGAAACAAAATCGTCTAACAATCACCAATCGGGAATCAAACCCAACATTTACCCTTAACCTCAATAAGCAAGAAACGAAACCTCCGATGGTGGCCCAATCTCAAGACGAGGAAGCAATAATACCCCAACCCCCGCCACGATCTCTACAGTTAGTTTAAACAAAAAAAAAAAAAGAGAAGCCCTATTTCCTATTCATTAACTATTAACGATTAACCTCTAACGAAATACTAATATTAATTTGTAAAAATCGAGCTCAGCTTATCAACTCGATAAAAGTAAACAAAAATCTCGATCATAGTAAATAAAAATCGAGCTCTGCTTATCAACTCGATCATAGTAAATAAAAATCGAGCTCTGCTTATCAACTCGATCATAGTAAATAAAAATCGAGCTCTGCTTATCAACTCGATCTTAGTAAATAAAAATCGAGCTCTGCTTATCAACTCGATCATAGTAAATAAAAATCGAGCTCTGCTTATCAACTCGATCATAGTAAATAAAAATCGAGCTCTGCTTATCAACTCGATCATAGTAAATAAAAATCGAGCTCTGCTTATCAACTCGATCATAGTAAATAAAAATCGAGCTCTGCTTATCAACTCGATAATAATAAATAAAAATCGAGCTCTGCTTATCAACTCGATCATAGTAAATAAAAATCGAGCTCTGCTTATCAACTCGATCATAGTAAATAAAAATCGAGCTCTGCTTATCAACTCGATAATAATAAATAAAAATCGAGCTCTGCTTATCAACTCGATCATAGTAAATAAAAATCGAGCTCTGCTTATCAACTCGATAATAATAAATAAAAATCGAGCTCTGCTTATCAACTCGATCATAGTAAATAAAAATCGAGCTCTGCTCATAACCTCGATCAAATATAATAATTTGTAAAAATCTAGCTCTGAATAAGCAAATATTTTAAAAAATTGTAAATCACCGCAAAAAGTACAAAAACAAAAAAAACAAAAAAAAAAATTAACTGAGCTCTGCTACTCACCTCAAACAAAAAAAAATGTATTGCTTCTATTTGTTTACAATAACAATAATAATCATCTGTAAACACCGAGCTCTGCAAGTCAACTCGATTAAAATTTAAATATAAGTTACAAGAAAATGTACATAATTCCAAAAAAAAAAAAAAACTATACTATAACAATTTTATTTTTAAGCATCAAGATCTGCTAGTAGCATTATAAAAAAAAAAATCCAGATGCAGAAATATTTTTAATCATAAGAACACATACATAATATTATTAAGTACATCAATACTTTAAATACAAAAAATATAATTGTTATCACCAAAAAAAAAAAAATATATATATTTACATCTATTGTTAAAAACAAGAAAAACATTAAGCTCCACAAAGAATTGAAATTTATTACATAGCAAAATATAGATATATATTAATAGATAAATCCATTATATACCACTCAAAATAATGCACCCAAAGTCAATAAAGTAAAACAAACCATTAAATTTTTTTTAAATAGAATAAAAATACCACAGCGTAATCTTTAACAAACTAACAGTCGCCAAAAATGTTTAATGCAACTAATGACAATCAACGTATAGAGCCAAAGAATAAATCAATTAATTTAAAAAACAAAAAAAAAAAAAAACAACCTACTAGTATCAACTCTTAAAATAACATAACAATCGACGTGCGGCTCATCTCTCCAAGACTCGCCACAGACATTTAAAATGGGGGAAGATATTGTTACGCCCTAAAAGACACGCTGAACAGAAGGAAATATTCGAGCTACCATGTAGTTAAATGCCAAAGCATTTACTAAAGATTCCTCTGTAAGTGTCTTCCGCTAAATGTCACCCCAAGTCTGATTGAGATGAGTACGCCATAAAAATAAATATCGATAACATTTTAAAAAGCCTTCATTTGTCCATTTAAGCATTTTGAGCGACCACTAAATTATCCAAACATTCATTCACCACATACGTCACCACGAAGGGGATTCCCAGCTCAAATAACACTCGGCGGAACTAAAAGCAAAAGCATTGGCTCGTGCCACTATGGACACATGTCCACATTTGTTATTGTTTTGGTTAAATTTCATCATAAATCAAGCGTCTAGAAACTCTTTCCGTACGACGAGTGATGGAATACCCGAGACGTATAGTCGTTTTGTTCGTAATGTATTTTGCTCTGTAAGAAACTTGCGCCAAGATTTTAATAAAGAATCACGGTAAAGAAGATGTTCACCGTCAATGAAAATTTTATGAAAAGTATCGGGTTAAACTTGGACTTGCATACGGACTTTAATAAAGAATCACGGTAAAGAAGATGTTCACCGTCAATGAAAATGTTATGAAAAGTGTCAAGTTGAGCTTGAACTTGCATATGAATTTTCTTGAAGAATTACGGAAAGGAAAATTGTAATGCATTCATTAAAATCGAAAGCAAATCGTAAACAATGAACATTTTTTAAACGTACATTACCATTAGCCCCATATGAAAACACGTTCGTACGTATAAACATTTCCGTACACACATGGTTTCATATGTACAGCAGTACTAACGTACAACGAACAAATATAATTCTGTGTACATATGGTTTCATATGTACAACAGCACAAACGTATAATGAACGAAGACTATCGCGTGTTAAATTACAAGAAAGTGTTAAAGGCATTTACTTCACGTTGAGGTAAAGTTTTTTTTATCAATATGAGAAATGCAATATATTTGGTATTGCTATTAAGAATGTAGATTTTTTTTGAATAATGCTTTCAACATGGGAAATGCATCGTGTAGAATTGCTAATAAGAATGTGAATTTTTTTTGCATAGTCTTTCGGGAAAGGATATTAGAGATAGGAAATTGTATGTAAAATGTTTTTGCTAGAGTAGACAAAATATGTTTAGAATATGTTAAGAAATTGAATATGTATTTGTATTGAAGACGAAGTAAAATTGTATAAATAGGATAAGTCGATGTGGAAATAAATTACTTCTTGGTCTAACTTAAATCGGCGAGTTCGCCTCTGTTTTCTTCCATGAAGACAATCAATCCGGCGTTGATCGCCTTAACTATATGCGTGCCTAGACGCTCTAGAATTACTAGGTAAATATACAAACTAATATTTTGCCTGAAAGGAAAAAGTAGAGGCACAGGTTATAGGTAAGTGTAGGGACGACAGATGATGTTGCATACAACCCAAGCATAGCATCGCAGGGTCGTAACAAAACTTATCGTGTTAATAATCATCATCTTCCAGAAACTCTTTAGCCAATTGAAGTTTTTACAATAAATAATATTTTCCGTCATATATAAAACATGTTATATATAATAATTTATATGTGTAGTTGTAAATTTTTTTATATAAATATAAACAAAATAAAAGGGAACTTACCCAGCATCCTCGCCAGGTGCGCGCTGATGATGTGGATGATCTTACTCAAATTGCTTTTTAAGATTACCAACAGATTATTCTAGCGTTGCTGATTTCCAAGGTGACGCGATCGACTTGTAAAAATTAAGTTGAAAGATGCTATGATTCATACACGATCTAGCTAACTCCCTTGTTACTGGCGAGACAAATAAGATCTTTGGAGCATGGGCATTCCGCTGACTCCATCAAAAGTCATATAAAATCTAGTCCCTCTCAGGTGTGCAGTAAATTCCTACAGGAAGATGAGAAACGTGACAATTCAATGAGCCAATTGGCAGAAAACTGCTACTGTGCAAGCGGGAGCAAATCGTGCACCGCACGCAAACTGTCGCGAGTTTCCTTCACTTATGTCTGGGGAAAGGTGCTCGGTGGCTGCTTGAAAAGCCTTGCATTGCTTTCGATTTCATCTAGTCATCTAGTTTGACAACTTTAACACAAAAAATTTAATAATAATTTCACAGGAGTCTTAATTATCTGATTAAACAACCCGAACGAAATGTCAACTTTGCATTGGCCAGCTCTTCAAAATGGCGCTTATCTTCACACTTTTCTCGTAAGAACCTGGTTGCAGCTCAGATAACGCACACCAACAGTCGCAACAGGGCCCCTAAACGGTAACTGGGTACTCAACTAGGCCCGCACATAGGTCGAATGCATTTCCCAATTAGGAAATCCCAAAAGCAATTTGCGAAAACGCACAATTATGTAGGAATGAATGAAATTCCACGCGAGAATTACATCACTGATTTCTCACTTCCATTTCTTTTTTTGCAACGCCTGACGGAAAAACTTGAAAGCATAATTCTCACAGCGAACTTCAATTTCTGCGAATGTAACGTAATCTCTGCAGTCTCAGACACTTTTCCACGAGTGTCGGGAACTTTTCAAATCTTTTTCACGCACAAATAAGATAATGCCTCAGTAGAAGCACTTAAGAGGCAACAAACGAGTAAGTGCGTTTAGTAAATCATGGAAATTGTCAATTTCTAAACTTATTGCGCGACTTTTCTTGGGCGTCGCCGCGTGACTACAGTGCAGATTGATAACAGACCCCACGATCCGTCCCAATTTCCTCATGATTTAGCTATCTCCTGTAAATCTAAATCGCTACTAGCTCAGCGGAGTTAGATTGCATTCGCCAATGCAATATATGGATATGATGCATCAACTTAGTGTTCCCATGTCCGAAATTTTAGTTCGCAGATTTGTGTAGTTAAGTTAATAGAATTAATAATAGATTGAAAATTGAAATCATAATATGAGGATAAATATTATAACGAATATCAATGCAAAGAAAATAATTTACGTGTAACGGTGTAAAAACGGAACCAAATAAATTTTTGTTTATAATAAAAATTAAAATTCCTTAGTTTACCAAAAAGTTACATTTAGTTAACTAAATTTTTCAAGTCTGCAGTTGAAATTTCGGAACAGTCTTATGCGGTTTTTGGGCAGTTGACTTGTGTGACTGCTCGATTACTACAGGGCAGCTAATTTTCTCACGATCCTAAGGCGACGAGCATTGCGAAAAAAACTGAAAGGTCTTCAGATGAAGAATCGATTATTTTCGGGTTCGGAACGTGGAGTGAGACGATTGGAAAAAAACGATTGGCGGACGGACACACTGACACAAATATTTTCGTTCTGCTGTGAGTGTGTAAGCTAAACGTGTGGTTGAAACTTAGTACAGATGGACAAAACAGACGTTTACTATATATTTAACTATCGACGCAGGTCTTTTGCGTGATATACCTCGCCTTCTTTCTTCGATACGTCGGCGAGGAGGTAACGATTGGGTCCTAGAAACTTCTGTACCCGGCTTTTCAGGAAGTGCCGGTCTAGCTTGGGATTGTTATGCCCAGCGGCGTTGCTTTGGCAGAAGTTGCGACGAAAAACCTCATCCACTCCTTAAAAGCCGGAAGTTCGAGACCTCAGTCTGTAATTCGCCTCATTTGCACGTCCTGCGGCCTTTATCTTCTGTCCGATTTGTTGGCGGAGGTCTCCCAAATGCTCGTGGGGCTTCAGCGAAACGACGGGATTTCCCAAATATTTCAATTGCCGTAGTAGCCTATATGATTTGCCTTGAAAAGTCATGTACTATCCGAAGGCGGCAAAGTAAGGCGAGGCACTGGAGACGGATTGATAAGACGAATGCAGAGCGCAAGTAATGGCGGACAATCTGTGGTCCCAATCCTTTTGAGTTGGATGCACATAAGAACGGATCGCGGCTAACTGTGTGTGATTCAAAAGTTCCGATGCGTTAGACTGAGGAGAGTATATGGGCGTCAGTTGGTGTTCGAGACCATACTCTTCGAGTAGACGCTGAAACTACCGAGATCGGAACTGTACTCCAATGTCCGAGTACACACTTCACGGTACTCCAAACACATGGAATACTCAACTCTCTAAGAAATCCACGATGGGTGGAGTCATGAATTTGTGAATGGATTTCACCAGTGGGAGTTCCGAGAGCTGGTTTAGCACAACGGTAGCTCCGATGTGTCCCATCTAAGAACAAGGATATGGGCCGAGTAGATCTATATACAGACGTTGAAATTCACGCTTCGGAACGTTGGGTTGACTCATAGGAGGTCAAAGAGGCTGGTTGAGAGCCTTAGTGCCTTCACAGGTCACACGGGCACTTACATAGTCTTAGACCTGGGATAATATTTTAGGCAAAAGCAAGTACTTCTTAAGGCACCGAAGCGTCCGACTGTAACCAATGTGGACACAGAGTATGGTCGTGTGCATGGAGGATCAGATAGTGGGTCATTTTTTCCGGCACCCAGAGTTTTCAGGACTCTTCTTTGATAAACAAAGCCGTCTATCACTTTTAAATCAGGCAACTGCATTTGTTGGGTTAGGATGGTTAGCTTCATTTTGTTGTAGCTGTCTGACTTATAATGTGGGCTGTGTGAGTTTATCCCAATGGAATGGTCATCACCGCTCCTTCGGGTGAAAACATTCGTGAGAGAATATCGGGCACGATGTTCTGGGTCCCTTTTTGCTATTTAATGGAAAATTCGAACCCTTGTAGTTTAAGAGCCCATCGGGCCAGACGTCCGTATAGGTCCGCTTGGTTCATCAGCCATTGTAACAAAGCGTGGTCTTCTTGCTCGGATACAGTAAGGTTCCTTTGCGCCGAGCTCAGTTTACTGGACATGAAAGCAATGGTAGCTTCCTCTCCCTCTTCTGTCAGTCGCACAAGTATGGCTCCAACTCCATGTTAACTCGCGTCACAATGAATGGAGAAGGGTTTCTGGAAGTTGGGGCTGTGCAAGACTGGAGCAGATGTTAAGGCTTGTTTGAGCTCTTTAAATGCCTGTCCAACAGAGACGCTGAAACGGTTGCGTAATTCAGAACAAACCTTCGGTACCAACCATACTTTTCGAGGAAACGTCGTAGCTGCTTAGCGGTATTCGGCAAGGGAAACTCATCAAGTTTTCTCTGGATCCGTTTTTATAGCACCATGTCCGATGACATGTCCCTGGTATTGGACTTCTTTCATAACAAACTCACTTTTCTGGATATTGATGGTGAATTTTGCAGGGCTACTTCTTGCAACAGTAGAAGATGTTGGTCGAACGTGTCTGTGATGAGTAGAAGGTCGTCCAGGTACACGATCACTTGGTGTTTCAAATGTGGTGGAATTACTTTGCCCATGAGCCCGTTCATCGTTTGCGGAGCATTACACAGACCAAAAGGCATTGTGATAAACTGGTATAGTGATCGTCAAGGCACTGTGAAGGCGGTCTTATCCCTCGAACCTTCATCGAGCGGAATACACCAGAATGCTTCTTTGAGGTCGGGGCTTGTAATGTAGTTTGCTTCCGGCAGCCTTCCCAATATTTCGTCGTTGAGCAGAAGAGGGTAAGCGTCTTCAACCGTCACTGCATTGAATTTCCAGGCACCTAGACAAAGATGACCCTTACATAAAAGTTATCGGTGAGGACCAGGCACTTTGGGACTCCTCTATAACCCCCAACTCTAGCATCGTGCCCAACTCTGCGTACACTAGCGTTTGCGTGACCGGTGGGATGGTATAGTGTTTCTGCTTTACTGGCTTGCTATCTTCAATGTCGATGACATGTGAGACCAGTGTGGTGCGACCAAGGCCTTGTGTAGCGTAAGATGGAATCGCAGCGATTGATGCTTCCAGACGTAGTCGTTGGTTAGGGGTTAATTCGTGCCTGTTGGGAAGAAAAGTGAGTTCATGGACATATCTAGTATTCAAAGGTGAGTCTGTGAGTATGTCTGGGGCCAAACCGAAATGAAGGGCGAAATCGGAGCCAAGATACACGTTCAGACTCAGTGACGGGATAATGTAGAAACTTATATACTTAGCCTGACATCTGAGTGTCACGGGTGTTGTCAATCTACCCTGGATAGGATTTCTGGTGCCATCTGCTGTGCTGATTTCAGAGCACCAAGGTTTTACCGCCGTAGGGTTTTGATGGAGTCCCTTTGAGCTGCAGCATGAGGCAAGGAAGCTGACATTTGCACCCATGTCAATCAGTGCAACTGAAATTTTGCCCACCACTTTGATTGGTGCGTAATGTGCAGTGTTATTCTCAGAAACCTCCAAGATGTTACATGTGCTTAGATTTTGGCGACAGATGTGCATGAGTTGACCTCTTAGTTTTGTGCTGGCGTGGGGTGACCTCTTCTGCGGTGAAAATCCTCTCTCGTACAGCAACGAACTCCTACAATGTAATGTGGTATGCTGGTCGCTTCAAAAAGGTCTCTAGAGAGGCCTCAGCAGAAGATGTGGCATCTGCAGCATCTTAGACCAGCAAAGGTATCGTGGTGCTTGTATCTAGTGGGTTTACTGGTCAGAAGCTTGTCAAGGTGGAACTGTCAGTAGACAGAATGGAGTACCGTTCCGTTACTGAGTCTGTCGCGAGTGCTGCGGGCTATCGTGGGCACTCGCTTGCAAGTTTTTTGCCTTCTTGCAATTGGTGCAATTTGGTGCATAAGTATATGGCTTCCCACAATGGAAACAAAAACTGTTAGCCTTTTCCTAGCATGCAGTAAAACGTTGTCCTATCCGCCAGCAACTCCAACACGTGGTAACTCGTGTCCTAGGAGCCACTTCGTGTACTTCGGTCTGATGTTCTTGGTCTAGTCCGGTGAATAATGGAGAGAGATTCTTCGGCACGCTGTCTGTTGTGGGTGGAATGACATAAACTGGCGTGGGTAAACAGGGACGCTGTGTTCAAGCTCAACTACTGAGCATCGTTCTGGTTGTTCTCGTCGGCCAAAGAATTTACCTGGGTGTGCGGACCACTGGGAATATTTCACCACTTTGAGCTTTTGTGCTGATGAGCAAAGTGCATGCAAGTTGTGGTGCGGGGCAAACACCAGCCGTTCTCGCAGCTTGGGCCTGATTCCCTCCTAAAAGGGACTGAGGAACTCAGACTCTGGCATTGGGCTCATCAGACGTTCAAACAGGCAACACAGAGCTTCGTAGTAGCCATTTACGGTCTCCTGCGCCTGTTGGTGTCTGTTCCATATTCGATGCTTCAAGATGTCATCTCCTCGGCTGGTGTGAACTCCTGTAAAGCGGCATGCCTCAACGTATCCCAATCAAAGGTGGGAAGTGTGTCCACAAGCCTCTAGAACCAACGAAGAGCTCTCCCAGTAAATAGCATTTGGGCGCCTCGTGTCACGTATTCTCGATCCTTCTCAGAAATGCCCCGATGGTCGTAGGGTCATCCTGGCCCATGAACACTAACTTCCACCTGGCCACTATGTGTGCAATTTTGGATGGTGGGATAGCACACGGCGAACGATTTTGTACATTGCTGGACAATCCCGATGTGGTCCCTTTGCGGTGGGCAGGCCTTCCCGTTCGGTGATCTCCTGGCTGGGTTGATGTTGTTGAATCCGAAGTATACCAGGACATTGAGCCACGTTCATGAGCAGCCTGCTCCAACAATTGTCGCTTGGAGCTTCAGCCACTCACATAATTCCGCTGGTGCAGTCGTGAAGTCTGGACACTTCCCCTGGGCCTATATTCTGGGACCATGGAGTTCATGACTTCGCTGAGCCGAAGAGGTACTGGTTCATCAGCTACTGTTAAGAGTGGCTCTGCGGTCTCTGGATTACCCGCTCGTGCCGGTGATGCAGAAGGCTGGGCTGGTGGCAGCGGAACAGACAGTTGTTCTAGTTGCTTTCTCATGTGTTCCATGCTTGTAGCCATCGCTTGCATGACAACCAGCAGCTGCGACCTTTCTGGTGACGCTGAAAATAAGGGCTTGGTACTGGGTCTAACTGGTGGTAGGGCTCCGACTCCACTGGTATCACCGCGCGTACTCATTGTAGTTGGTGGAGAAAGTTCACCTTTGGGCACTGGTCCACAAGCAATGGAGGGCTGAGGTCGTTCTGACGAGTTATATGTTGACTACAGAGCGGTCATGTGGACGAGGTTCGCCGTAGCTAGCTTAAACACAGCTGGTGTAACCGATAGCCTTACGGCAAAGTCCTCGTGATAGATGGAGCATAGGAGTGTCGGTCCAGCATACGAACTGGGCGTCCTCCTCTCAGGAGTCCACTTTGTGGGCGTCTTCTTTTTTTTGGTCTATGATATATAATAATAATAATATATGTAATAAATAGAAAATTAATATTTCCATTTATATTGGGGAAAAAATATGATAAATTCAACAACAAGAAGACTAGTTATATCAAATTTGAATTTGGTCTTTCCATTTTGTTCTCTCCATCACAGGCAAGGATACCAATGGTGAGCTCTTCTTTTGCGTTACAGGCACTACTCCCTTGAGGCACTATAAGAATCAGGGTTCGGAAGTGCTCTCTCGTACGCAAGTTTTAACCAGATACAATTCATCAGTCCAGGGTTGGTTCTGATCCACGAGCAGCACGGACTAGCCAATCAGCGAACCACGCGAAATCAAAATCCATGTAATGGAAGACACTAAGGCACCGCTTGGTTTGGAGTGCAGATCAAAATCCGCCGCAAAAATTATGTTGAGTAACAACTTCCAAGCACATGAGAGGAATCTAATATCATTTCGCCTTACTAGTCATACAATGGTGGAGAGCCACCAATGTATAAATCAAAAGCAGTTCCAAAAGATATTGATGTTGAAGGACAACACACGTTTGGAAGTTATTAATTTGCTGGGGCACGATTAGTGCAATATCCCTTAGTGGTCACCTGTCCGCTGAAAATTTAGGCACCTTGTCGGGTCCCTTGGAGACGTTAGACTGTCTCGTGTTCACGACTGATGATAAAGCCGGGCTTTTTGGGCCCCACGTTGGGCACCATTAGGTAAAGAAATTGTGTCCGTGATGGACTGCAGCGATGGTCTGCTGCCTCGGCGAAAGACGATGGTAGTATCCGCCGAGATTGGCTTTGTCTAGGGACACGTGAAAGTGCTGGCAGATGCGTTGCGGTGTCGTGGGGCGGGTTCTTTTCCCCAGCACAAGACCCACAAAAAATTATATTTTTTTCGGATCGACGAATTTTAGAAACGGTTTAAAACTTATCAACCAAAGTCGAGAAAGGAAGTAACCTGCTAAGGGCTATTGGGCCTGGAGAAAACGGCTGGACTTAAAGAGACTTCATCATTACCGACAATACCTATGGTCCACAAATGAAACTGGGGCTTCCAGGTGGAAGCGGTGCCCAGTCACACCCACCCAACTGGATCAAGACCCGATAATACCATAAAAGGGCACGGGAATAGAAGGTTACTCTACCCGGGCAAGAGCCCCTAAAACGCAATAAACGGGGAAAGCTCACCCAGTGGCTAGCTCAGTTTGGTGGAGGGGCCTGCCATTGTTGCGAATTGGTCAGGTTCCACAACCGAATGATAAGTCTCAAGGTACTATTCAATTCATCTTTTTTTATTTTTACTTCAAAGTGTAAATGCGCAGTACATTATATCTAATCTGCTCGATTCATAATTTAAATTCTGTAATTATACCGCTGGGACTAGAATCCATAACTCACAAGACAAAATACAGAATCAGTTAAAAGAGCGCAAGAATATCGAGAAAATTTTAAAGAATGTCCTTACTCAAACGACTCGAATATTATGATCATTAATCAAACTTTCTGTGTTCATAATCATCACCTTGCAGAAACCCTTTTGCCGATGGAAGTTTCCACAATAAACAATATTTATTTCAATAATTAATCAAACTTACCGTGTTAATAATCATCACCTTGCAGAAGCTCTGTAGCCAATTGAAGTTTTCACAATAAATGGTATTTATTTCAACAATTAATCAAACTTTCCATGTTAATAATCATCACCTTGCAGAAACTCTTTAGCCAATTGAAGTTCTCACAATAAATAATATTTTCCATAATACATAACATTGTTCGTGTATATAAATACAAACAAAATAATTGGGAGCATACCCAGCATCCTCGCCAGGTGCCCACTTATGATGTGGATGATCTTACTCAAATTGATTTTTAAGATTAACAACAGATTATTTATTCTAGAGTTGCTGATTTCCAAGGCGCTGACGCGATCGACTTGTTAAAATTAAGTTGAAAGATGCTATGACTCAAATATTGCCTAAGCGAATTCATGCACGATCTAGCTAACTTCCTTCTTACCGGTGGAGACAAATAAGCTCTTTGGAGCATGGGCGTCCCGCTGACTCCATCAAACGCCATATAAAATTTAGTCCCCCTCCGAGGTGCAGTAAATTCCTACAGGAAGATGAGAAACGTGATAATCCAATGAGCCAATCGGCGGAAAACTGCCACTGTGCAAGCGGGAGCGAATCGTGCACCGCACGCAAACTGTCGCGAGTTTCCTTCACTTATGTCTGGGGAAAGGTACTCGGTGGTGAATATGGCGTTTATCTACACATTTTCCTCGCGAGATTCTGGTTGCAGCTACGACCAGACAACGCACACGAACAGTCGCAACAGGGCCCCAAAACGGTAGCTGGACACTCAACTAGGCCCACACACAAGTCGAATGCGCTCCCCAATTAAGAAATCCCAAAAACAATTTGGGAAAACGCACAATTATGTAGGAATGAATGAAATTCCACGCGAAAATCACATAACTGACTTCCCACTTCCATTTCTTTTCTTGCAACGCCCGACGGAAAAACTTGAAGGCATAATTCTCACAGCAAACTTCACTTCTGCGAGTGTAACGTAATCTCTGCAGTCTTGAACACTTTCCCGCGAGCCTCAGGAAGTTTTCAAATCTTGTTCACGCACAAATAAGATAATACCTCAGAAGAAGCACCTAAGAGGCAACAAACGAGTAAATGCGTTTAGTAAATCACTTTCCAAACTTATTCCGCGACAGGTTACATTACGGCTCTTTTCTTGGGCGTTGCGGCGTAACTACAGTGCAGATTGATAACAGACTTCACGATCCGTTCCAATCTCCTCATAATTCAGCTATCCTCTGTAAATTTAAAACCGCTACTAGCTCAGCGGAGTCAGATTGCATTCACCAATGCAATATATGGATGTGATGCATTAACTCAGTGTTCCCATGTCCGAAATTTTAATTCGCAGATTTGTATAGTTAAGTTAATAAAATTAATAATGGATTGAAAATCATAATAAGAATAAATGCAAAGAAAATAATTTACGTGTAATGGAATGAAAAAGAAACAATATAAATTTATGTTTATAATAAAATTAAAATTCTATAATTCACCCAAAAGTTACATTTGGGTAACAAAATTTTTCAAGTTGAAATTTCGGAACAGAGATATGCGGTTTTCGGGCAGTTGGCTTATGTGACCGCTCGATTACTACAAGAAACTTAAGAACTCTGCCTCAGGTATGGGGCTTATCAATCGTTCCAGCGAGCAACAAAGAGGTTTATACTAGTCATCTGCTGTCTCTTGACCCACTCGGTGTCTACTTTGCAGCCTTTTTTCAATATGGCATCACTCTCTATGGATGTGAATCCACGTAATGCAGCATGCCTCAAAGTCAACGAAACGCTAAGACCATCGGAGAGCTCTTCCAGTGAACAGCATTTGTGCACATCTGGCAACTAGTCGCATGTCTGCTCCCACGTTCACCGAAATCATCTTGTCTACTCTTGGTAAGAAGGCAACTATGGTCCACTGGATCACCGTGGCCCGAAAATACTAGCTTCCAAAAAGGTATTACGGGCATCTCCTTAGATAAGGAATAGCGCCCGTTGAATGATTGCGTTCGCAGCTGGGTCGTGGTGGCGCTGGAGTATCTTAGTGAATAGACATAGTGGGAGACCCCAGGTGTACCTGGGCACTGAACGATGGTTAGAATTTCTCGATTCAAATATCTGTTGATCAGGGCTCAAGACACGTGTGAAACTGCTTAGATGAGGATAAATAAACACGCATTATTCCAGTAATGCGGGTATGAAGTTGATACATTTACTTTGGGCCTATGTCCTGGGGCCAGTTGGTTCATCACTCCGCTAAGCCTTGGCGATGCCAAGCTAGCCGCTAGTGTGAGAGGGAACTCGGTGGTCTCCATATTATCTACCATCAAAGATAAGATTGGAGGCAGGACCTCTGGTCATGGAACAGATAGCTGTTCGAATTGTTTCCTCATCTGCTCCATATTCGTGGCTATCGTAATTACGAAGACCAGCAGCTGGGCCACACGGGAAAACGGTGATGAGGTTTGAGGCATAGATCCGACTTGTGGGAGCACTCCTGCTCCATCTGTGTCGCAGAGCACAATTGGTGGATTCGATTGGTTGATACCGCTTTTGGACGCTGCTCTACACGTGATGGGGGCTGACTCTGCCTTAAATCGGTGAATGTTGTTTCTAGTGGTTGTCTGTATGGTGGGTATGCTGACGATGTTTAACGTAGTGTCCCATACATTACTGATGGAGGCGATGACCACAAGGCAACGTCTGGCTTGACATCTCGTCCATGTCCTCGTGACATATTGAGCAATGCAGTATTGGTCTGGTATCCAACCGAGGCCTTCTCTTCTCTGGGGTCCTTTAGTTGGGCCTTAAAACCTTACTAAATTTATGAAAAATTAAAGTAAAATTCTCAAAGTGGCCGTTAGTTGCGAACTTTAAAGAACCTAACAAAAAAAAAATAGTTTAATTAATACTTTTAACTCAAAAAACAACCAAGTCATTATCATCACTGAATTCAGTCTTTCCATTTTTCCCACTTGCAGGCAGGGACACTAATGGTAAAGTTTACCCTACGTGGTGACCGAGACAACTCTTTTGAGGCAACTTGATCATCCAGGCTCAGAAATGTACTCTTGGTCGCTTGCGTTAATCCAAATAAAGTTTGTTCCCCACAGACAGGAGGATATGGGGGCATCGTGAGGTTCCCTCCTGAGATGACCGGTAACGACCCTGACTGGATCTGGACTACGCTTTGGACGACGAATTGGAATTGATGCCTTGAGCTGGCAGATATGATGGTTTTTTTTGTGGTAGGGAGGTGAATGCTTTTTAGGCACAGAGTGTGGGACTCCCATGCGCGACTGAACTACCCACTAAACACCTCCCCTGTCAACCTGAGAACCCAGCCTGGAACCGTTTGACACATTGCTTCGGGCCAGGTCTCGTTTTGTTACACCGTGGGGTGCCTTCAAGGTGGGGAGTCCCTTTCCTAGCGGGAGAGGAGAGGGGAAGAGGAAATGCCAGAAGAGCGATCCCCCAGCCCCAGCGCCCCCGGCTGCTGTGAGTCCGTTTTATATTTTAGGACTGCCCGAGCATAATGTGCCTGGTTCCATTTGTCAACCGATTCGAGCATCGCCGCAATTATACTATCCGGGGTGAGCTCCCCCGTCTCCCTGTAGGGCTCCCTTCGCAGCCTGACCCATTTTGTACACGCAAAAAATGTGTGACAGGCATTGTCCTCCTCTTCTGGGCAAAACCGACAATCGGGAGACCATGACTTACCGATCTTGTGCAGGTAAGACTGAAAACACCCGTGCCCGCTCAAAAGCTGGGTCAGATAGAAGTCAGTCTCACCATGCCCACGGTCTCACATCCGGGATGAGGCGCGCAGTCCACCTTCCCTTCGTGCAATTCACGCAAGACTGCTGCCAATCGTTGAGCGAGCGCTGTCTCTCCTCGCGGACAACCATCTCCCTTGCATCCTCGTTTTGAAGCAGATAAATAACACGGCGCTCTCTAGCAAAGAGGGCGACAGGTATCACGCCTGTAATAACTCTCACCGTCTAGTCACAGACTGTTGGATACGAAGATGCAATTCTCAGTGCTCCTCTTCTCTGTACCTGTGCCAAAAGTTTTCGGTATACCTCCTTGCTGAGAGCGTCGCCTCATACCTCTGCTCCGTACAGTAGCACTGACCTGACAGCACGCATCAAGAGGCGTCTTCTTGATGGGCTGGGTCCCCCTACGTTGGCCATAAGTCGACTCAGGGCCGATATTACCGAAGAAGCCTTCTCAGCCGTTGTCCTGATTTGCTCAGAGAAACGCATTTTCAAGTCGATCAGTAGTCCCAGCTACTTCACCGCTGGCTTCGATTCGATTCGTAAGTTGCCAATACTGATTATCCTTACACTAGGGATTCTCTTTTTTGTCAAGATGACCACATCGATTTTCTCCAGTGCTAAACTGGCCCGCGAGCAGTCATTCAGTCCCTCATTCGGCGCATTGCCATACCTAGCCTAAGTTGCGCTTGTTCAACGGTGCGTCCAGTGACCAGAGCCGCAACATCATCCGCATAGCCGACCAAGCGCGACTCATCTGGCATCTCGAGTCTCAGTAGCCCGTCGTAAGACACACTTCACAGGTCCGGACCAAGGATAGATCCCTGAGCAACACCCAATGTAATTTCCATCCTTCCTTGGCCCTGTGTCCTGTCGTAGACCAGGCTTCGGTCCTTTAGGTAGTTCCTCAAAAGCCGGATTAGATATTCTGGAACTTGAAAAGAGTTTCCAGAATATCCACCCATCTAGCGAAGGTGAAGGTATTCCTGACGTCAAGTGTCACCAACAGGACGATCCGTCGCTTGGTGCGACTATATGCCTCTGCCCTTTGGACCGCGTTCACCACTTCTGCAATCGCATCAATGATAGAACGTCCTGCCCTAAAGCCATACTGCCTAGGAGATAGGTCCCTAGTAGCACGAATCGCGTCAGTGAGTCTTCCCTTGGTGAGTTTCTCTAGCACTTTCCCAGCCGTGTCTAGCATGCATAACGGGCGGTATGCAGACGGCGATTCGGGATTTCCCTTCCCCTTGCTGATCAACACGAGCCTCGCCACCTTCCATCGTACCGGGAAAACCCCGTCCCGTAGGCAAGCGTTGAATGTGCTGAGCAGCAAGTCAGGACAATTGTGATAGACGAGCCGCAACACCTAAGCTGGAACACCATCTGGACCTGGAGCCTTCCTCGCTTTCAATGAGAGGACTGCCTCCTCCAGTTCCAGCTGTGTGAAGAGTGGGCACTCTACTGCTGTTTCACCATGGATAGCGTCAACACGGACGGGATAGGCGGGGAAGAGTCCCCGCAAGATCGCGTCCATCTTTTTCGCGTCATGTATACAAGGCTTCCGTAGGGTACTAAGCTTCCCCATAGCCAGCTTGTAGCCAAGGCCCCACGGATCCTTTATCACATTGTCAACTTAGTCTTGCCAGCAGCGAGCCTTGCTACTGTTGATCAGCTTGCGAAGGTATTTCCTGGCCGACTTATATGCTGCCACCCAGTTGCATGCCTCGTCTAGATGCCGCGCCCGTTGGGCCTCACGTCGAAGCTTGTGACACTCCCTTCACTTTTCAGCGATTTCAGTTGAGCACCAGTACACTGGAGGCTTGCCGTGCCGGGGTCTTCGATGGGGCATAGAAGCGCAGCAAGCAGTCGTAATGATGCTCATAGTACAGTTCACCACGTCTTGAGCTGCCAGTTCTTCCGACCCCCCCCCCCGCAGCTCCCTGCAGCGGCTCACCTGCTGTGTGCACCTCGACGAACCTCTCGGCGTCCATCCTTCCGATGTTCCATCCAGTTGTAGAAGGCCGAGAGCACGGGCGTCGGGAGACAGCATCACTTATCTCAAGCAGAATGCACTGATGATCCCTGGCTGAGTAGTCCTCTAATACTTTTCAGTTGTGTATCTGTACTACGGACTCCGAGGCGAATGTCACGTCCGGTATGGTTCCCTCACAGCCAATACGGCGGAAAGTCGACATATTTCCGGATTTCTGAGGCATGCCCCATTCGATTGCTTTAGCATTGAAGTCGCCCCCAACGAGCACTTGGCTCTCTGCGTTCGAGACAGCGCCCTCAGAAGCATTAAGCTTGGCTTGGAAAGATGATATCGATTCGTCAGGCGTTAGGTACACACTAAAGAAGGTGGTCCCTGAGCACCGAACCCACACGAAACCATCCCCCGTCCACACCTCTTCGTTTGAAGGTCACTGTTCCGAACCCAGATGGTGGCAGTACCAGTTTCATCAGGGTACCATAATTTTATTTTATTTTATTTATTTAAATTCCATTTAACAGATAAAAATTATCCAATTACAAAATGGAACAAAACAAACAGAAAAGAAAATTAATGAAAATTAGAATTAAGTGTTAAAGTTAATATAAAAAAGAAATTCAATGGTACTAACAACAATAAATATGCGTGTAAAATTAAATTAAAGCACACAAAAAAAAGAAAATAAAGTCTAATATTTACTCCAGTTGAGCTTTAAGAATCAGGCTTCTTAACCTCAATTTAAAAACTAGGTATGAGTCGGAAAAAGGACCAAGCTTAAGCGTATCATGATTCCTTACCATTCGTATAATAGGAGAGTGAAAATATAAATTTGTACGGGCATACGGTGGCACGAAAAAATTGTTTGCCCGAGAAGAACGCGATGATTGACGAAGACGTAGGTCTGCAAGCAATGTTAATGAAATTTGATTGTGGCAGAGTTGATACAGAAAACACTGATCTAGATACATGCGACGGGATGGCAGAGTAGGCAAACGTAGGAAGGATAAACGGCAGTCATAGGGTTGATATGGGATTTTGAATTTGTAAAACAAGACACGAGTAAATTTACGCTGGACATCCTCTAACGAGTCAATGAGGTAGGAGTGTCGGGGAGACCAAACTACAGAGCAATATTCGAGGATAGGACGGGCAAGACAGATAAACAAGCGGACAGGAGTAGATATATTGTTAAATTTATGCGCGTGCCTGAAAATAAGTCCCAATATTTTCGAGGCCCTGGTAGTCGCGATTAGAACGTGTGCATCAAAATTGAGCTTAGGATCAAAAGTAACGCCAAGGCCCTTAGCAGAGCTCACAGCAGCGAGTGCAGGACTTTTATTATGGTGTTTGCTCACTCAGCAGCAAGAAGTCGGCTTTCATGTCCCTCGCAAACTGCTCAAGCAGATTTTGGGCGGTTGAACGGCGGTGTAGGTTTAGCTGCAGGATGCGGATCATCGGAGTTCCGACTTTGCCTTGGCTAGGGCTTCCTGGAACACCCGGCATTTTCCTGATCCCAAGACGTGTCTAAAATCATGTTTTGGATCAGCATCCTTGCAAAGAATACAGTTTGCCTCTTTCGTACACTCTTTTCTTTTATGTCCCATTTCACCGCATTTGTAACATAGGGAACTCCTATCGGGTCCTTTGCATACTTGTGTGGCGTGACCATAACCAAGACATTGAAGAGGCGTTGCTCTTCGCCGTATCCTACAGACAACCCACCCTATTCGTACTTTGCCCTTGTTCAGGAATTGTTCGGCGTCCTTTTTGGTCAAGTCAACTATGGCCATGCGTTGTCCCCTGTTGTTTTCTGGTGTCAGTCTCGCTTTGATCCTTCCCATGCTAGGGAACTCCCTTTTGATGGCCTCTTCTACCTCGGCCAGATCCGTCACGCAGTCAATGTCTCGTATTTCGATCGTTGCCATCAGCTCGAGCGGGGCTATAGCTACGCTTTTGCCGAGGACTTTCTTTACTGCATCACAGAATGCTTCTTTATTCCTGGCCTCTACTCCAAATTCGACCAGTATGTGGCCCGACCGCGTTGGTCGTACTACTTTAATGGTAGTATTGGTGTCTTCGGGCCTTACGTTTCCCCTGAGGTTGCACAGTACCTCCGCGTAGGATCGGACAGCTTGGTGCTTTATGAGCAGTTCCTGCTGCCGGGGTCTTCGTTGGGGCTTCTGCCTCTCGTGTTTTGTATCAGGTCCTTTTTCTAATTGGGCGTCCGTGTAAACTTTACTTTCTGGCTTTTTTTGAAGGAGTTTCTTAGCGACTTTCTTTGCTCCTTTTGTAAGCACTGCCTGGAACTCATGATCTGGTGCTCCACGCCCATTAACTGCCTCTTCTTTCCTTCTTTTATCCCGATCTCATTCGATTGGGCTAGACGCCATTCTTTCAATGGTGGAGCTATCTGCTTGTCACCTTTAGATTTCACCCCAAGCGCCTCTTTAGCCTTCTGTTCGTCTTCGGCCTTAACCAGCTCCTCCGATAGTGCCCTATGCGATCTAGGAGCTCCTTTAGTTCAAAGAGCCCCACCTTTGCTGCTTCGCTAGAACATCTCCCGCTTTTCGGAGTAGCCTTTCTTCTTCGTATCGCTGGGCCGCAATTGTACCTTGCAACCATCCTTGGGAGAGGTTATCGCGTTCCGTTTCCGAGTGCAGTACTTTCGCGACATTTGATATGATGGTTTGGACCTAGTGGGTTTCCACGGTAGTCCCAAGGTGGCACTCGTGCATAGACGGCTCCAATTCAACTATCATACCCTTTCCTTCCCGGTGATACGTTGGCAACTCTCAAAGTAAGATCGAGTTTATACCATTGTGTTGGTGGTGAAGGTTCACTTGAGAAAGACCACCGATTGGTGCTGGTCTGGCTCTGAGCACTTCTCCCAATAAGGGCTTGTGTCAACCCTCGCATGGCCTCCCTACTCTACAAAGATAACCAGGGAACTAAAAATTAAATTTATTAAATTGGACCAATGTGGTGACGTATCCCAGAACTGGATCCTTGTGCCCTGGCAGTCTGGCCATGACCATACATGGTATGCATATGCAAGCCCGAGTCTGACAGCAGGTCCAAGGCTCCGGCTCCAAGGATACTGACACTGGCTCCGCTATCAAGCAAGCCCGTCAATTTGCGACCCTTGACAAAAATATCTGCGTAGGGCCTATTGTCACCAGGAGTTGCAACAATTGACTCCACGCAGGCACGCTTCAAGAGACGCCTGGCAAAGAAATATCTCCAGGATCTCCGAAAGCGATCCCGGAAAGGTCGTGCTCTAAAACTACCGGATGATTCACGATCATCGCCCGCCTTTTCATTACATTCGACGTAGTCTGGTAATCCGCTTGGAGCAATCACATTACTAGAAAATGGTGGTAAATCCGACATATGAGGCGAAGTGGAGGAACTTGTAGATGGGCACTGGTCTGGTTTCTGGTTATTCATTGTGTTATGGTATTCCTGGAACGACGAAGGGATCCCATTTGGAGACCGACTCTGGAAGTGTGCATGATATCCTGCAGCAGGTTTCGGTTGAGGATCATACCAGGCATTCTCCAACATATCAACAGCGTCAATGTTGGGAGGAGGCTTACTGCGATGGTCAGCCACAGGTCTACCGGAGGGATACCACACAGCTTCAACTCTAGTGCAGCGACAAACCAACTCTGTTACCGATGCGAATTCCAAGCCTGCCAAATGATTCCTCATTCGTTCGTCCATGTTCCGCAAGAGAATGGCTTGCATGTCAAAATCAGATAACCGATTTTTAAGACGCAAGGCCATCTCTATTATGGAGCTATGAAACTCACGGAAAGATTCTCCTGGCCTCTGCAAACGAGCATCGGTTGCTCGTCGCACATCTATATCAGTCCAATAAGATCCATAACGCTCCTTCAACGCAGCTTCCAAATCAGGCCACGTTGAATTGGGGTTGAGCTGTCGGAACAACCAGTACCATTCTTCTGCTGGTCCTTTCAGAAGAATATGTAGGCTAGATGCTAGCTCATCTAAGTGAATATTGTAGTTCCTTGCCAAGGTAGTGGCTCGGAAAAGGAACTGCTCAACATCTAGACCAGCAGAAGAACCATCAAAATTGACCCTCCACTTATGCATTGGTGGAAAGGAATCAAATTCGTCGTCAGAGCTAGAATAGGTGGAGTAAGAAGCGTTATGCGATGTTATAATTGAAAATTAATATTATAAATACTGGATAACCAAACTGTAAAATCGATAAATTAATTAACAATGAACGGACGGGCACACCGACGAAACCAGAGAAATCCATAAATAGCAGACGGACTACACCGACAATTTGAATAAAATAAATAATTAAATAAATCACAGACGGACAAACAAACGTTTCAATAAAAATAAATTAAGAATTGAATACCAGACAGACAAACAGACAAGTAAATAAATATATGAAATCTTAACACCTAACCTAAGTTAAAATAAAGATTAATTTGAAATTCCCTAAACTAAATATCTCTCTGTAAAACTATCCTATAATTGTAATCTTATTCAACCTAATAATAAACCAAACTCAATCCGAAAAATTAACTATACTAAATATCAAAGAACTAGTCCAAACCAAACTACACTCTAGCTAACTAAAACTAATCTAAATCAAAACCTAAATTAAAATCTGCAAATCAACACTACCAAAATTAAACTCAACCAACCAAATTAGACTTAAAATTACTCAAAACCAACAACTGTAAAAACAATTATTTAAAACTAATCTAACCCAAGACCCTAATTAACCCCAATAATCTATAACTAAACCTAAATTCATTGACTTTAAGATCAACCAAGTAACCTAACAGTAAATGTGAAACAATCAATACCAAAATTCTAAATTTTCAATATGATGGGAATATATAACTACAAGCAAGTGGAATAAGCGCAAGTGGTAAATTGAATTATAAAAATTGATTTGTGCTTTCATTGCTCAAAATGAACCTCCCCATAGGAGGAAAGGGGAAAAGAAAAGGTAATTAAAATGGGATGAACGTTGAAAAGTTTAACAAGACACAAAACAGACATACCGCCACAGTGCCTGGCATAGCCATGGAATTCGTAGGCGGACTCCGCTCTAATGGTCACCCCAAAGGGCTGACTACGAGACCATTATGAAACACTACGGATTTCATAATGGCTTGAACAAGAGCCGCACAAATCCCAAAGCTACCACCAGATAGATGATGGAAGGGCCGAAAGCGTTGGTTAATTCAAAGGGTTGAATCTAAGTCCAACTATCCCGTGCAGGGAGATATAGCCAACGACTTGAAATTCGGTGAACCCCAACCACCATTCACACCATCACAGCATAACTGCTATCATAGCCGGTGAAGACTGGTAAACACAAAATTCAGCACGGTGGGCGCCACTGCAACTGCGGCGAACCCAGTGATCAAAATTCTATCATTAACTAACCAATAAAAACCGAAACTATATCTTTTTAACAATTTATCAAAATTCTTAACAAAAAACAAAAAAAAAATATTTCCCTGAAATGCACACATCACTATTCAAGTCAGGCACTCCAGGTACTCAGCCCAACAAACCTAAAATTGAAAAATTTAAATTATAATTAAAAATCAATAAAACCATTAGAAAACACCAAAAGGATTGGGCGCCATATGTAGCAACCACGGGAGTCACCGCAGTTGCAGACATTAAGTAATTAGCGGAGAGGTGTGTAGCCCGAGGTGGCATACTGAGACCGGCTAGCGCTTAGTCGTGTCGTGGGTCTTCCGGGACACCCTCTGCTCGTGTTGAGCCACCTTACATAAAAACTACCACAAAGGGAAAAGGATGGGAGAGGGAGAGGTCATTTTGAGAAATGAAAAATTTAAAAAAAACTTAGTAACACATGGCCTTTTATTGAATTCAAAAGAATAAATTTACAAATTCAACAAAAATATGTAAATCCAAACAAAACAACCAGGCCCCTCAATAATTTTATATAAGGAAAAAAACAATCCAATTAAATAGTTCATATAAAGGAAAACAAAAGAAAAATAAGAATTTGTTGATGTGGTTTACAGCAATAGATAAATAAAATTTGTTAGTGGGAATAGAATTAGTTAGTATGAAGGAAGGAATTAGGTTTTGTTAGGGAAAAGGTATTGAATAAAATTTGTTAGTGGGAATTAAACAATGGAGTGTTGTTAGTGGAAAAATTGAAATTGTTAGTATGTATTATTTTTTGTAGTTGGAAATAAGGGAAAAGGGTAGGATTGTGATGATGGGGAAGTAAAAATTAAAGGAAAAATAAAAAAAAGGTTGATAAAATAAATAAATTTACGGAGGAAAAGGTAGGAATGCCCAAAGGAAGGTGGAAATATTACGGCGGCAATTGGAAGTTGCGAATGGGAGAAAGTCGGTATGTCGGAATTCACAACAGAACAAAGGAACAAAGGTAGCGGTTCCAAGGAGGAACCCAATAAAATTGGAGCAACGATAAATCACAAAAATAGAATTAAAAAAAAAACAAATACGGAAAGCAAAAATAACAACAATGACGATGCAACCAGCGGCTGTAGCCGCGATGTTTACAGTATATCGAGAGCGGTACCAACAATGGCAAAAGTAACGATGAATACAATGACTGTGTAGATGGACAAAAAATGTCATTAACAGACAGTCTTATTCGGACTGAGATTCGTCCGATATTTTGGCCCAGCAAAACAATGATGTGGACACCAGAGCGCCCTAAAAAGGAAGAGTGAAAAACTCTTTAGGATGAGCCAGATGCTTGAGCGGTGGGCCAAAATATGAAGAACATCGAGAATTTGATGGTCACTGCTGCAATCGCTACCGGAGCGACTAAAGCAAGGGTCGTACATCCTAAAATAATAACGAATAATCCTGAAGTCAGCAAACAGATTACGGCAGGAAAAGAAAAGAGTGACCAGTCAAATAAAGCACCATTTTGTGATTGCATCGCCACTGAGCTCGAAAACGGAAGCCAATAACCTCTCCAAAGAAAAGTGCCCGCAAAGTACAATTGTCGCCCGGCGAAATAAAGAAAAAGGCTAATCCAGAAAGCGGCAAACCTTACGCAAAGAATAAAATTTCCATACGATTCGCCAAAAATCAGCAAAGGACTAAGGATTGGACTCCTTGAGCTAGAAGCGCTTCTAGACCACCTAGTGCATTATTGGACGAGCTGGTTGAAGGCCAAGGAGGACCAGAAGCCTGAAGATAAGCAGAAGGCTGAAGAAGCGCTGTAAACTAAGCCTCAAAGGTATCCGCAGAGAGCTCCACCATCAAACATCAATAAAAGAACGGCATCTACTCCTATGGAATGAGATTGGGATAGAGGAACGAAGGAAAAGGCAACTGATGTACTTGAAACACTAGATCAGAGGTTCTAGACAGAGATGGCGAAAGGGGGGGGGGAAGAAAGCTGCAAAGGAATTTCTTGCAAAATTTGTCAGAAAATAAACTTCGCCCTGATGCCCAACAAGAAAAAAGACCTGGGACCAAACAAGACATCAAAAAGCCCCGAGGAAGACCCCGACAGACTTCAACATTGCCATTGCTACAAACTGGTCCGCTCGAAAAGCCGCATCTTTCATGCGATCTATCGCCATTAGATTTATTTTTATTGGGCTATATAAAATCTCCTGTCTATGCCATCAAGCTACCAACTTTAAACGAGTTCGAAAACAACATCCATTGCGAAATTACCAATGTTCCGGTGAAATGAGTGCCAGAGTGGTTGAAAATTGGGTCAAAAGAATCAACCGCTGTAAACTGACTCGTGGTGGTTATAGGACCAAAATCGAATTATATGCATAAAATGTAATGCTTGCACAACATTCACAATAAATTTGAACTTAATATCTCAATTAAATATTTCTGTATTTTATAAAATTATTTTTTTTGTGTTTGGGAGGTGAATGCCATTTGTGCATAAAGTGTGGGAGTCCCATGCTTGCAAGAAGGCGACTGGACTACCCATTAAACACCTCCCCTGTCAACCAGAAAAGTGATCCCCCAGCTCCGATGCCCCCGGCTGCTGTGAGTTCCTATTATCTTTTAGGACTGCCCAAATATAATGTGCTACGTTGTTCCATGTGCTAACTGATTTGAGCATCACCGCGACTAATTTATCCAGGGCGAGCTCTCCCGTTTCTTTTTATAGATCCCTTCGTAGCCTATCCCATTTTATGCACGCAAAAAATGTGTGGTAGGGATTATCCTCCTCTCCTGTGTAAAACCTACAATCGGGGGACCATGATTTACCAATCTTGTGCAGGTAAGACTGAAAACACCCATGCCCGCTCAAAAGCTGCGTCAGATAGAAGTCGGTCTCACCATGCCTTCGATTGAGCCACGGTCTCACATCCAGGATGAGGCACGCAGTCCACCTTCCCTTCGAGCAATTCACCCAAGACTGCTGCCAATCGTTGAGCGAGCGCTGCCTCTCCTCGCGGACAACCATCTCCCTCGCATCCTTGTTTTGGCGCAAGTGAATAGCGCGGCAATCTTTAGCAAGGAGGGTGACAGATATCAAACCTGCAATAACTCTCACCGCCGAATCAGAGACTGTCGGAAACGATGATGGAATCCTCAGTGCTCCTCTTTTCTATACCTGTGACAACGTTTTCGGTTTACCCACTTGCTGAGAGCGTCACCCGATACCTCTGCTCCATACAGTAACACTGACCCTACAGCACTCATCAAGAGGCGTCTTCTAGATGGGCTGGGTCCCCCTACGTTGGACATACGTCGACACAACGCCAATACTCCCGAAGCAGCCTCTCAAGCCATTGTCCTGATTCGCTCAGAGAAACTCATCTTCGAGTCGCTCAATAGCCCCAGCTACTTCATCGATGGCTTCGATTTGATTCGCAAGTTTTCAATACCGGTCATCCTTACTCCT